>OX359277.1:10065876-10650876 GCA_947179155.2 Hedera helix
TGACTGCTTGGGCCGTCTGAAAATATTCCGATGTGAGAATAAGTACAGGCCAAAAAGCGTAACAATGAAGAATTTGTTATTGCTGAAAAATAATAGGTATTTGACAAGAAAAAATTGTGTCACCTGGATCTCCACACCTATAGTCTTATTTATACTTTTCATCAACCGTTTATTGTCCTATAACGATTAGGATAAAGAATCCCTTGATTAGAATTTAACTATAATTATGATGTTGACCGATCAATCTCTATCTTTTCTAAGATCCCGGGATCACAATATATTTTAGTAAGTCAATATGGATTTTGACCTTCCTAAATTATCCAAATCACCCCCAAAGGGACACTTGAATGGACCTACCTCAAACCGGGGCCCATCATAGTGTGTAAAATATATCTAGCCCAACTCCAAATAGAAAATAATCCTTGGCCCACACCGAATTCGAGGTCCAATAAATTATATCCTAATATTGTCCCCCGTTCTCCTATTTATAGAAATTTAAAATAGGAGAGTAATACTGAAAAACCAATTAATTTCATCTGGACAAGATAAAATTGTCTGATTTCTTAATTACTAATCATTTCTAACATTAAAACCACCAAATACACTGCACATCACTCCATGAACCGTCACACATCTCATTAATGGTTTTACAAATTTTACTGCACCTATCAAGTCAGCCGCACTTGACTATCCTATCCATTATTACCATCCTCAAAATGTACCGCTTCCCTTCATTTTCATTTCACTCTCTTAAAAATTACCCTTGCCTTTCCCGCTCTCCACCTTCTCTCCACAGTAAGAAACAATTTTCGACACCCCAAAACCCCATTTTTTCCGATCAACTTCCCTTCGATATCCATGGAACACTTCTCCCCCATCACCTCTAACCCAATTAGCCCCATGCTAACTGAAGCAAAGAAATACGAACAAGCCAACAGAGATTTCTACCACTCAAAGAAAACCTTCCCTCACGCCAATGCCGTCTACAATGTAACCCCTGAATCATTGGACCAAATTCGCAACGACTATCAAATTCCCCAATAGTACCATCTCCAAGCCCCTCGTCACACCGAGAAGATGTATTTTACAGCCGATATGAAATACATCTCGATCTACATCCAAGCACTCAAATATGGTCTTCGCTTTCCTTTCCACGACTTCGTCAACACGTTCTTCACTTTACTGGCATTAGCCTCTCCCAACTCCTATATCCACCTACTTTGTTTCATAACATTTTGCTATGAACAAAAAATTACCCCTCCATCAATTACTTATTTTCCTTCTTCAGCCTAACCAAAACCAAAGAACTAGGTTTTCGATGTCTGAACAAAATCCCTGGACGCCGAGTATGGATGTAAACCCCAACCATCAACAAATGATGGCATCCAGGCTGGTTTTACATCTACAATACAGACATAGTCCAATTGCCCTCCTGGGGAGAACCCTTGAAATTAAATTTAAGATATGAAAAACTGTCTACCGAATGCAAAAAGGAATTCCACGACTTCGATAACAAGATTCTGAACAACCTTTGGACTCTGGATCTCCTCACCAACGAACAATGGTTGTTCGATAATGGTTATAAGCATCTGAACCCTCGGTACATAAATTAAAATTCACTTTTACATACTTAATTAGCATCCATAATACTAAATTCGACTCCTTTTTTATTTATAGTAGTATTGATCAGACCTCAAGCTTAGGCTCCCATGCCTCCACCACCAAGCCCTGATGCACTCTTCTTCTAGGAGGATTCATTATAAACTTCTCCCATAAATGAAGAATAACCCATACCTACTCAACCCATCCAATCCGTCCTCCTCTTGGAAAACCTAACCCAAAACCCTACCATCGACCCCACTAAAGACTTCCTCGACTCTAACGTACCAAACGCACTAAGAGAATAACCATAAAATAGAAGAACACAACCACCCCTACCGATACCAGCATTGAACCCCAATACCAACACACCGAACCTCCTTTCCAAACATCAAAGACTCAACCACAAACCAACGAATATAGCCAAACAATCCCCATAAAAATAACAACAAAAAGAAAGACATCTCCTAAATATCCCAAACCGAAAAACTCATCCTCATGAAGCAAAAATGATGACAACTTGTGAAAGCCAATCTTAAAACTTCCCCCCAAAGCACAAATATTCCTTAACCAACCCCAACTACAATAATTCCACCTCAACCGACCCCGACTACCTAAACACCTGAACCAACACCAACGGCCGCGCCTCCGACCAAATCGATCTAAATCGAACAAGCTTCCAAACCGACCTCCCAACAACCCGAAGAAACCACCGAAGCCTCACACCACGAAGAGACTCTAATGTCATCCCAACCGCCAAAAACCAAGAAAACACCCCTATCCCCAATCCACCCAACACCGCCTATAACCCTTTCAGAGATGAACGCCTCCAAAACAACTTCAACAACTTCTCCTTCTGGCCAGACAACCTTGATAACGTGCCCTACAAACTCTACAAATCCTTAAACCTACCCCTTGACAATAACTTGTTCGACGATTACTGTAATGACCGGGAATTTTAAAACTTCATTATTAATTAAATAAAGAATTTAATTTCTAATGTATTCTTTTCATGCGATTTAAAACTAAATCTTGGTGTAATTTTTTTTTTTTAAAAAAAAAAAACAACAACATGAGTTTGGTAGGATTATTCAATTGAGTCAAATTAAATTAAAGGGAGTTCCATTAATAGAGTTATTTAATTAGTGGATTAAGTTAAGATTAATAATATCAAGGAATGGATATTCAATTAAATTGGACATAACCAGTGTAATTGGATTATGTAATTTAATTAGTAAACTTATGAAATTATGTGACGTGGATGTGTGTGTATTAAATATGTATGTATAAAAATATATGTGCATATTTATTAACATAATTTAATGGTTAATTAAATTGTGGTAAATAAATAGATTAATATTAAATTAATTCGAATTGAATTAAAAAGGTTTAATGTAGAAATTAATTGGGTTATTATATTGATTATATCAATTAATCAATATTTATGTAAATTGTTAAATATGATTTTTGGAAGTGAGTAATGTAATTACACAATTACTTGTGAAATATTAATTAAATAATTTAATAAATTATTTATATAAAAAAAATAAAATTGAGTAAATGTATTATTATTTGAATGCATTAAAAAAAAAGTATATTCGGATAAATGGATTTATTTTCATAGTTAATGATAAATGAGTTATTTAATTTAAATGTATTAAATAATTTGTTTTATGGTATAAATAATATATATTCATTTATATATTGCAATTATTTTTAATTTCACAAATTATTGTGAAAAATATTTATGTAATGAGGTAAATGGTAAATATACATATATATATATTCCGTGTGTGTGTGGGTATAATATATATATTGTGGTAACGTGTGTGTGTGTTATAATATATATAGGGGTAGCGTATGTTTATATATATAGTGGCAATGTGTGTGTGTCCTTTATATATATTAAGTGTGGGTTGTAAATTAAATATATAATAATAATATAGGTATGTGATAATTGTGCAAAGTGAGCATGTGCAGCAGGTGGGTGTCGGACGTGTGGTGTGGTGTTCCACGCCAGAGAAGAGTGAATTAATTATGTGCAATAATGTATAATTTGGTACACTAATAAAATTAGTCGAACGGTAAAGTATATCTATTTTTAGTGAAACGAATTTTAAAATGATCGTGATGATATATACTATTTTATGGTATATTTAATTTTTATACATATAGTGATATTATTTACACTGTGTATAACTAAGGAGTATTTGTTGTGTAATTAATTAATTATTATATTTCTTAAAACATGCTTTAAAATATTCCGTGTATTGAGGGAGTTGTTGTTTTTGTTTACACTCTAACTTGTCTATTATCAGTAGAAGAAAACCAACAAGAAGCAAAACATTTTCTCTTCATTTCTCTCTCTCCATCTCTCTCTTTAGCAACCTACGGATCCAAAATTTAGGAGCAAACAATTTAGAAAAAAAAATTCTCATCTTGCTAGACAATTTTCCTAGAAGGTGTGAGTATCTTTCTTAATTATTTTGATAGCAAGAAATTTATTTTGGCTTAAATATGCTAACTATTGTGTATTTTATGGTAGAAAATACTTATTTTGTAATTAATTGTTTGTTATGAAATAAATTGTTGAAATGGTGAATTAAAATTATTATTGTGAGGTAGAATAATTTATAGTATTAAATTATGTGAACATCCATAAGCTTTGAGGTTAAAAATCATGTATGTGATGTATTTATGAAAATTATTAAGTGCACAAATTTTTATCAAAAATTTGTGAAATAAATCATTGGTATTTGATTTATTAAGTTATTAATTGTTATTGTATTATGGGTAAATGTTTGAGAATTTATTTGGATAAATTAAAGCTTGCTTTAAGGTATAATGTTCATCAATGGTGGAATCTATTTTTGGTAGTGCCGAATCCTGCAGGAAGAAGCTCCAAAAGTTGGAGATTTTGGGTAATTACGATATTGCCCCTCAGAGTTAATTTTAATTAATTTAAATGATTTAAAAATTGATTAAAAATTATAAAAAATAGTAAAAATACAAAAATGATATTTGGGGTTATATTTTATATTTTTCCAATTATAATAAATAATTAAGGTTAATATTTAAATATTTAAATATTAATCTAGTTAGTTATAATTATGATTAAAAAAATTAATTATTAATTATTTAAATAAATTAAATAATAAATTAGGGTAATGAATTAAATTATTATTATTTAATAATAAAAGACATATAAAATTATTTATTTATTATTTGATTAACTTTAAATAATAAATAAACCTAATTAGTCATTATTTAATATTAAATAATAACTAAAGATATTTAATTTTCTTACTAATTTATTTATTTATTATTTGATTAATTTTAAATAATAATTAAACCTAGCTAGTTATTATTTATGATTAAATAATAACTAAAGGCATTTAATTACTTACTATTTAGTTAATATTAAATAGTAACTAAATAAAGTTTGATTTAATGAAATAAATGAAATGCATTAACTCATTAATTAAACAATTATAATACATTGTTTAATAGTTTAATAAGTGTTTTCCACTTAAGAAAATTGCTATAAATTAATTAAGTCATTAACCTAAGATCGTTTAATTGTTTTATAGGTTAATGATGGTATATTAAATTATATGTGTTATGTGATCTTATATTTGCTAGATAAATAGCATAATTAAGCGTACAATCGTACAATTTTACGCCGTGCTAATTGATAGACCAATGTTATTAATGTTAGGTCATTCAAAGAGTGTTATTTAAAGCTAGTTAGCTATAAATCGACTATCAAGAAAGTTTCCTAACTTCGAACTTTATTTTGTGCAAGTTTCTATCCCTACTTAATTTATATTTGAGCATGATGTATTATTCTATTGAGCTTATTTTTATTGAGCAAGTTTCCCTGAACCCAATATTGTACTTATTTAATTGTGCAAGTATCTTATCTTAAAACTATTTAATATTATTATTATATTGAATATAGATTGTTTAGCTTGTGAGTTGGGATAATTATTGTATCATATTCCCATCATATTATTTATTGAAATTCGCACACTTGTACACAATCAAGTCAGGTTCTTAATATGAACTAATTGAGAAGTAGTCTACGCCAATTGTTTCGGCTAGACATTTAATTGAATTGGAACAGTAGTCTACGCCAATTGTTCGACTGGATATTTAATTGGAAATGAGTAGTAATCTATGCCAATTGTTTCGGCTAGAATATTGTATATTTAAATTCATTGACTTGAATTCTTGAAGCTTATCCAAACTATTGATGGTGCGGATTCCTATGATCAGACTGAGCAGAACAACCCTGATAAAGGGATTTGATGTCGATTTATTCGACTTAGCGCGCACCCAAGCTAAATAAATGTTATGCATATACATTGGGTACAAGAGGTTTGGCCACCTCGCGTATCCACCCAAGTGTTTCAGTTATTTAACTGTTAAACTACTCAAGAGATGCTCAGTTAAGACCTGGGTAAGTCTCAAGAGATGCTCAATTAAGACCTGGATAAGTCTCACGAGGAATTCCAGGAGAAAGACCTGGGACAAGCCCTCAACCATGTTCACGGTCTATAACGACCAACTCAGCAGTAAATATTCTTTACCATTGGATTTGAGTATCAGTTATTACAGTATTCATTCTTGCAAGTGTTATTTACAGTTATCATTATTGATATCGCTCTCGAATTTAATATTGTTGAGATTATCAGCTCTTCACTTAATCTTCTAGAATTATTATCGTTGATAGTTATTCATAATTATTGTATGTTGTGAAATCTAAAGAAGATATTCTTTTCATTCATGATATATGGTTTATTGTTACTTTAACTTGTTGAGCAAAGTAGTTGCTCACCCTTGCTATATCATGAACCATTTTTCAGATAAAGATCGAGCATTCAAATTATAGTCAAGAACTAAGGAATTACGAGAAAGTAGTTTCGGTAGAAGCTGGTAGTGTATTACTATTGAATCGATCTGTGTAAGTTGTAAACCTTTTTGTTATATAAGGTAGTTGAGTTGTATTTTGTTAAGGTTGTAGACCTTGGGACTTAGTAAACTTTGTGTAATGAACAACATATGTTTATTATTTTTCCGCATTAGTTATTATATGTTGTTTAAAGGTGATCTTGAAGTGGAACGTGATGACCGGATCTGGGTGTTGAGACCTGAATCTGGGGGCGTCACAATTACAGTAACAAAGAGCTTCTTGCCGGAACAATAGTTTAACAAGGACAAGTATATAATCCCTACTCCTTATCCCTGATTGTAACTTTTAATCTGTCGTCACCTAAATACTTGCTATCTTCTCTGATTCATGAAGTTCATGGTGATGTATAGCTGACTAATAAAGCAAAAATTGTCCAGACCTAGCTCGAAAAGGATAATTAATGAGTGGATTTTATACATATGCACCAAGTATTTCTTAGATGCGAATTATTTTTTTCTCAAGTAAATTAGGTACTTTTTATGTGTTTATTGTTATGTTGCAGGAAGGAATGCGTGAGGATCCGAATTTCCAGGATTTCTTTAATAGTATTAAATGGGAATTTAATTGATAAAATTATTAAGATGGTTTAAATTATTATGATATTTTATGTGATTTAATGTATGGGATAAGATTTAATTAGTAAATTAAATTGAAAAAGTAAATAAATTGTTTGAGAACAATTTATTAAGAATAAGAGAAATTACATGTAAAGGTGCAATAAATTGTATAATAAAATGGTAGTGGAAGTACAGAAATTATGATTTTAAATGAGGTTATGTGGTAATGTGAAATGCACGAATTAGATATGTATATATTTATATATATACATTTGTATATATGTGTGTGTTATGTTTAATTGATAATTATAAATTTCATTAATTATGAAAATTAAGGGATTAATAATTAAATTAATCCAAAGTTAAATAAAAAGTGAATGAGGAAGTTAGTAAAATTAGAAATATTGATTATTTAATTAATCAATAATTATGGTGAAAGGTTAGAAATTATTAAGAGGAGGAAGGACTTTTATAAATTATATACTAATAAAGTATATAATTTATATAAGAAAATTAAAGTAAAAGAGTAATGAAAAAAATAATTATATAAATTATATAATTTTTTTTATATAATTTATATAAGAGGATTAAATTAATGAGAGAGTTAGTAAATGTATAATTTTTGATTATATAATTAAAGGTAATTATGGAGGAAGTTTAGAAATTAATTGAGAAGAAAAGTAATTATATAAATTATATAATAATAAATTATATAATTTATATAAGGAAATTAATGTGAAATATGAAGAAAATAATAATTATATAAATTATATAGGAATAATTATATAATTTATATAAGAAGATTAAATTGAATAAGGATGGAAGAAGATTTTTATAAATTGTGATTTGTGTAAAATGAAAATTATATAAGGATAAGGTAATTATATAAATTATATAATAATAAATTATATAATTTATATAAGAAAAATTAGTGAAAATTGTAAAGAAATAAAAATAAATGAGAAAAAGGAATGTTTTGAGTTATTAAAAAATTATGGTTATGTATAATGAAATTATTATGACTTTTATGAGAGATAATATTTCAGAAATGTGAACATGTTAATGTAACATGTTGTCCAAGTAACGAAGTGAAAAATTATGAAAAATAATTTTTATAAGTTATATGAATTATTTTATGAATTTTGGAGGTATAAATTACCTTAAATAATTACATGCATGTTATTATGCGTGTACAAAATTTATCAAGTAAAGTACCCAAAAAGGGTGTTAATATTATTTATAAATCATATTATGATTTTTTAGTAAATTAAAATAAATATTTTATATATATTATATAATTATTTATTACACGAAACAATTACGTAATGTATTAAATTTCTATTATGCATGTAAATTTATCCGAAAGGCAAGGTCGGTGAGCGTTAAAGGCGGTGGAGCTTATTTGTTCTAAAATTTTATTAAGTGTTGTTGGTTATAAAAGGAATTAAAAAGCAATAAAAAGGAAACAAAGAGGAAACAAAAAAAGAAAGAAAAGAAAAAGCCAAACAAAACTCTCTCTTTTCTCTCCACCGAAAGTCACCACCTCCACCCACCGTGAACCACCTGGCCACCAAGAAAGGAAGGTCAAGAAGTGGAGTACAAGCTTCAAGAAAGGATTTTTAGAAGGTATAAATTAATTTATTTGATTTAATTATGTATTTATGAGGATAAATTAATTTTGTGAAAAAATAGAAAATAAATAGAATAATGGTTCTAAATAATTTTAGGATGTATATCTATGAATTTTATGATTTTTGGAGTAGTTTTGTTGTGGAAATTGTGAAGAAAATGGTGTATTTTTCCTTCTTGGCTGGCTATTGTTTCAGTTGGGAAGAAGAGGAAAATTTTGGCCGCCCGCGCATTGCGCGGTGGCCAAATTCTGTCTGAAGCGAGGCCAAAACGACGCCGTTTTTGGCCGTGCGGAAGATGGGGCCGCGCAATGCGCGACAACCAATCCCTCGCCAGGCCACACGACGTCGTTTGGCTGGCGTAAGGGGAGGCTGAGCGCGATGCGCGGTCGACGACACCGCTAGATATTACCAGCGTGCCCCTGCCCTTTCCGGAAAATACCGAGCGTGTCCTAGACACTCGAAAATTACGATTATGCCCCCTATCTTTCCGAAAAATTCCGATTGTGTCCCTAAGGGCGTGTAAATGACCAAAATGCCCCCAGAAATTGTTTTTAATTGAAATAAATGTTTAAAAATTATTTAAAAATTATAAAAAATGATAGAAAAATACTAAAAATATAGAAATGATGTTTGAGTATTAAATTTAATATTTTTGTAGAAATATTAAATATTGGGGATTAATATTTGAATGTTTAAATATTAATCTAATGAGGTTATAATTTAGAAAATGGTTAAATAAAATTTTCGGACAACCAAATATGTTAAATTTTATCCGATGAGCTGGGTTGTCCGTAGTGAAGGCATTAAATATTAAGTTATGTTAATATTTTAAAGGACGAGGTTAATATAATTAACCGTATTATGTAATAATTGGCTCAGGGATGATATTAATTTAGTAAATTAATATCATGAGAGGATAAATAATTATTAATTAATTATTTTATGGCCATAGGTTGTTCGAGGAAGGGTTTTAAACTACCAATTTAATAGTTGGATTTCCAGGCAAGTTCTTCAGCACTTTGGTGTTAGTTGTTTATTTATTATAGTATGTTAATGCTTGTTCAAATGTGCATACAAATTATGTGTTATGTGATATCTGATTAATATGACAACAATATGTACTATGTGCAACGATATGATTATATATGAGATATATTGCTCAAGTAGAAACACAACACATGGTGTATGACACACACAGAGCATGTTAAGGTATGTGCTATGTGAAGCATAAACTATTGAACTTGCTGAGTCGTTGTGCTCATTACTTGCTTAATATACCTTTTTGCAGGTAAATAAATAAATTTCAGAAATATCGGATTGTGATGGATTTTGCTATAAAAGGTTGTAAAGATAATTATTTATGTTTTCAATATAATACTCTAATGTGGATACATTGACAAAGATGTATATATGTGTTGTATATAAATGCAAATTGGATCTAGATTGGACAAGTAAAGTTAAATGATATATGATAATTCAAGATTGTTGTTGTGATAAAGGATAAGATATATTTGATTATGGATTATGAAATCAAGATACGAACAATATTAAGTTTTGAATATCGAGCTTTATGATACTGGTTACAGAAAGAAAAGTAAAGGTTGCGATCCAGGGACTAGGATCCAGATGTAAGGATTTTAAATATCTAAATATTTTAATACAATGATTGAATTGAGAAAGTGAAAAATTTATACCGAAAATTTGGTAATTAAGGACGATAATGTCAATAAATGAATTAATTAAGGTGATTAAAGATTTATTAACGAACTGAAATTTAGACGTTAAGAAAATAATGAATAATGAATAATAAATATGAAATTTAAGGTAATAAGATGGGTCAAATTTTGGGGTCGTTACAGAATGCTTGGACTGGTGTAATGGGTAATTTTAATGGCAAAATGAGCTATTTTATAGCTGAATAGTATGGACTACAGGAGGTGGCGCGGCAACGCAGGATTTGCATTAGAAGGTGGCGCGGTAGCGTATAATTCCAGAGAACAGGGGAAGCTTGCAGGAGATATGACAGGGCAGCGCTATTTTTTGCCTAGGAGGTGGCGCGGCAGCACTGCGACGACAAGTGGTCTACACGCATCCATTTTCAGTAACTGTTATAATTGGTTTAGGATTTCTTTTGAGAGTTGGATTAGGGCTATATGTTAGAACTATAAATACTTGATGTGTATTCCAATTAAAAGAACTTTTCACTAGAGGAAGGAATTGAGTTTTGGATGCTAGAGATTGGAAGCAAAGTTCAACGCTTAGGAGATTAAAAGAAGGAATTCAAGGGAGAGAGTCAAGGGTTGTCTTTAAACAGTTTTTCTCTCTTTCTTTATCTTTTATTTGCTATTTTAAGATAATGAACTATTTGTGGATGTTGAATTTTAATTCAGTTAAGAACTAATTTTCTTTTAAGGGTACAATGGATCTTAATGCGTAGTTTAAATTAATTATTTTCCTTATTAGTTAATAATGATTATGATTGGATTGTCTATCATATTTGTGCTTTAATTAGTAATTACCTAGCTAGTAATTAGCATGGTAACTTATATGAAATTAAGAGAGATTATAAGTTTAGATCTTGATATGATAATGTAATACCCGGATATTTACAGGATTTGGAGATAAGATCTTAAATGATTTAATTAAAAGTTAAGGTTGAAAACCTAGAGTTGGAGAAGTGAGATATGTAGAAAATGAGTAAAAAAAAAATTTAACCTAATTTATTTGTTAGGGATTAAATGTGAGAATATTATAAGGATACATGTGGAGAATTTATTAAGAAAATAAATTCAATTAAGAAGTGAAGGTGGTTATATTGATAAATATATATATATATATATATATATATATATATATATATATATATATATATATATATATATATATATATATATATATATATATATACATAAAGTGTGTTTGTTAGCCAAATAAGAAGAGTAGTAAATTAATACTCAATAAAACTAATAAATTAATTAGTTTTAATACGGAGCAAGAAGGAACGTTGTGAAATATAATTAATGAGGTTAATTATATTAATTATGAGTTATTGTTATAGAAAAGTTAGAATGATTGTCTAGGATGACAATAATAAGAAGTTAATTAATTAAGTAATTAACTTAACTAAAGTTATAGTATAGAGTCCATTAATGAATTTAAAACAAGTCCAATATTTTAATTATTGTAAGTCTTGTTGGTAATAATAAAGAGGTCTAAATAAATTTAAGGATTTAGCCTCATGAAGAGTCCAAATAATTTAATTACTACTAGTGGACTAGCCCAAAAGGATTATATGTGTTAGCCCAATATGGGAATACTTGCACGGAGGTAGGTAATTAAATAATAAGTTCAAATGTTATGTTAAATAATAGTCCAAGAGGTAACTAATATAAGTCCAATTAAACTATGTTGGCATATATTATATGTAATGGTGTGGAAGTCCAATTGATTTAATTACCTAGCCCAAGTTATTAGATATATGTGAGTTGTGTTGGGTAGCCTAAATAATTTAAATGAAGAGTTCAATGAAAAGCAAACTATGTAGCTCAAACACTTAAAAGTCAAATGTTAGTCAATGTGTTGAGAGAATATTTTTCAAGTATTGGTGAGTGTAGAGAATTAACTAATATAGGGTTAATTGAATAACCCTAGTTGATAGGCAAGAGAGGGAATTAACCAAATATTGGTTAATTGCTAGGTGAATGAATGTGATGATGAGAATTAACTATGGATGAGTAAATTTGAGTAACCTTATGTGGTAAATAAATTAAAGTTTTAACTATGCATGGGTTAGTTGCTAACAAAATGTGTAGAAGCATAATTATATGTATACATGATGGATGAGACTTAACTAAGGGGAGTTATTGAATTCACCATAGAAAAAATTGTTATAAGAGAATTAACCCTACATAGGTTAATTGGTGGAAGAATATTATAGATACAATTTTGTATGTATATAATTTATTAAGATAAAATTGGTAGGTAACCATGAGTTGCTTGTTATAGAGAATTAACCATATATTGGTTAATTGCTAGGAGAAATTTCAAGTATTGTATATATATGTATATATAATAAAAATAAAGAAAAATTGTGGAGTGTTAACCAAATATGGGACCCCACTTGGGGATTGAGTGAATATGCATGTTTCTTGTATTCAATTTAAATTGGTCATTCACTTTGTCAATTCAAACTAGGATATAATTTAAATAAAATGTTATTGGTGAATATGTAGAAATATACATGTTGTAAGTATATAGATTGGTAGAAAGTTAACCAATGTTGGTTAAATGAATTAACCATGTAACGACCCCGAAATTCGACCCACTTTGTTATCTTAATTTTCATATTTATGAAACATTATTATTTTTTTTTTACGTCCAAATTTCGGTTCGTTAATAAATCTTTCATCACCTAAATTGATCCATTATTTAATTTCAATATCATCAATTACCAAATTTTCGGTATAAATTTTTCTTTTTCTCGATTCAATCGTTGTATTTAAAACATTTGGATATTTAAAATCCTTACATTCCGATCCTAGTCCCATGGATCGCAACCTTTACTTTTTCTTTCTCTTTCTTTGTACCAATATCTTAAATCTTATCATTCCAAATTTAATATCATTTCATATCCGTATAACTATTCATTGATTTAAAATTTACAGTCATTTATTTTCATACAAATATTCCTTGTTGCGTCATTCATAATCAAACATATAATAATTCCTATCGTAACATCTATCTGGTACAATCACAGTTCAAAATTTAACTTTTCTTATCCTGTCTGGATTCGACATATATGTACATATGAAATATCGTTATAAACTTAACACATGTATCCACATTGAATGGAAAATATAACAAAACGTTTCCCACCTTCTAGACAATTCATCTTTAACAATTAATCCGATATTCTTGAATTTCATTTCTTTCCTGCAAAAATGTTTATTAAGCAAGTAATGAGCACAACGGCTCAGCAAGTTCAACAGTTATACTTCACGTAGCACATACCTTATCATGCTTGATGTGTGTCATGCATCATGTGATTGTGCTTCTACTATTGCAATATATCTCATATATATTCATATCGTTGCACAAAGTACACATTGTGGTCGTATTAATCACGCATCACGTAGCACATAATTTGTATGCATTTAAACAAGTATTTACATATCATAACAGACAACAATTAACATTAAAGGACTGAAGAACTTGCCTGGCGTCCAATTATTTAATTGATAGCTTAAAACCCTCTCTCGATCAACCTATGATCATAAAATAATCAAATAATAATTATTTATCTCTTTATGATATTAATTTACTTAATTAATATCATCTCTGGGCCAATTATTAATTTATATGGCCAATTATAATAACCTCGTTCCTTAAAATATTAGCATAACTTAATATTTAATACCTTCACTATGGACAACCCGGCTCAGCGGATAAATTTTAGCGTATTTGGTTGTTCAAAAATTTTATTTAACCATTTTCTAAATTATAACCTTATTAGATTAATATTTAAACCTTTAAATATTAATCCCCAATATTTAATATTTTTACAAAAATATTAAATTTAATGCCCAAACATCATTTCTATATTTTTTAGTATTTTCCTATAATTTTCTATGATTTTTAAACAAATTTTAAACATTTATTTCAATTAAAACTAATTTCTGGGGGCAATTTAGTAATTTTCGCGGCATTGGGACATAACCGGAATTTTCCGGAAAGTCCAGGGGCATTTCTGTAATTTCCGCGCGTCTAGGGACGCGCTGGTCATTTTCCCGAAAGTTCAGGGGCAAAATCGTACTTTACCGAGGGTCAGGGACACGCTCGGCATTTCAGGAAAAGCCCGAGGGCACAATCGTAATTTAATCGTATTTCGTCGGCCGCACATCGCGCGGACTGACCCTCGATCGCTCAAAACAACGTCGTTTGCCTTTGGTTCCGGAAACTTCCGCACGCGCAAGGCGCGACCCCTCTTTACTGCCCCAAAACGACGCCGTTTTAAGCCGCGTCCGGAAAAAAAATGGCTGCCGCGCCATGCGCGGCAGCCTTTTCTTTTCTTCTTCCTCTTTTCCGGCAACAGTAGACCAACTTAGCACAAAATACACCATTTTTGCTCATTTTTTTCACCACAAAGTAACTCCAAAAATCATGAAATTCATAGATATACATCCTAAAATTATTTGGAATAATTATTCTAATTATTTGCTATTTTTCCACCATAATAAATTTAACACAAAATATTAAAATATAATTCAAAAAATAGTTTTTTATACCTTCTTTGGCTTTCCTTTGAAGCTTTTTCTTCCTCTTCATGGCATCAACACTTCTCTCCTTAATGGTTATGGTGGTGTAAAGTGGCGGTGATGGTGGTTGGCTTCGGTTGGAGAGGAAGAACAATTATGTTTGCTTTATTTGGCTTTTTATTTCTTTTTCCTTTTACTCTCCCACATAACATATATATATATATATATACCACAAGTTGGTATAAATAAATTATAACTCTCACACCAAATTCACCGCCTTTCTTTCTTCCGGATTGTTCCACGCAAAGAAAATCCACAATTTATGCAAAACTACATATTTAAATACATTACATAATTATTATGTATAATAAATATTTTATATAATGTATATAAAATATTTATTTTAATTTACCAAAAATCATAATTTGATTTATAAATAATATTAACACCTCTTTTGGGTACTTTACATGACAAATTTTGTACACGCATAACAACATGCATATAATTGCATGAGGTAATTTATACCTCCAAAAATCATAAAATAATTCATAGGACATATAAAAATTATTTTTCATAATTTTTCACTCCGTTATTTGGACAACATGTTACATTAACATGTTCACGTTTCCGAAATATTATCTTTCATAAAAGTCATAATAATTTCATTATACATAAATATAATTTTTAATAACTTAAAACATTTCTTTTTCTAATTTATTATTCAATTTCTTTAATATTCATATTAATTTCTTTATATATAAATTATATAATTTAATATTATATAATTAATATAATTACATTCTCCTTTTAAATAATTTCGTAATTTCCTCCAACTTTATTCCATTTAATCACCTTATATAAATTACATAATTATTCTTATATAATTATTATTTTCTTCATACCTTATTTTAATTTCCTTATATAAATTATATAATTATTATTATATAATTTATATAATTACCTTTCCTTCTCCATTAATTTCTAAACCTCCTCCAAAATTCTTGATAAAATCCAAAATCAACACATACAATTTTACCAACTCCCTCATTCACTTTTCATTTAAAATTGGATTAGTTTAATTATTAATCCCTTAATTGTCATAATTAATGAAATTTATAATTTTATTAATTAAACATAACACACATATATAAATATATGTATCAAATTTAATATATTTCACATTACCACGTAACCTCAATTAAATCATAATTTCTGCATTTTCATTTTATTGTACAATTTATTGTACATTTACCTGATATTTTTCTTATCCTTCATAAATTGTTTTTAAACAACTTATTTACTTTTCAATTTTTTCTAAACCAACACAAATCATCACCATCTCTGTACAAGTTTAATTTATCAATTAAATCATATCACATACCTTAAATCACATAATATAATAATTAATTTAACAACATTGATAATTTTATCAATTAAATTCTCATTTAATATTATTAAAGAAAACCTGGAAATTCAGATCCTCACATTTTTCCCCCCTTAACAGGATTCCGTCCTCGGAATCATAATTGCCGTACTAATCATACGTATTTTATTTATCGCACATTACAATACCTTTATCTTAATAAATCACAACTATATCCATAATAATCATATTTTACTTCTTTAAATCCTTAACTTACATAGATAATTCCAATAAAAATCATAACTGTCAGAATATTAAATTTTTAACTCAACTCACAATTTCTTTGATTTCTCATTCTCTAAAAATTTCTTTTCTTTAATCATATTTACTCTTACTCAATCCGCTTATTTCATATTCTCTATTCCACCTTATTGATACTTTACACATTCATCCTTCTTTTCTTAATTCATATAAATCTTCTTCATATTCTATAATTCATTATTTCATACCTTTATCGCTCAACACTGGGTTCTAAACATTAACCTTTACTTAATTCATCATAATCTTTATTTGAAATTATTCTAAAATCCTGGGTGTCACATTCACCCCTCCTTCATAAAATTTCGTCCTCGAAATTTCTATGTACTCGTACTTCACAATTTCTTTACATTTATTCCACATATCTTTATTTCATTCTCGTAGTCATTGTACATTACAATTTTCTAATCCATCACATTTCATACTTTCTTTACTTCACAATATTATTTTCCTTATCACTCACAATTTAAAATACTACCCCATCCTACCATCCCATCTTCATAAGAGTAGAGGAATTCAAAAATTTTATTTTGGAAAACTTTCATGCTATGCTGAATGAACATTTATCCCGGTTTACAGTACTTCGCTCCCCGAGTACTTCATACTGCAAACCCTGACAGTGGATCAATCTGTCATTAAAGTGATGAATGTTTTACCATACATTGGCACGCCAGATGATCAATCTGCAATGCCTGTGTCTTGCTATGCCAGGTGATTCGATCAACCTGCAATAGTCTTAATCTTTTTGTTCATCTCAGCCATAGAATTCATTCAAAAGTAATTTGATTTGGTATAACTTTCAAAGAATACGAATTCAATACATTTCAAAATTTGTCTAGCTGAATCAAATAGCTTAGACTTGTAATTCTTCAACGCTTGTCTAGCTAGATTAATTAGTATAGACTTACTTTTAACACTTTATAATCCGCAGAAATTTTTTAAAACATTCATCGTGTCAAAACTTTCCAAAATATCATGCCGAGTCAAATGGCATTGACTTATAGTTCTGACATACCTTCAAAAATCAAAATCATTTATGACTTCATGTTACCGTGTCATTTTGACAGCCCGTTGAGAATTTCGTTGTTAATAATTCCTACACCATAAACCATACTTTATGGTGTTGAATCATCTTATAACGAATTAGTACCGCACCGTCTCAACAACACGTTGAGCATTCCGTCATTCATCACATCGGCACCGGGCTAAAAGGTGCGTGGATGATTCTTTTGAAATACATTTTGATATAAAAACATTTTTGTCTAGCCGAGACAAGTAGCATAGACACTATTTAAATCGCTTAATAATTTCATTTACATCTTTTTCCAAAGCACACTCGTGCCAAATTAGCTTGAGGCCAAAAATTTTGAAGTCTAGCAAAGCTAGAAGAATGGGAATATCTTAAATTCCCTAACATTTTTAACACATCTGCCACCTTTGTTTCTTTCACTTAATTATATTATTCATTGCTAGGACTATTGTTATTTATCATACTAAAATTTCTATCTACTCCAACTTTTCTATACCCTCGTATAGTTCATCAAACTTGCCACACATTATGAGTCCAGAAACTTACCACAAGAATATGAGTTTAGAAGCTTGTCCTAGCAATATGTAGTCTGAGAACAAGTCAAAGACTATCCATATGCTGAGGGCTCAAAACATACCATACGATTATGAGTCATGGACTTACCATATGCATGAGTTTTAAGAACTCGTGCCTAAATTTAATATTATCTATTTATCAAAACTGCTAGCGCGACTCTAACATTTCAATGATTATCACATAGTAACTGAGTAAACACAAATCTTCCGCCCATACAAAGGATTGTGCAATTCAGTCACCACATGAGTTCTCTATTGAAATTTCGTACCCAAGCTTCCTGCCCCCTTATCATAACATTTATGTCATTCATGTTTTATCATTCTCTGAATTTTTCTTGTACTATTTCATAGTACCATATCTCTTTATAGCATCAAGCTATACCTTGTGGACCATTAATAGGTCTTTCTATTATTTTTCATTCTTACTTGATCCCATCATGATCTTGCTTCACAACCTACTTCTTACTCGCTTCCCTTATCTCGTGATCGTATCGTAGTACGATCCTCTTACCGTTCTTGATCATATTATTATGATCTCCTTCCGTACTTTTTGGATTACCTTGTTATCTTTATTACTTAAATCAGGTGTCTCCTGATTTTCTTTGAGATTCATCTTTGAATCCTTTCAAATATTCTTTCAGATATGTTCCGAATTAAACTTTTGAATTTTCTCAATTCGTTATTTTCAATCAAATCTTTCTTAATATATTCATCTCTTTCTTATATTCTTATAAGTTTCATATTTCCTTCGCTTTAGCCAACATCTGAGAACATCTTTCTCAACTTATATCTCTCAATTCTAATTCCCCCCCATGTTCATCAAACTTATCACGTATTTGAACTCAGGAACTTACCATAATCATAT
The DNA here is from genome assembly GCA_947179155.2 of Hedera helix. Lineage (NCBI taxonomy): Eukaryota > Viridiplantae > Streptophyta > Magnoliopsida > Apiales > Araliaceae > Hedera > Hedera helix. The sequence continues at coordinate 10,085,044 of OX359277.1, forward strand.
GGTTGAGGAGCTTGTCCTAGCCAGGCCATAGTCGCCCATTCGCTAATGGGGCTCCGCCATATAATCATGAGTCACGAGTTTACCATACGCTTGAGTTTTCAGAACACTCAACTAACCGTACTCTTTCTTACTTTCGGTTATAGTCTAAGGTATCATTTACCTAAGGTTTATAACCTCTAGCTCTGATACCAACTGTAACGACCCCGAAATTCGACCCACTTTGTTATCTTAATTTTCATATTTATGAAACATTATTATTATTTTTTTTTACGTCCAAATTTCGGTCCGTTAATAAATCTTTCATCACCTAAATTAATCCATTATTTAATTTCAATATCATCAATTACCAAATTTTCGGTATAAATTTTTCTTTTTCTCGATTCAATTGTTGTATTTAAAACATTTGGATATTTAAAATCCTTACATTCCGATCCTAGTCCCATGGATCGCAACCTTTACTTTTTCTTTCTCTTTCTTTGTACCAATATCTTAAATCTCATCATTCCAAATTTAATATCCTTTCATATCCGTATAACTATTCATTGATTTAAAATTTACAGTCATTTATTTTCATACAAATATTCCTTGTTGCATCATTCATAATCAAACATATAATAATTCCTATCGTAACATCTATCTGGTACAATCACAGTTCAAAATTTAACTTTTCTTATCCTGTCTGGATTCGACATATATGTACATATGAAATATCGTTATAAACTTAACACATGTATCCACATTGAATGGAAAATATAACAAAACGTTTCCCACCTTCTAGACAATTCATCTTTAACAATTAATCCGATATTCTTGAATTTCATTTCTTTCCTGCAAAAATGTTTATTAAGCAAGTAATGAGCACAACGGCTCAGCAAGTTCAACAGTTATACTTCACGTAGCACATACCTTATCATGCTTGATGTGTGTCATGCATCATGTGATTGTGCTTCTACTATTGCAATATATCTCATATATATTCATATCGTTGCACAAAGTACACATTGTGGTCGTATTAATCACGCATCACGTAGCACATAATTTGTATGCATTTAAACAAGTATTTACATATCATAACAGACAACAATTAACATTAAAGGACTGAAGAACTTGCCTGGCGTCCAATTATTTAATTGATAGCTTAAAACCCTCTCTCGATCAACCTATGATCATAAAATAATCAAATAATAATTATTTATCTCTTTATGATATTAATTTACTTAATTAATATCATCTCTGGGCCAATTATTAATTTATATGGCCAATTATAATAACCTCGTTCTTTAAAATATTAGCATAACTTAATATTTAATACCTTCACTACGGACAACCCGGCTCAGCGGATAAATTTTAGCGTATTTGGTTGTTCAAAAATTTTATTTAACCATTTTCTAAATTATAACCTTATTAGATTAATATTTAAACCTTTAAATATTAATCCCCAATATTTAATATTTTTACAAAAATATTAAATTTAATGCCCAAACATCATTTCTATATTTTTTAGTATTTTTCTATAATTTTCTATGATTTTTAAACAATTTTTAAACATTTATTTCAATTAAAACTAATTTCTGGGGGCAATTTAGTAATTTCCGCGGCATTGGGACATAACCGGAATTTTTCGGAAAGTCCAGGGGCATTTCTGTAATTTCCGCGCGTCTAGGGACGCGCTGGTCATTTTCCCGAAAGTTCAGGGGCAAAATCGTACTTTACCGAGGGTCAGGGACACGCTCGGCATTTCAGGAAAAGCCCGAGGGCACAATCGTAATTTAATCGTATTTCGTCGGCCGCGCATCGCGCGGACTGACCCTCGATCGCTCAAAACGACGTCGTTTGCCTTTGGTTCCGGAAACTTCCGCACGCGCAAGGCGCGGCCCCTCTTTACTGCCCCAAAACGACGCCGTTTTAAGCCGCGTCCGGAAAAAAAATGGCTGCCGCGCCATGCGCGGCAGCCTTTTCTTTTCTTCTTCCTCTTTTCCGGCAACAGTAGACCAACTTAGCATAAAATACACCATTTTTGCTCATTTTTTTCACCACAAAGTAACTCCAAAAATCATGAAATTCATAGATATACATCCTAAAATTATTTGGAATAATTATTCTAATTATTTGCTATTTTTCCACCATAATAAATTTAACACAAAATATTAAAATATAATTCAAAAAATAGTTTTTTATACCTTCTTTGGCTTTCCTTTGAAGCTTTTTCTTCCTCTTCATGGCATCAACACTTCTCTCCTTAATGGTTATGGTGGTGTAAAGTGGCGGTGATGGTGGTTGGCTTCGGTTGGAGAGGAAGAACAATTATGTTTGCTTTATTTGGCTTTTTATTTCTTTTTCCTTTTACTCTCCCACATAACATATATATATATATATATATACCACAAGTTGGTATAAATAAATTATAACTCTCACACCAAATTCACCGCCTTTCTTTCTTCCGGATTGTTCCACGCAAAGAAAATCCACAATTCATGCAAAATTACATATTTAAATACATTACATAATTATTATGTATAATAAATATTTTATATAATGTATATAAAATATTTATTTTAATTTACCAAAAATCATAATTTGATTTATAAATAATATTAACACCTCTTTTGGGTACTTTACATGACAAATTTTGTACACGCATAACAACATGCATGTAATTGCATGAGGTAATTTATACCTCCAAAAATCATAAAATAATTCATAGGACATATAAAAATTATTTTTCATAATTTTTCACTCCGTTATTTGGACAACATGTTACATTAACATGTTCACGTTTCCGAAATATTATCTTTCATAAAAGTCATAATAATTTCATTATACATAAATATAATTTTTAATAACTTAAAACATTCCTTTTTCTAATTTATTATTCAATTTCTTTAATATTCATATTAATTTCTTTATATATAAATTATATAATTTAATATTATATAATTAATATAATTACATTCTCCTTTTAAATAATTTCGTAATTTCCTCCAACTTTATTCCATTTAATCACCTTATATAAATTACATAATTATTCTTATATAATTATTATTTTCTTCATACCTTATTTTAATTTCCTTATATAAATTATATAATTATTATTATATAATTTATATAATTACCTTTCCTTCTCCATTAATTTCTAAACCTTCTTCAAAATTCTTGATAAAATCCAAAATCAACACATACAATTTTACCAACTCCCTCATTCACTTTGGATTAATTTAATTATTAATCCCTTAATTGTCATAATTAATGAAATTTATAATTTAATTAATTAAACATAACACACATATATAAATATATGTATCAAATTTAATATATTTCATATTACCACGTAACCTCAATTAAATCATAATTTCTGCATTTTCATTTAATTGTACAATTTATTGTACATTTACCTGACATTTTTCTTATCCTTCATAAATTGTTTTTAAACAACTTATTTACTTTTCAATTTTTTCTAAACCAACACAAATCATCACCATCTCTGTACAAGTTTAATTTATCAATTAAATCATATCACATACCTTAAATCACATAATATGATAATTAATTTAACAATCTTGATAATTTTATCAATTAAATTCTCATTTAATATTATTAAAGAAATCCTGGAAATTCGGATCCTCACAAACCATGAGTAATAAGAAAGTTTTTCTATCACCAACCCTAGTCAATCAAGATGGTCAATTCTTATGAATTTATGTTTGTAGAGAACTAATCATTGTTGGGTTAGTTGTTAACCCTAAGTGGTAATAAAAATAAAATCTTAACCAATGCTAGAGTTAAGTGTTAGTAAATATATAAATATATTGAATATATATGTATACTTGATTGTAAAGAATTAACCTTACCTGAGTTATTTGATGGAAGATGTGTGTATGTTTAATTGATGAGCTTGGACCATGGTTGATAGTTAAGTTAACATAGGTTACAAGAGTAAGAGCCTTAACCACACATTAGTTACTTGTTGGAGAATGGTTGCTTCAAAATTACTCCACCTAGTTGCTTCATTCAACTTCCATAAACCAATCCAAGCAAAGGTCATTCATTTAATAATTAAACTTATTTGATCTTTTGCAAGTATTGGTGATATTGTAGAGATACATATTGTATATGTATAGATTTTTGGATGATAGAATGTGTCTATAAATAGAACTCATTAGTTCTTTTGTAGGAGTTTGGTTATTTGTTAGCTTCTAAGTATAGAAATATAGAGAGAGCTCTAGAGCTTTGAGAGAAAAGCTAGAGCATTTGTAAGAGTTCTAGAGAAGCAAACACATTGAGTGTTACTAAGTATGGGTTATTTTGGTCCATACAAGAAGAAAGAAGAGGAGGAGTCCTAGCAAGCTATAGTAAGAAGAAGATCTTCTTTTAAAGGTTTAAAAATTTTCTTAACCTATATCTTATTATTTTATGTTATTAAATGTTTGAACTAGAGATGTTATATATAATGTATGATATGTATATGATGTATGTAGATTCATAAAATATGATGGTCTAGCAAATAATGCTTGTAGCATCATGTTTGAACCAATCGAACCAAGGATTTATAAAGCTAATTTTCATTATTTCCTTGTAAGCGATTTTAAGCCTACTTACATTTGGAATTGGGATTTGTTATACAAAGAGAAGTTGTAGAGGGGGAAATTATGATAAGAATGGATTTAAGAATCATCCCAAAATATTTTGAAATGAAGAAGTTATGGCTGTCGAAGTGATTAGAGGTCGGGCAATCCAAATAAGGGTTTTGTTTTCTGCTTTGAGCGCCCCGACGCTAAAAGCATGCCTATGTTGAGCGCCCCAGTGCTCAAGACAGAATGTTCAAGTTGTCTGGGTCGGGTCCAGGTCGGGTTGGGTCAAGTTTTCTTTGAAAATTTAAGTTGAAATAAGTGTAAAATGAATGCGTTTGAATAATAAACCAATATATAAAGTTTATTAGTAACTAATGGGTAGCTAAATGTTTAAAATAAAGACTAAGGTTAACACAATTAAAAAGTTAACTATTGGTATTGTTTAAAGAGGATTAAAATATTATTAAATGGTTAATAATATTAATATGAGATTAAAAGGTTGTTAAACGATTAATAAATTTTGTAAATGATTAAAATATTATTACATGGTTAATAAGGTTAATAAGTGATTAAAATATTATTAAATGGTTAATATTATTAATAAGAGATTAAAATATTATTACATGGTTAATAATGTTAGTAAGTGATTAAAATATTATTAAATGGTTAATAATATTAATAAGAGATTAAAATATTATTAAATGGTGAATAATATTAGTAAGCGATTAAAATATTATTAAATGGTTAATAATATTAATAAGAGATTAAAATATTATTAAATGTTGAATAATATTAGTAAGGGATTAAAATATTATTAAATGATCAATAATATTAATAAAAGATTAAAATATTATTACATGGTTAATAATATTAGGAAGAGATTAAAATATTATTAAATGATTAATAATATTGATAAGTGAGTAAAATATTATTAAATGGTAAATATTATTTGAATTTGGTTGTATATTATCAAATGTAGATAATATTTTGAGGTATTTGGTACATTATTAAATGTCCAAATCATTAAGTTATGTAAAGGAAGAAAGTTAATTGAATTAAACCAATGTAAATAGTCCATTTGTGACTAATTTTAGACAACTTATTTAAAGTGGGTCGTATGAAGAACGTGTAGTGATGATGTAAGCGTACCTGATATGTCCGAACTGTATTTGGGCTAAGGTTTTAGTTCGGAACACAAGGGTTCGTGTGTCGGATATATTTAGAGTTAATAATTTGAAGTTAGAGTTTTATATAAAGACTAAGTAATAGTCATTTTAACTAATGATGATGTCAATTTCATATATAAATTGTAGGTTGAACGAAAGACGCAAAATAAACGTAAATGGTATAAGCGAACCAGACAAGTTTTTCAGAACTTGCTCCTATGTGCAATACTATGCTACAATGTGATATTAAATTATTGATATGAAGATACATTGATGTTATTTAGTTTATGAGAAACCAATAAAGTATGAGTGTATGTGAAGTATGTGATAAGCATGAAATATGATTACATGTGAAATATGTACAAAATATGAAACATGATTTGATAGAGGCTAGTTGTGCATTATATGTGATGCATAAGAAGTATGAAGCATTCATGAAATGAAAAGTATGAAATGCATGATGTAATAATAAAATGCTGAGTATGATAATATGTGAAATATGCAATGTGTTATGTGTAACTGTTAGACTTGCTAAGCCGTCGTGCTCACTCTTGCTATAAAATTAACACTTTCAGATAAGTGTGAGATATTCAAAGATTTCATTAAAGAATCAAGGATCAGAAATGCATATTACTTTCACCGAAAGTCTATACGATTATAGTAATTATGAGTCTGAATGGGACAGGTAAACTGATTGTCTAATTAAAGAAATGGTTAATCTTTGTTGTGAGTGTTTAAATACTAAAATTGATTGTAATAGAATGTCGTATCATGTATGATATAGAGACATACTAGGAATTTGTAAAGATTGCGATTCTGGAATAGAAAGAGATGTTGTTAAATTTTAAATAAATGAGTATTTAGTAATTATAATATTGTTGTAAGTCATGAACGATAAGAAAAATATTGTATAGTGATGAACCAGATTTGAGGTTCAAGGGACCCGGATTTGGGGTCGCCAAAGATAACATATGGTTGGGTTTTCTGTGTTGATGGAATTCATGATTCGTGTATGGGATAGAGATATACCTATATGCTTTATGTAACATTGAAATAATCTATGCTTTAAATTATTTTTAATTATAATTCACGTAGAGATATAGTGGATACGTTAATTAGGGTGCTTTTTTTATTTCTGTTGCCTTGTGTCGGATTTAGAGGAAATTATTTATGTGATCATCAAGAGGAGCATATAAATTTTATAAAGAATTTTCGGTTAACAATCTAGTTTTAATTAATATAAATTAATGGGAAGTGAAAAGATTTAAATGAAGCATTGAGTGAAGTTATAATCTTAAGTCTTTTTAATCTGAATTCAATTCTTGGTAATTAGTGATTAGTAATTTATAATTAGTTTTATTTATTTATTCAAGTTTTCATAAATTTAATCGTGGGTTTAATTGGGATTAGTTTGATTTAATTTTGATAATTGTTTATTATTAAATATAATTTTCATGGGAATGATACATTGCTTGCCATTGTGTTGCTATTCGATCACGTATACTTGCGTGTGAAATCCTAATTAAAATTAGGCAAACAATAATCAACGCCTTAAAGAAAAAAAGAGCGAGTCTCCAAGACCAAATAAATGACGTGAAAACCCGCCACGATAACATGTCTAAGAAGAACCACCAGTTAAGCATGCAAGTCAAAGAGCCCAAAATAGAAAACCAGAGACTTGTTGCCAAAGCTCAAACCAACGACAAATTTTTTGCCCAAAGCACATCCCTCCAATAATAATTAACCGAGGCCATCGAAGCAAACACCAAACTAAACGACGAAATCCAATTACTAAAAGCCCGATATATAACACTAGAAGCAAGATATAAAGAATATGCCACCAACCTTCAACAACTACATGAAGTTCACATCATTGTTAAGGATAATTGAAATAATTTGAAGAATTAAACCAAGAACTCCACCAAGAACTTCAACAACACATCAACACCCGACAACAAAATGAAAAACTCCGAAGTCACAACACCTAACTCCAAGAAGAAATCAAAACCAAAGAAGGAACCATCGCCTGACTCCAAGAAATCAATCAGAGGGGCTTCGCTGAACACAAAGAACTCCAAAAATATGCCATCGAACTCAAAGACGACTTTGAATCTCTCAAAGCCCAACCCATAAGCACCGAACAACAATAAGAAATCATCACCGACTACTGCACTGTGGTTTGCAAAAATATGGCATACATACAATCTAATTGTAATAGTGTAATGGAAGCAAGCAAAATCAGATTTTAAAATTTTTCTACAAACCAATAACCAGGATCTTTCTTATACAATACTTATTAATTGAGGAAGGATAAAATAGTTACACCTTTGTAAAACCAAGTTTCCACAAGTATAAGTTCAACTCCCTTTAATCCTTCGTATTCAAACTCATCGATTAGATTCCACGGATCAATGTCAGCTTCCCAAATGTGAAGCTTCTAAAGGAAATCCACCAAGAGATCTATGAATTAAAGAAGTGAATTTTGGTTTCTCTAAACTATAGATGGTTAGCCCTAATTCTCTCTTTCTAACTCTTTAGATGTAGAGAATTATGAAGTACTATCTCGATTTTTATGAAAGAGTGTGTAACCTCAATCCATAATAAGACTCCTCTTATTTATAGATATAGTCAACCCTCCTAAACTATTTCGGATTAGAGTTTTAATTTAATTCACAATCTAATTAGGAAGTAAATTAATTAATTATAATTCCTAAACCATTTAGGAACTTAATTATTTAATACGAGAGTACTTATTATTAATTAATTTCGAAACTATTTAGGAACTTAATTAATTATTATAATTATTATAATTCATAAACCATTTAGGAACTCAATTATTTATAATAATATCACTATTTATTAATTAGTTCATAAACCATTTAGGAACTAAATAATAGTAGTAATAATAATAAGACTATTCTTATTAATTTATAATTAGTATTTTTAAAATACTAAATTATAAATATTAAACTATTTAATTTATTCTATCACCATAATATAAATTAAATATACTTAATTTATTATTACGATTATGTCATTCACTTCTAAAATAAATATTATTCTTTTGTGGTGTGACCATTTAGGTTCTCCATATTAAACCGGTTTTAAAATAAATTAATTAGAATCATTCTAATCTTATTTATATAATTAAATTTAACCATTTAATTTATTAATAAATAATATTTATTCTTACAATAAGGGTAAGCCCCCTTAGCGATCAACGAATTTTTAAATAATATAGATTTCAACATTTAATTACAAAAGAACCTATTCCGCGAATAGTTATTGTACAATTCAATCATTCTACCACACAATGTCTCAATCAAATATAAGACATAGAATTTATGTCAAATCTTATTTGATCATATGTATTTTAATTCTCAAATGTACAACTCTAATATAAATTAGAAACATTCTCTAATGTAAATGTACAACTCTAATGTCATTTATTGAATTACATAGGACATTCTCTCCCTTTACTGGAAGTGGTAGATCATTTGTTGACCATTTACCTACTTCCATGTATAACTTATTATACCCAATCATACCATTTGATAAACTCTAAAGGTCGTAAGGAATATATCAAAGTATAACTCATCATACACAAGGTACTATGATGATCTCAAGTCCAAGGATCACTTATACTACTATCACAAAAGGAACTCTTATTGGCAAACAAGTAAAACTCCATTAGGTATTCTTTGAGCGAGTCACGTTCAATGAATTTATTCTTTAATAAGCACTTACATACTTGCTTTAGTGCCTTCACACAAATGATTATAAGATCAATCATCCTCTTCATAAGAAGAAACATAGTATGTACTAATCTATTCAAATTCACTAATCCTCTTTTAGTGATCCCACGATTAGGAATATTTTAGTTTTGAGTTATCTTGAATTTAGATCTCATCAGCATAATCAATATTATGATTCTAAAAGCATTGCTCAAAACTATGGGTCTATTCATATAATTAATTCAGTCAATTAATCATGAATAAAGAAAGATTTTAATACTTTTATTAATAAATCAAATAAGATTACAAAGTATATGCTTATCACATCAAATATGATTGGCTGGAGAATGTAGACACCCAAATTTTGCACTTTCACACTAACCCTGACAGGAGGGCAAAATCATCACTTGACCCGATATACGAAAAGGAAGGTGGACCCTAACACGAAGCCCTCACAACGACTTACGGTCAAAGCTGTCACAACGAACAATGAGCATCAGGTCAATTGAGGCAAGGCAAACAGCTGATCCAGAAAAACCTGATTTGATCACCAAAGACGACGAATGGCCACTACACTTACGGTAGTCGGGGGTCTTCCAGAAATATATAGCACGTCTCCCAGCGATTCCCGAATTACAAAATACGAGCCTTCCAGCGAGAAACGAACGATCGACATCAGTGACACGAGAATCGAGAAATGGAAGACGGGCGGCCACAGATGCATCTGCGGCTAACGACAATGTGGCGTTTTTGTGGCTCGAGGAAACACATGGCAGTCGAGGCGTCGGCTCAAACGGCGACAGCAGGCAGCCACAGATGTATTTGCGGCCAGCCGCAGTTGCACCTGCGGCTGCTCCCAGACATCTATACAACGTCCAGTTTTCATCCGGGAAGAAGGGAAGAAAGGAGAGAAAAAATGGCGGACGCGAGAAAGGAGAGAGAGAGAGTTATGGGTTTGAGAGAAAAGTGAGAGTTTTTCCGTTTTTTTGTTCAATCTTTACACCATATATTGTATCCTATGTGATCTTCAAGTGTTAAAGTATTTATTTCATCATTTGAAATGCAAAAATCCGAGTTTATAGCATTTGTGGTTTTAATCTAGTTAGATCTAGTTCTTATTTCATTTTATTGTTTAAGTTATTATAGATCTAAAATTTGTGTATTTGTTGGGTGGATCGACTGTAGATCCGAGGTGCTTGGTGCATTGTGATTTAAATATCTTGATTTTGTGTATTTTGAAGTTAGATCCGATGTAGTCGATATATGTTTTAGATCTATGGATTAGGGACGGTTAGAGAGGATTTATTGTGGATGAAATCTCCTCCTAACCTCTCGATGATATCCTTTTAGTTATTTCATAACCTACTTTTTGATGTAGCAATCGTGATGCGCCTTTATTGTAAATATGTAAATTTTGGGCCTTAAAACGATATCGATACCGAAAATCGGGTTTAAGGCCCCGTAATAGTGAAATATGTGATTGTGGGTGTTTGGGGCTATTTAGACGACTTACATGCCCACAAATAGCTCCAACGTCATTTTAATGTTTGGTTTTTCCTTTCGACACGAGAAAATGATTTTGGAATGAAATGATAAAGCTTTTCATAAAATCAAGCAAACTAGGATATTAGATCATCCGTAGGCTAAAATTGTAAGTATCAGATGAGCTCCATTCCTATTTAACGAAGGATTCGAAAACCTTATTTCACAAATGTCATCATTAAAGATTTTGTTATCAAAAGACGAAAGCTTAAAAATGAACTTTTCAAAATGAATCGAATCCTTCGTGCATAGGGTTAATGAGATTTCAGAAGTACTTTCGGAAATAAAGCATTCCAACGATTTTCATAGGCACACACGCACACACACGCGCACACACATATTTTAGGATTTAAAGGAAAAGAAAACATTAGGATAGCAGTAACCGTGTTTCACGAAAGTCGGGGGGGGGGGGGTGCCTAACACCTTCCCCTCGCTTAAGCAAACCCCGAACTCTATGAATCTCGGTTCGTGGACCAATTAATTAGGAGTCACATATGAGCCATTACGATTACGAAAACTAAAACTTGGATGAGTTGGTATATCCATTGCAAATATACCAACTGGCGACTCTGGTCATTTGGCTCAACATAAAATCGATCTTTTAAATCTCGTCGACACTCAAGCCGACCTTTTCCCAAAATCACCCTTTTATGAAACGAGACGAAAAGAAAAAGGGATTTCAAACTTGGAAAGAGGGACAAAAAAGACATATTTTTCTAAAAAGAGAAAACCCGGCGTCGATAAAGGACATACTACTTTCAATCTCCTACTTGCACTAAAGCCAATTGGCCTTTGGTATCCCCATACCATTCTTATTTAAGTGGCGTATGAATTGCTTAGTAAATACTTTAGTTAATGGATCTGTAATGCTGTACTGAGAGTCTCTCATCTCTATGGTGTCATCTCATTTTCAATGATTTCTCTAATCAAACGAAAGTATCACAACATATGTTTGGATTTCAGATGAGACACAGGTTCTTTGGCGAATTAAACTCCTTTAATGCTAAGAGCCATTTCAAGTTCTGTAATGAACTTGTTGAACCAAACAATTTCCTTATAACTTCACTTATAGTTATTTACTATGTTTTTGTCACTAAATCTATAACTCTTTACTATTTGGAACCTTCTTATCCAGGATTGAACTGATATCTTCTTATCATCCATAAGCAACATCAAGTCTAGTACATATCATACATACATGATAGATCTTATTACCGAAGCATAAGGTATATTATTCATGCAATCTCTCTATTCCAGTGTCTTTGGGACAATTATTAGGAGAGATTTACTCCTTGACTCATCATCATGTGACCTCTTGGAGTTTGGCATGCTAAACTTTTTTAGCATCAAATCAATGTACGTTCATTGGGTCTAGTCGAGCATCCTATAGGATGCTTCTTCTAAGTCCTTAATGAAGAAGTGTTTAGACAACTATATCTTTACTGATTATAGCATCGGTATATTATTCTTTATCAGTAGTGTATCATCATATAGTACTAAGAATGTCACAGTGCTCTCACTAACCATTTTGTACACATTTAGTTCTTCCGCATTTTTGATAAAATCAAACTCTTTTGATTATTTCATCAAAATCGATGTTCCATCTTTGAGAATCTTGCTTCAATCCATAATTAGATCATTATAGCTTACATACTTGATTTACTCCAACACTATGGAGATAAATCCCCTTGAATGTAATCATACATACATCATCTTTGTATAGTAAGCTGCAACCACAAGTAAAATTTGAATGGATATATGCATTTTTACTATTGAAAAGTTTCATCATAGTCAACTCCTTGACCTTGTATAAAATATTTTGCCAATAGTCAGGTCTTATAGGTCTCCACCTTGCCATGTACTTTAGTATTTCTAAAAGACCCATTTCGATTTTCATGGTCATCATTCATTTCTCTTAAGTCTCTACTCATGCCTCATCGTATGCAACTGGATCATCATCCACTATGATGCGTACCTCATCATCATCATCTATGATGAATCCATACATATCAAGTATCTTCGGTACTAAACCAGATTTACAACTTGGTTGTGGTATAATAGGTTTATTTACTTGAACAAATTCCTTCATCTGATCTGTAGTGTTTTGTGGTTCTTGAATTTCTTCAAGATCTATCTTACTCCTACTAACCCCTTCAAGGATAAACTCATTTTTTTTAGAAGACAACGTGTTTCGACAAACACCTTTTAATTAGTCGGATTATATAAGTCATATCCTAAATTTTCTTTAGGATATCCCATAAGTTTACACTTATCAGATCTTGTCCCAAGCTTATTATTGTCAAATATTTTGGCACAAGCTGAACAATCCAAATCTTAACATACTCAAGACTTGATTTTCTCTCTATCCATAACTATATGGAGTCTTAGGGACAGAATTAGAAGGTATCTTATTTAGTAGATATGCTGTCATTTCTAGGGCATAACCCTAGAAGGATATTGAAAGATTGGTAAAACTCATTATGGATCATCACCATGTCCATTGTGAGAGAGTACCATTTCACTTTGAAATAATCTAAAAACTTACTCCTTAAGTATTCATTTCTAGATCTAATCGGAGAACTTTAATACTTTGGTTGTTTATTTTTCTACTTTACTTCTAATTCTTTAAACATTTTAAATGATTTAGATTTGTATTTCATCAAATACATATATCAAAATCTAGAATCATCAATGGAAGTAATGAATGAATACCCTCCTTTTGTATTTGTTGTTATAGGTCCCACACACAACTGTGTGTACTATCTCTAACAACTCTGTAACTCTATTTTCATATCCACTAAATGGAGATTTAGTTATATTATCCATGATACAAGATTCATAAATTGTATTTGATTCATAATCAAAAGACTCTAAAAGCCTATCCTTATACAACTTGTTTAATTAACATGGTCGATTTAACAATGCTGCATGAAGGTATGATTCATATCATCTCTTTGCCTTTAGTTTGTTCAATTTAAAAAAAATTCATGTCTAGTAGACAATGTTTATCAAGTAATCAACATAGTAACAACTTACTAACTTAATAAACTTACCCGTAGACAATGCTAAATTGTAAGTTCCTACAGTTAATGCATCAACCTTTGCTTCATTCCCCATGTACATGATTACTTGTTCTTTGTTTAGCCTTCTACTTTTGCTTAGTTTCTATAATAACTTGCATATGTGAGACCAACGTCGATATCTAATACCCAAGTAGAACTTGACTTATAGAAAGTTCTATTTTATTATGAACAAATCTATATCTATAGTAGAAGCTTCTTCAAGCTTCTTCAGCTTAGGTATTGCAACTCTCTTGCAATTGCTTTTCCAGTGTCCCAGCTTATCACAGTGAAAGCAAACTCCTTTGCTCTCGGGATCACTTTTATTTATATCCTTTGTTTAGTGTCTTTCATTTGCCTTCTATCCTTTCTGACTCCTCAGAAACACCTTTGGCCATCTTTATCCGCTTGGAAGATTCATCTACGAGTAAGACTTCATTTATTTTTGACAAAAAAGTGACTCTCAACAGTCTTCAACATATTAAGCAAATCAGTTAAACTAACGTCTAGCTTATTAATGTTAAAGTTCACAACAAATTGTGAATAAGAGTCAGTAAATGACTGTAAGATCAAATCTTGACTCAACTCTCCATATTTGATAAAACCTAGTTATCTCAATTAATCAATTCAATTGATTATCTTTAGGACATATGTCTGTACTGTAGTGACATTGGTCATTATAGATCGGAGAGCTCCTTAGATATCTTATATCTAGTTGGCCTAATTTGCTCACCATATAACTATTGAGTGTGCAACAATACAGTAAGTACATCCATTTTCTCGTGTTGACGTTGTAACTCAATACTTATGGATGCGAGCATGATACATTGAGCCACATTTGTATCATCTTGCCATTTTTTAAAATAGTAATTTCTTCCTCAGAGGCTTAGTCAACAACGTTTGTAGGAATAGACAAATTAAGGATATTTGTTAACTTTTTAGCATTGCGAACTATTCTCAAATTTGTTTAATCAATCTGGACAATTCAATTCGATTAATTGTTGGCATCCAATAGGTTATGCAATGTTAGTGAATTAAACATAGTAATAATCTTTAAGTGAATTAATAACAATATTAACATGCATTCATTTTATTAATCACCAAGTTAATTAGGTCTTTATTTAAAATGGTGTCCTCCACTATTTTTATCAAACTATATTACCCTCCTTATATAGTTCGACAAATCTAATTAAAGACTCGCTAGTGAGAATAAGGATCCCATTGACATAAATATAGCCTTGTATGTGCAAAACAAACTATAATTTATTCAATAGGTACACAACTCCTTGTCAATTACATCAACATGTAACTCATATTTTGCCTCTTAGATTATTATGATCAAGTGTGTGCACATCCAAATCAAAATTATTTAAGTTAAGTCTAACCTAGCACTTCCATATAAGTAAAGAGAAAAAGATTGTCCTTGTGTGTGCACAACAAAATAATAATATTTAATTCATTTATAAGCATCAAATGTGATAAAAAAAACAATACAGTAAATAATCGATATAAGTCTTATGTGTGCACAACAAACGTATATTGACTATTTGATGCGCTATCGTTTTATCATACAAGAGGGTGACATACGATATTCCAAATAATTTTGAACAGTACAACTTAATATAATGAGTAGTAGAATAAATAGATTAAAACCATTCTAATTTAATTTAATTTAAATTAAATTCCTTTAATTCATGAATTAAACCTTTTAATTCATTTTATAAATAATATTTATTCTACATCATGATGGGTTTGTTAATATTAATTATTTCATCTTATTTAAAGTGCATACACACACATATATATAAAATACGCGTCATATTAATTAACATGTGAAACATGTTTGATAATATATATATATATATATATATATATATATATATATATATATATATATAGGATACCATATTCTGCTTGGATTGATTATGAAGTTTTATTCTAGTTTGGTTTATTCGAGCCATCAAATAAACCAAATGGTCAAACCTAGGGTGCAAGAATAAATACACATATATAACTATTACATTTAACCTGGGCTCAAATATAAACGGGTCTTCACGCGTTCCTTTCTCTTTGGCTCGAATTCTTCAAACAAATCTAACTAATTCTATTATAAACTATTTTCATAAAATAGAAATCTTGATCACCAGTCAATGGAAAGTACACAGGAGGGAGATAGATTTTTCATAAGAAAAATTAGTAAAAGACGAGGTACGCAGATCCCATTTATTAAAATCCATTTATTCATGCATCCACATAAAATAAATTCAATCATATTGGTCAATAATCCATAATTAATTCATTTTATTATCGTACATATCACCATACATATCAATAAATAATATTCATCTCATGAAATTAAAACCATTCCATATATGCATTGATATCATTTAATGGGAAATTTAAAATTGCATAAAATCTAATTTCATATTTAAAATAATTCTTTACTTTAATTATAAAATCATGTAAAATAACTCTTTATTTTAATTTTTTGGAAAAATGCAAAAAGCTTTAAAATCAGACAAAACAGAGCCTCGCCGCGCAACTGCGTTAGGTCTTAACGTAGCTGCGTGAACGAGTGACACAGCTGCGTTAGAGACTCCACGCAACTGCGTCATCGAATGAAGTAGCTGCATCAGACGTTGCTGCTAGTTCGCGATTTTTCTTGAAAAACATGATTTTTTATTTTTTTGCATCCAAAACACGATTTTTGTTAATTATTTTCAAAATCCAAGATTTTATACAACATATATGCCTAATTAAATTGTTCCAAACACATACCTATACATATACGGAATCAAAACAATTAATAATTTGCATAAATTTTGCTCTTAATGTCACTGTTAGTTTGCAATAACATTGCATACATACAATCTAATTTTAATAACGCAACGGAAGCAAACAAATCATATTTTAAAATTTTTCTACAAACCAATAACTAGGATCTTTCTTATACGATAATTATTAATTGAGGAATGATAAAAGATTTATACCTTTGTAGAACCAAGCTCTAACAGGTATAAGTTCAACTCTCTTTAATCATTTTTGTTCTTCTTTAACCTCAACGATTAGATTTCATGGATCAATGTTAGCTCCCCAAGTGTGAAGCCTCTAAAGGTGATCTATTAAGAAATCTATGTATTAAATAAGTGAATTTTGGTTTCTCCAAACCATGAGTGGTGGCTAACCCTATTTCTCTCTTGTTCTCTAACTCTTTAGTTGTAGAGAATTATGAAGTACTCTATCAATTCTTATGAAAAAGTGTGTAATTTCAATCCATAATAAGACACCTCTTATTTATAGATATAGTTAACCCTCATAAACTATTTAGGATTAGGGTTTTAATTTAATTTCCAATCTAATTAAAAACTAAATTAATTAATTACAATTCCTAAACCATTTAGGAACTTAATTAATTATTATAATAATTATAATTCTTAAACCATTTATAAACTCAATTATTTATAATAATACTACTATTTATTAATTAGTTTCTAAACCATTTAGGAACTAAATAATAGTAATAATAATAATATTAATAATAATAATAAGACTCCTCTTATTAATTTATAATTAGTATTTCTAAAATACTAAATTATAAATATTAAGCTATTTAATTTATTTTATCACTATAGTATAAATTAAATATACTTAATTTATTATTACATTTATATCATCCACTTCTAAAATAAATATTACTCTTTTGCGGTATGACCATTTAGGTTTTTCATGTTAAATCGGTTGTAGAATAAATTAATTAGAACCATTCTAATCTTATTTATATAAATAAATTAAACCATTTAATTTATTAATAAATAATATTTATTCTTACAATAAGGGTAAGATTCTTTAGCGATCAAAAACTTTTCAGATAATATTAATTTCAACTAATCACAAAAGAACCTATTCTACAAATAGTTACTATATAATTCTATTCTTCTACCACACAATGTCTCAATCAAATATAAGATATGAATTTTTTGTCAAGTCTGATTTGATTATTTGCATTTCAATTCTCAAATGTACAACTCTAATGTAGATTAGAAACTCCTTTCTAATTTTCATCGTACCTTGCCAAGAATTTTTGAGTTGTCATTTATTGAATTAAATAGGACATTCTCTCCCTTTACTGAAAATGGTAGATCATTTGTTGATCATTCACCTACGTTTATGTACAACTTATTATATTCGACCATACCATTTGATATACCCTAAAGGTATTAAGGAATATGTCAAAGTATAACTCATCAAAAACAAGATACTATAATGATCTCAAGTCTAAGGATCACTTATATTACTATCACAAAAGAAACTCTTATTGATAGGCAAGTAAAACTCCATTAGGTGTTTCTTGAGCGAGTCACGTTTAATGAACTTATTCTTTAATAAACACCTACATATTTTCTTTAGTGTCTCTACATAAATGATTATGAGATCAATCATCTTCTTTATAAGAGCAAGCATAGTATGTACTAATCTATCCGGATTCACTAATTCCCTTTTAGTGATACCAAGATTAAGAACATTTTAGTTTTGAGCTATCTTGAATTTAGATCCCATTAGCATAATTAATATTATGATTCTAATGCATTGCTTAAAACTATGGGTGTATTCATGTAACTAATTTAGTCAATTAATCATGAATATAGAAATGCCTTAATACTTTTCTTAATAAATCGAATAAGATTACAAAGTATATGATTATCACATCAAATGTGATTAGCTTAAGGGGATACTACTTTCACGCATTTCACCCGAAATTCTCCAAAGGGTACTAAGCCGCCCTCTCCAAGATCCAAGTAGCCAGAGTCGACCCCAAGGTTGTCGGCTTATCCGACGATGAAGACTATCTTGAAGACGACCCCGAAGATAACCCTACAACCAACCAAACAAATGGAAACCCTCCTAACAACAATTCAACAGAGAGCCAAACTGATACCAACAATAACCCTCCAAACCCCGAGACACCCACACAAATGTAATTTTATTTTTAGTATTTTGTTATAAAAGTTGTAATATATTTGGACAATCCATGTAAATAACAATTCAAATAAATAAAAAAATGTCTTTTTATTTCAATTGCTCATTACATAAATGAACTTTTATAATATACCCCACACTATCTATTGATAATACTTTCTAAGTCTACCAGCATGCCAAATATTTCTAAGTTCCAATCCACTCATATCCCTAAGTTTATAAGTCCCTTGTTTCAATACCTTAATCATTTCGTAAGGCCCTTCCCAATTTGGCATCAACTTTTCCACATTCTGAGAAGTTGAAACCTCTGCCTCCCGAAGCACCTAGTCTCCAACCTCAAATCTTCTCAATCGAACCCTTCGTTTATAATGTCTTGCCATCCTTTGTTGATACATTGCCAACCTTAAAATTACAACATCTCAACCCTTATCCAACATATCTAAATTGAGTTAAAGTCCTTCTTCATTGTATATCTCTTTAAAATTAGATACTCTAAACGAGGTGGACCTGATCTCTATTAAAATCAGCACCTCAATACTATACGTCAACTTAAATGGTGAATCTCCAGTAGTCGTCTATGGTGTAGTCTGATAAACCCACAAAACACTATATAATTCCTTCGACCACCTTCCTTTCGCTTCGTTCAACCCTTTTTTAATTCCAATAAGCAAAGTTCGATTAGTCACCTTCACTTGCCCATTAGATTGAGGATGAGCGATCGATACCCTCCGTTGTTGAATCCCCAAGTCTAATAAGAATCGTTCAAACTCACCCCTACAAACTGTAGACCATTATTCAAAACCAACACCATGGGGATACTGAACTGAATACCACAGATTCCTTCAAAAACTTGAAACAATCCTCTTCGGTAATATGCCTAAGGGGGTTAGCTTATACCCATTTAGTCATGTAGTTGATTGTCGCCACCACATATTGTAGTTGTCCTTTAACTTTGGGCAAGGGTCCCAATAAGTAAATCCCCCATACTGCAAATGGAATAGGTGAAAATACTGACGACAAGTCCTCTAGAGGTTGATGAGGAACTGAACTGTTCAACTGACATTTGGGGTACTTCCTGACGTAATCCTTAGCTTCTTAGAACATAGTTGGCCAATAGTACTCCTGCCTAATCAGCTTATACGCCAACGACTTTGCTCTCATAGGGTCCCCACAAATTCCTTCATACATCTCTTGAAGCGCATAAGATGCTTTCGAAGGGACCAGACACTTTAACAATGATGAAGAATAAGCTCGTCGATACAGGTCTCCATCTATTAGACAGAAGTAAGAATTCAGATACTTGATCCTTTTCACCATTAACTTATCTATGGGATGTTTTCAATCTGCCAAGTATTCCAAGTACGGTGTTAACCAACAATTCGATCTCTCAACCGATATAAACTCATTTCTTGATATACTGGGCTCACTAAGCACCTCCAAGTACACCACACCCCCAAAATCCTCTACGTGTGTACCAGCTAACCTCGATAACCCATCAGCCACAGTGTTTCTTTCCCTATCAATGCCCTGAAATGAGTAGGAATCGAATCGTCACAACATCATTTTTACCTTGAAAATATATTTTGTCATTTATGCCCCCGGGGCCTCATACTCCCCTTGTATATACTTCACAACCAACTGAGAATCACTGAAAATCAAAATATTATGAACCTCTAGACTCCGTGCCAACCTTAATCTTGCTTGAATCGTTTCGTACTCAGCTTCATTATTGGTTGCTTTGAAGTGAAACTTGATAGCCTGTTGAACCTTAAAACCTTCTGGACTTGTCAAAATAACCCCGACTCCACTAGCATTTGTAGTCGAAGACCCATCCACATACAAAACCTATGATGCCAATGGAGCTGTTGCCCCATGTTATTAGACTTACTGATGATTGGGCTTTATACCTACGAATCAAATGCTTTTGGGCTTATTAACTTTTTATCTTTGAGTACTTTTAGTTGCATTTTACTTGTTTTTAAGTTTATTTTGCTGAAAATGGCAATAGAGGGTCAAAATGATAAAATTAGAGCATAGTAGCATTTTTGTAATTTTTATCACCAGGCCAGCGCTGAGGGGCCGGTTCACAGTACAAAACCAATGCTGGGGCACTGATCGGTGACTTCAGTTGTGCCAGTTCGTTTATTTTACAAAAGTTGAGTCCAATTGGGAGTCTGATGCTGCAATGTCTAAAGGGTTCCAGGAGGGTTTTATTAAAAATACTTTAAAGCATTGGAAAGACATAACAAGAATTAGAGAGCTACATTGAAGACTAGAAGATTCGAAGGAAAAGCGCGTGAAGATCGAAGAGAATGCTTGAGAGTAGAAAAATTCGATAGAGTTTATTATTTTCTCTTTCCTTCTTCTTTAATACTTTGGGATGTTTATTAGTTTGATGAATTTGGTTTTTAATTATGATATGTCAAACTAAATTTTCTATTAAGATTACAATGGAACCTTTAGCGTAGTTGGTCACTGGAAGAGAAACTGCAAATAGTTTCTTGGAGTAACAAAGCAGAAGAAGCTTGGTGAAATTTCTACTACATATTCAAGTTTGTTCATGATTAAAATAAATCTTTCTGTAAGTCAAAGTTCTACTTGGGTATTAGATACCGGCTGTGGTTCTCACATATGTAATACTATGCAGGGACTAAGCAGAAGTAGAAAGATGAACAAAGGGGAAGATGTCCTACGCATGGGGAATAGAGCAAAGGTTGTTGCATTAGTCATAGGAACTTGTTATTTAGGATTTCCTACGGGCAAATCCATTGGTTTAAATAATTGTTATTATGTTCCAGTACTTATTAGAAACATTATATTGATTCATATGTTAGACACAGATGGTTTTGAAATTATAATAAAGAACGACAGTTGTTCTATTTATAATGATAATATTTTATATGGTATTGGTAATTTACTAAATGGGCTTTACATATTTGACTTGCTTGAAAATATTCTACAAATTGAACAAACAAAGAAAAGAAAAAAAAAGATGATGTAAATCATACCTTTATATAGCACTGTAGACTCGGTCATATAAATGAAACAAAATTAAACAAGTTGCATAAAGATGAACTTTTAGAGCTATCTAATTATGAATCATATTCAACTTGTGAATCTTGTCTCATGGGTAAAATGACTAAATCCATTTTTTAGTGGAAAAGGAGAAAAAGTTATAGGGTTGTTAGAGTTGCTACACACGGATGTATGTGGACTTATGACAACGCACGCTAGAGGAGGGTATTCGTATTTTATCACTTTCACTTATGATTATTCTATATTCGGATATATGTATTTGATAAAATACAAGTCTAAATCATTTGAAAAGTTCAAAGAATTCAGAAGTGAAGTAGAGCAAAAAATAGGCAAAGGTATTAAGATTATTTGAACGGATCGAGGAAGGGAATACTTAAGCAGTGAATTTCTTGATCATCTCAAAGAGAATGATATTATCTCATAATGTACACCTCAGTTGAATGGTGTATTTGAAAGGAGAAATCATACCTTGTTGGACATGGTTCGGTCTATGATGAGTTTTACCAACCTTCTAGTCTCTTTATGGGGTTATGCCCTAGAAACGGCGGCATACCTACTTAATAAGGTGCCTTCAAAATTTGTCCCTAAGACTCTATATGAGTTATGGACAGAGAGAAAATTAAGTCTTAACCATGTTAAAATTTGGGATTGTCCAGCTTATGTCAAAAGGTTTGACAATGGTAAGCTAGAGACATGATCTGATAAGTGAGAATTTATGGGATATCTTAAAGAAAGTTTAGGATATTATTTCTATCATCCGACTGATCAAAAGATCTTTGTTATAAAACATGTTACCTTCTTGAAAGGATTTTATCCTTGAAAGGGAGATGGATCATATGACAGCCGATAGAGGTTGGGATACTTTCACGGATCATTCGAATCCTGCTATAATATCCATTGTCAAGGAGTTTTATGCAAATGCTCAAGATACACCGCATTGTGAAGTTATGGTTAGGGGAAAGACTATGTTTTTTTGCGGGCAGACAATTAACGAGTATTATAATGTGCGGAGCTATACTCATTGTCAGTATGTAGTGCTTGTTCTCCAAGAACCAAATTATGAAAAGATCATACGAGAGTGTGCAAGCTTGACACAATTTGGACACCAGAGGTCAACGTGGATCTATGATATTCCCATTTAATTGCTTGAGTCGATATGGGAAGATTTGGCATGCATTTCTTTAAGCCAAGGTCATGTCGTCTACACCTATTAATGATGTCACGAAAAAGATAACGGTGCTATTATATGCTATAGTGACGGGGTTGAAGATACATATAGGCGATGTGTTTGAGGCGTCCATTAAAAAGAATTTGAAGGGAGTTACCTTGGGTGGATTACAGCATCCATCGCTCATATGTGGTTTATATAGGCGAGCGGGAGTTAGATGGGGAGCTGATGAGTTATTGCAGCAACCTACAACCCTTCTGGATAATAATTTAATTCAAAGATACAAAGTGTGGGAAAGAGGAAAGTCACTTCCTCAAGATCTAGGCTTTATCATACCTCCTTCACCACTATAGGTCGAGGATGATCCAACTAGTTCAGCCTTTGCTTCTACTTTTGAGGGTTCTTCATCAATGATAAATGAATTTTATATCTATTTATTTAATAATTTTTATGCTTAATTACGGTTCTGCCACTAGATGCCCTTTATTTACCATTTTGCCATCCCTTTTAATTTTTTCTACAAAGTAAAATAAAATATAATAAAAATACATAAAATTAAATAAATTACCTAAAACACTAAAAATACTTAAAAACTCATAAATAATTAAGAATAAAATACTTAAAAAATAGATATAAAATCTACTTATCAAGATTCGAAGGGAACGCCTTGCCAATTTAGTTAACAATTGCCTTCGTAATATGTTACCTAGCAATACAGAGATAAATCTTGAGAAGGAATGTAAAGAGTAATGTGAGGCAGTTACATTAAAAAAATGACAAGGAGTTTCAAGAGGCTAAAAAAATAAATCTTAAGAGGTCTCGTTCAGATGAGGAAGATGATGATGAGGTTAAAAAGAAGAGGAGCAAGGTTTGGAAAGAGAAAGAGAAGAATGAGGATGATAAAACTGCGAACATGAATGGTATTAAGAAAAATCCGATTGTGCCTTCTGTGTAAAAATTTTAGAATTCTGAATAGTACTACCGGGTTGACTTTGTTGAAGAGTTTGATAACTTGAATGAATTCAAGTTTGGGGGTAATTTGCAATTTTGGAAGAATGCCATGGATATCAAAGAAAAGACAACAAGGAGACATGCAATGACAATTTTTGCGATTGAACCTGATTAAAGAGAAGAGGAGTAGTCAGACTGAGACTTTAAAACAAGCGCTTATTGGGAGACAACCCAAGTTTAAGTTTTTATTTTTATTTTTAGTATATTTTTTTTAGTAGTAAATTTTAGTTTTTATTATTTGTTTTAATATTTTATTTTATTTATTTTGTTTCAGGTTTATTCAATACAATCCAAACTTAGCAGATGAGAAGAAAAATACTATATATTCAGATATTCAGGGGATTCCTTTGTTTTTACTTTTTTTTTTTTATCTTATACATTGAGGACAATGTCTGTTTTAAGTTTAGGGGTGTGGGTAAATTTTGAAAGAATTTTAAATATTTATAGGGTTTATTTTAGTTTAAATTTTGAAATTTTATGGGTAAATTCACTGTAAACCCTCATGAGACACAACTCGTCCACTTGGGGTAACCTTGGGGTTTAAAGGTTTGTTGCAAATGCAAAGTGCAATCGTATTTTCTATGAAAATAGGGTAACTTAGTTTTTAGGTTGAGTCACTTAGGCAATGAATTAATTGAATTAAATTTTTTGTTAATTACATAAATTTTGGTTTTTATTTAATAACTTTTAAAAAATTGATAAATTTTTGTTAGTATGAATTTTGATTTTTTATTAGTTATTATTTTATTTAAGATCCTGTATGTTTTTATACACACGTATCCATTTATGTTGAGTTAATTTTAAGTTAGAGAAAGCTTATATTATTAATTTTTTATGATAGATATTTATGAATTGTATAACTTATTTGATCATAACTTGAAGTGAATTATGAGGTATAATATAATTTGAGGGAGATGCCTTAGGTAAATTGTTCTAGGATTGTTTAAAGAATTGATCATTTTTGAGTTGAATTAATAGTCATATGGTGAGTTGAGATAGAGCGTAAAACACACTCACTCATAAACATGTGAAAAAAAACGAGATGGAGTGTAAAACGCACTCGTGGGCATAAAAAAAAAGAGTGAGATGGAGCATAAAATGCACTCACCTATAATGAATGAAGAAAAAATATAATAATATGTTTTGAAAAGAATGTGGTGAACTAAAAAAAATGATTCTAGTGCACATAATGTGAGGGAAAAAAAATCTTTTGATCCTTTAATTTATATTTGCCTTTATTAGCAAAGAGTGGTGTGAAAAGTGAGTTATAGAGTTTTGCTTTGTAATTCTTTTATTGTGTAATATATTTTATGAGGCATTTAATTGCATGAATTTATTTGAGTTTTAACTAATTAGATACATTTGGATTCATACACTCACGAAGGGTCTTGAGTAAAGTAAGATTAATAAATATGTTAAAATTTTAGATTTTGCATGGTTTTGAAATTTTTTTTGAGTTATCATTTAAAAATATTTGAGGTTAATAATTTTATTCATACTGATTCATTGCTTGAGTAATTTTGGTTTAGTTAGTAGAGACTTAGTTTTTATTTTATTTTTTTATTTTGCTTGAGAGCAAAGAAAGATTTAAGTTTGGGGTATTTGATAACTGAATTTTATATCTATTTATTTAATATTTTAAGGCTTAATTAATTGCGAGTTTTTAAGTATTTTTATTATTTTAGGTATTTTATTTAATTTTATGCATTATTATTATTTTTAGTATTTTTATATAATTTCTATTTATATTTTGTAGGAAAAATAAAGTGGATGGTAAATTGGTAATTAATCAAGAAGTTGGTGGCAAAATAGTAATTAAAGTAGCTTACGATGGCAAAATCGTAAATAATGAGCTCGGTGGCATTTTCGTAATTATTGCACGAAGGGGCTTAAATGTATTGCGTGTATGAAGGATCAACAGATTGGGCTGTACGACGTCGTGCAGGTGTCTTGCAAGCCTTGGCAGCCTGCCGCACCTTACGAGTGGTCAGCAGTTTGGAAAAGGAACGCATGCCATGTGCGGGGTGGTTATTCGGCAGACTAAGCAAAACTGCGTCGTTTGGGCAGAAGAAAGAAATAAGCGCCATGCGCGAAGGCTTGTCTGACATCAGGCGTTTCAGCGAGGTTTGACCGAGTCAAAGGCACGAAGGCCTTGTTTGGCAAGCGTAGAAATTTTCAAAACAGATTATTCGGGATTTTTGGATTAATTTAATTCAAACTTGGTTTTTAATTACACATTAGTTTATGATTATTGTTGTACTCCTATAAATACACTATTAAAGACTTGTTCTCATAACTTTAACATAGATTAACGTAGTTTTAAAGCAAAATATTATATTAGAATAGTTTATGAGTAGAATTATAAGCAAATATTCAACGCGAAAGATTTAATAATTAAAGGCGGAGCTTGAGAATTGAAAATTGTGATCCGAGTGACAGACAGATATCAAAACACAAATTTAATTTTTCTTCTTTTACTTTTATTTTTATAATTTTGATATGTTGAATTATTTGTAGATAATTTATTATTTAGTTATGGGATAATTTATTATTAATGTTGCAATTGAACCCAATGTATAATTTAAATTAATTTTTTTTTTAATTATTGATGATTATATATGGATTGTTTATCATATTTTGTGCGTTCATGTAATTATTTGCGTAATAATTAATGAAATAATTTATATGAAATCAAAAGTGGAGTATAGGTTTAGATTCAGATATGATTACACGTGAATTTATTTATTTTTTTAGGAAAAGTAGCATGATAGTGTATAGGATGAATATATTTATATGCCGCATATAACATATTAAGAGTTTGTTCTTAATAAGTCTATTTTAAGTTGTTTGCATGAACATAAAAGAACTAACTGAAATATGCCTTTTTATTAATTTTTGATAAAGGTTAATAAATATTAAAGCATTTTTAGTTAATAATTCTATATAGTTAATTAATTAAAAAGAAAGTGAAGAGATTTAAATGAAGCATTGGGAGAAATTGTAATATTAAGTATTTTTAATCTGATTTAATCATTTTCATTAGTTTAATTTAGTTAGTAATTTTAGTTAGTTTTATTTATTAAATTATTGTAGTTGTTTAAATAAAGTTAATGTGATATAAAGTTAGTAATTAGTATTAATTATTTTTAATTTCCTGTGGGTTCGACACTCTTTTTATCACTTTATTACTTGTGGGCGGCGTATACTTGTGTGTAAATTTCTATTTAAAATTAGGCAAACAATCACGTGCATTTGGTAAGCTGTTTAGGAGGTTGTAGACCAAGATGGACTTAGAGCACAAAGAAGTGGTTTGTTATAACAATCGTCTAGCCGAGCGTTAAGAAGCCCTTCACTCTTACAATATCAGTTGCAATACGGCATTAGAGGATATGTTCGCTAGGATGAATTTGAATGCAGCACCATTCTAGTTCCCACCACCAGAGGATAATGAAGAGGAGGAGATTGATGATGAGGCGGTCGAGCACAACGCTTGATCAGTAAGGGAAGTCCTTGATTTTAATTTCTCTATCTTCTATTCTAAAGAGGACATTTTTCAGTTTAAGTTTGGGGGTGACTTTTGCAAAATCTTCACCCGATCGGTATTCAATGGGGTATGCACCGTATTATCCATTCGAGGCTAAAATGATGGTCTATTAGCATCGAGTGATTTTCCTCCTTTTGATTTGATCCCATACATTCCCTTGTTATCTCCCTCCTTATTGTTGTTGTTAGGTTGGTCATTCCCCTTGCTACCCAGCTGCAGACTCCCCATTGCCTCGTCGATCGCTATGAATTCTTTAACTCTTTCATAAGCATCAGACAAATCTTTTGGTGGATTGAACATGACATCCTTCATGAGTTTCTTATTCCGCACTAAGTCCAATCCCATTGTGAAAAACGTCTGTGTCATATTCAAGTCAATAATAGTACCCACTGCGTCTCTGAATCTACGTATTGACTTAAGGACTCATCGGGCTTCTGCTTAATCTGCATTAGTGAAGCAGTTAATTTTCCCCTTCTCTTATTGCTCCTAAATCTCTCGTGGAATTTATCACATAGCTCCTTCCATGATTTGATCGAGTTTGGGGGCAACGACATCATTTATAGTTTAGCTCCCCTTTTCAATATGGTCACAAAGATCTGGCACATCCCGACTTCTGAACGGTTATAATACTTCATCACCCTTTCGTAGGAATTCGTATGATCATATTGGTTGCATGCACCGTCATAGGTCTCCAAAGGTGGCAACTTCTTCTTTGGATCGACCTTCTTTTGAGCATGGGGATTTGGGGTCCAAAGGCAAAGGTACGACTGGTCCTTCCTCTACTGTAATGACCCAGGAAACTTGTAAGATTATAATTAATGAAAATGAAATTATTTGTATATGGTTATGTGTAATGATTAAATACATAGGTATACTATATGTGAATTATACGATGAAAAGAATATGAAATTAACTGATTGAAGAAGAAGTTAAGATGAATTTGTAAATTGTGAGATATGTATGTTGAAGCTTAAGTTATAAATTAACTAAGCTTGGATAATGAGCCTTCTATGCTAATAAAGAAGTTCAAGATGATTAATGAGGTAAGCCACATGAAAGATGTAATTATATTAATTAAATAGTTAATGGATTAGTCAAGTATTAATTACCTTAATTAGTTCATGGAAAGGAATTAGAAGAGGTCCAAAATAATAATTGGATAAGTATAAAATGAGTCACATGATAAAGCCCAAGTAAATGTTTAAAGGCCTTGTAGAAAGATTATATAGCTAGCCATATGTGTGTGCATGTAGGGTGTGATCAATTGGTCTAACCTTGGTAGCCATGTTCTAAGTGATATAGAGAATTTATTGAGTCCAATTTTAAGCCCAAGAATTAATTAAACGAAGGCCAAACATTAGCCCAAGATAAGGTCCAAAAACTAGCAGTTGGAAAATAAATAAATAAATAAATAAATAAATAAATATATATATAATCTAGCTACCTTAGGATCTCCTTGAGGCTTGCAAAATCATAGAGCATTGTGCTCCTTATTTTACTGCTAGGCGTCTCCAAGTTTTTCTTAAAACATGGTCACTTAAATGATGGTCACTTAATTATTCACCGTATTATCCATTCGAGGCTAAAATGATGGTCTATTAGCATCGAGTAATTTTCCTCCTTTTGATTTGATCCCATACATTCCCTTGTTATCTCCCTCCTTATTGGTGTTGTTAGGTTGGTCATTCCCCTTGCTACCCAGCTGCAGACTCGCCATTGCCTCGTCGATTGCTATGAATTCTTTAACTCTTTCATAAGCGTCAGACAAATCTTTTGGTGGATTGAACATGACATCCTTCACGAGTTTCTTATTCCGCACTAAGTCCAATCCCATTGTGAACAACGTCTGTGTCATATTCAAGTCAATAATAGTACCCACTGCGTCTCTGAATCTTTGCTCGTATTGACTTAAGGACTCATCGGGCTTCTGCTTAATCTGCATTAGTGAAGCAGTCAATTTTCCCCTTCTCTTATTGCTCCTAAATCTCTCGTGGAATTTATCACATAGCTCCTTCCATGATTTGATCGAGTTTGGGGGCAACGACATCATTTATAGTTTAACTCCCCTTTTCAATATGGTCACAAAGATCTGGCACATCCCGACTTCTGAATGGTAATAATACTTCATCACCCTTTCGTAGGAATTCGTATGATCATATTGGTTGCATGCACTGTCATAGGTCTCCAAAGGTGGCAACTTCTTCTTTTGATCGACCTTCTCTTGAGCATGGGGATTTGGGGTCCAAAGGCAAAGGTACGACTGGTCCTTCCTCTACTGTAATGACCCAGGAAACTTGTAAGATTATAATTAATGAAAATGAAATTATTTGTATATGGTTATGTGTAATGATTAAATACATAGGTATACTATATGTGAATTATACGATGAAAAGAATATGAAATTAACTGATTGAAGAAGAAGTTAAGATGAATTTGTAAATTGTGAGATATGTATGTTGAAGCTTAAGTTATAAATTAACTAAGCTTGGATAATGAGCCTTCTATGCTAATAAAGAAGTTCAAGATGATTAATGAGGTAAGCCACATGAAAGATGTAATTATATTAATTAAATAGTTAATGGATTAGTCAAGTATTAATTACCTTAATTAGTTCATGGAAAGGAATTAGAAGAGGTCCAAAATAATAATTGGATAAGTATAAAATGAGTCACATGATAAAGCCCAAGTAAATGTTTAAAGGCCTTGTAGAAAGATTATATAGCTAGCCATATGTGTGTGCATGTAGGGTGTGATCAATTGGTCTAACCTTGGTAACCATGTTCTAAGTGATATAGAGAATTTATTGAGTCCAAGTTTAAGCCCAAGAATTAATTAAACGAAGGCCAAACATTAGCCCAAGATAAGGTCCAAAAACTAGCAGTTGGAAAATAAATAAATAAATAAATAAATAAATAAATAAATATATATATATATATATATATATATATATATATATATATATATATATATATAATCTAGCTACCTTAGGATCTCCTTCAGGCTTGCAAAATCATAGAGCATTGTGCTCCTTATTTTACTCCTAGGTGTCTCCAAGTTTTTCTTAAAACATGGTATGATGTTGGTCACTTAATTGACCTTAATTCATGCTTAATTAGTAGCTAAGAAAGGTTAAGTGAGCTCTATAAATAGAGCCTCTCCAAACCATTTTGAAAGTTTACTTCAGTTTCCATATTTCCACCAAGTGTTAGAGAACTTTAGAGAGGTAAGAGAGAAAACAGAGAGAAAATAGATAGGAAAGAGAGAAATAGAGAGAGTTTAAGAAAAACACCAGGTGTAAAAGCTATTTTGGTAGAGCAAGGAAATGAGAGAAGATATTGTTGAGCAAGCTAGGAGAAATGAGGTGAAAGACCAAGTCATCTAATAATAAGAAGAAGAAGCCACCACAAAGGTTTAAAAGAGATCCTACCTTAACACTTTAGTGTTATTAGCATGTTATATATATATATATATATATATATATATATATATATATATATATATATATTCTAATAATTTTTATTCAAAAGAAAATAAAAGTAAAAGACATCAGTTTCGTGAAAATCACAATGAAACTGATAGAGACAAAATAGTTAAAAAATGAAAAAAATTTATAGTTAAAGAAAAGATAAATATTACATTTTATACATGGTATGAAACATATTATGGAAAATGTAATGTTATAACTAAAACACAATTCATTAAAGAAGATCAGTCAAGAGTTTCTTCTAGCCATCCTCCTTTAGAAACCATTATTTTACCTATTAAAAATACTTCTGTCATTGCTAGTCCTTTCAAAATACCTGACGGCAATAAAGATGACAAGAAAATTATTGAATAAAATAATTTTACTAACCAGTACCTAGCAACTTTAGGAAAACAGTTAGATGAAATTGAAGAAAAAATTGAAGATAGACTTCAAAATAGTCAAGATGATAAAATTGAAAAATCTTTGTTAAACCTGCCTCAAAATAGACAAGGTCTAGGTTTACCTGCTAAAGATTCAGAAATTACTAGAACTCTTAATAAATTATTTAAAAAACTCGTAGAACCAGAATCTAGCAAGACTTTAACAGTCCTTGACCAAAATAAAAGTCAAGAGAATAGTGATTCAAATAGTCCAGACACCGAAACTGAAATCACAGTCCAAGAGAATTCAGAAACTGATGCTACAGTTCAAGAAATTGAAAATCATTTTAAAAAATTAACTTTTAAAAATCCAACTATCAACAATCAAACAAAAAATTAGTATTCTAGACCAACCCCTCCAGACCTACCCCTCCAGACCTACAGTTTGAAGAAAGAAATTTAGATAATCAATTTTCTGTTTCAGCAAATAAAATTTATGAATGGAATATTGATGGATTAAGTGAACAAGAGTTATTAAACAAGTTAAATCATGTCAATGGTAGCTGATAGTTATCTAACAAATTATAATAATCTGAGACAACCAGAGATAGTTGAATTATTAGCTAGTGGATTTACTGGTGTTCTTAGATCTTGGTGGGAAAAACATCTCACTAAAGATTCTAGATATCATATAATTCACTGTATTCAAAGAGATGACGAAGGAATGCCTATTTTTGATGAGGAATTAGGATTAGGTCCTCCTGATGGAGTTAATACACTAATATATACAATAATTAAATATTTTATTGGAACAACTAGTAATATAGCTGATAGGATCCATGATCAGTTAAGTAATCTCGCGTGCCCTACTTTAAGTGACTTTAGATGGTATAAAGATGTTTTTACTTCTAGAGTTATGATGCGTGATGATAGTAATAAACCTTTCTGGAAAAAAAAATTCGTAAATGAATTACCAAATTTATTTGCATATAAAATTCGAGAAGAATTAAGTAAAAACTTAGGTTTTATTGATTACGATAATCTAACCTATGGTGATATAATTAGTCAAATTCAGAAAACATGTCTTAAAATGTGTATTGATTTTAAGATTAGTAAACAATCTAATAAAGACAAAAATAAAGCTAAATACGAATTAGGATCTTTTTGTGAACAATATGGTTTACCCCCTATTGCTCCTTCTAGAAAAAGAAGTCACCATAAAAATGATAAAAAACATAAATTCAAAAAACATAGAAAATATAGTAATAAAGACAGTTATTATACGAAGTCACCTAAAAATACAAGTTATAAAAAGCCTTATAAAAAGAAAAGTTACAAAAAGTTTGATAAAAGTAAAGTGGTTTGTCATAATTGTGGTAAACCAGGTCAGTATAAAAATGAATGTAAAGTTAAAGAAAAATTGAAACAACTAAAAATATCTGAAGAAGATAGTAATCAAATAATTGAATTAATGAGAATAGAAAATAATTCTAATGATAATGAATTTGAAGATATTTATTCTTCATCCTCTAGTAACCTAGATAGTAGTTCAGCTAGTGATATTAGTCAAATTCCCAAGATAACTTTAGGATGCATGGATACTTGTTGTAATAAAAGATTAAATGTTTTAAATAAAAATTCTAAAGAAGAAAATTTATTGATTAATTTAATAAGTAAAATCTCAGATCCTCAGTTAAAATTTCAGTATACTAAACAATTAAAAGATTTATTTAACAAAGATAGCTCATCTAATAAAATAAATAAGATTAAAGAAAAACCTATTTTAAGTCTTAACAAGACTTTAGAAAGATTTAAAAGTCCAACCAAAGAAATAACTTTACAAGAATTAAACCAAGAAGTCAATGACCTTAAAAAAGAAAATTTTAAATTAAAACAAGAGATTCCTAAGCTAAAAGAAGAAATTAGTAAAATTAAAAAAAGAGAAGAATTGTTAATACATGATTCTTCTGCTAGTGAAGATAACGAAGAACCTGAAACTTCTAGAGTCAATAACTCAGATAGTGAAAATAAAATCCTTAGTCAACAAGGATTATCATTAAACATATTAAAAGTCATTACCATTCAAAAATGGTACATTAATGTAACTATAATTATTAACAAATCATTTACTTTAGAAATTCCAGCATTAGTTGACACTGGTGCTGATTTGAATTGTATTCAAGAAGGTTTAATCCTAACTATATATTATGTAAAAACTACTAAAAGAATGATATCAGCTAATGGAAGCAAAATGGATATAAATTATAAATTACCTAAAGCTCATATCTGTCAAAATAATGTTTGTTTTGAAACTTCTTTTGTTTTAATAAAAAATATGACAGATAAGATTATTTTAGGATTACCATTTATATATTTATTATACCCTTTCACTACTAATACAAATGGATTAACTAGTAAACACTTAGGTCAAGAGGTAACATTTCCCTTTATTAATAAACCTAAGAGTAAAGATTTGAGGATTATTCAAGATGAGTCAATTTCTAAAAATTTAAATATCTTAAATAATAAGACAAATCATTTAAAATACCTAAAAGATGAAATTAGGTATAAGAGAATTGAAGATCAGTTAAAAGATAATAATCTTCAGAGTAAAATAAAAGAATTTCATAATTTATCAAGTAAAAATATTTGTTCAGATTTACCCCATGCTTTTTGACATAGAAAAAAGAATATTGTTAGGCTACCTTATGCTAAGGAATTTAAAGAACATTTAATTCCTACTAAGGCTAGACCTATCCAGATGAATCATGAACAAATGAATTATTGTAAAAATGAAATTGATGATTTATTAAAAAAAAGATTAATTAGAAAAAGTAAATTTCTCTGGTCTTGCCCGGCTTTTTATATTAATAAAAATGCAGAAATAGAAAGAGGAACCCCTTGCTTAGTTATTAATTATAAACCATTAAACAAGGTCCTATAATGGATTAGGTATCCATTACCTAGTAAGAAGGATTTAATTAACAGATTAGGACAAACAGTTGTCTTTAGTAAATTTGACCTTAAGAGTGGATTATAGCAAATCCAGATCCATGAGAAAGATAGGTATAAGACAGCCTTTACCACCCCCATTTGGTCATTATGAGTGGAATGTCATGCCTTTTGGTTTGAAAAATGCCCCTAGTGAATTCCAGAATATTATGAATGATATTCTAATTCCTTTTAGTCATTTTACCATTGTTTATATTGATAATGTTCTTATTTTTTCAAATTCTATTGAAGAGCATTGTAAGCATTTAAACTCATTCTTTAGAACTGTTCAATCTAATGGATTAGTTCTTTCCCAGTCGAAATGCTGTCTATTCCAAACAAAAGTTAAATTCCTTGGTCATATTATTCAATATGGTCAAATTTAGCCAGTCGCTAGAGCTATACAGTTTGCTAGTAAATTCCCAGACAAAATTATTGATGAAACCCAACTTCAAAGATTTCTAGGTTTCCTCAACTATATAGGAGAATTCTATAAAAATTTGAGGATAATTTGTAAGCCATTATTTGAACGCCTACAAAGTAATCCTCCACCTTGGACCGGTATTCATACGTCTATAATCCAAGAAATCAAATTGCATGTTAAGAAACTTTCATGTCTTGGCATATCTAATCCCGATGCATTCAAAATTGTTGAAACTGATGCCTCTGAAATTGGATTAGGAGGAATTCTAAAACAAAAGTTAACTCCCAATTCACCTGAACAAATTGTTTCTTTTTATTCTCGTGCATGGGATAATACACAAGTAAATTATTCTACTATTAAAAAAGAGATTTTATCTCTGGTTTCATGCATTAATAAATTTCAAAGTGATTTATTAAACAAAAGGTTTTCAGTAAGAATAGATTGTAAATCTGCAAAATATGTTTTAGAAAAAGATGTACAAAATATAGCTTCTAAACAAATTTTTGCTAGATGACAAGCTATTTTATCTATTTTTGATTTTGACATTTAATACATTAAAGGAAGTCAGAACTCTATCCCAGATTTTCTAACCCGAGAGTTTATTCAAACAGGTACCCAAAATGAGTGAAAGAGGTGGCCCAAGTGGTCGCAGTTTTGGTAGGCTTCCCATTTCTAGTCAGTCCAGTAAGAATAAAGGAATTATGATTCCTCATCCAGTAAATCCAGTCCCTTATGTGGATTTAGTCAATAGGTATCAAATTCTTGGTACTGTCCCTAAACCATACAACACAGTATTAGCCAGTAAACCCAAAGATAAAGACCCATTTGAGCCTTTTGATATTTACAAATTACAATCTCAAGTTAAAACTCAACAATCATCCCAATACATACCAAGGTATGAAGTTAACCTTTTTCATATTGAGCCCATAATGAAACCAAAAGATGACCCAGTAATTCTTGCCTCACGGTTCTTCCCAACCGGTTGGTATTACATTCCTTTAGCTCCTTATAAGTCATTGACATATTATAAGGATGTTCTTCTTAGTACAGAGTCAATTCAGATTAAGCCCATTTATGATAAAAATGATGAATCAAAAATCATTTTTCATTCACTTTACATTAAGAAAATTATTTCTGATCTTGAGTGGGGAAAACACCCATTGGATCTTCGTGTTCTCGCAGAAGGAAAAGAGTCTTCCCTCAGTAACTATTTCTATTATTATGACTATATTGAAGCTTGGAATAAGGTTTTCTTCTACCAAAATCAGTCAATAAGTCACTCATGGTTCATACAATTTGATCATAAATTTAAGAGTCACATCCCATATTGGTTTGTTCTTTGGTGGTCGAGGTATGGACCTTCCGTGAACCTCTTTCCTGAACTTCTTCAGTCACAAGTTCACCATTTCAGGAACCGTGTTGTTCATAACATTAAGTATGACGGCATCCCCATTTTACTTCAATTCTTAAGTAAATATAAAATCCCTTGGATTCTCCAATGGCAGTATAACATTTGTACTCCAATTGAGGCCCATGTTTTTACTCCAATCAAAACACCTACCCAGTCATCTTCTCAAGCTACTGTTATCAATGAGATAAGTCATATTCCATTGGTTTCCTGCATCCTTTTTGTCAAATGGTGGGATAAATTTAATGTCGAAAGAATAATTGGTTAAGTCCAAAAGGAATTTCCTCTTATTCCAATTACACCCATTAAATCCATTCCTGCTGAAGATTCGTCTAATAAATCTAAATCAAAACCGAAACGGTCTAGTCCCAGTCCTTCTATTTCTGGTTCTATTTCTGGTTCTATTGATGTTTCAGATGTTAAGAATTATTCCAGTACTGAGTTAAAACTTTTAGCTCAAGCCATTCAAGAAAGAGACAGCAAACTCCATGAAGAAGCTAGTGATAGTTCATCATCTTCTTCAAAGTCTTCCTAAAAGTCATCCTCCAACATTAATAAAGATCCTTACGGCAGCATCAACCTTGAAGATGCCCAAGATCCTTTTGCATAGTCAGCTCCCGTGAGCCCTTAGTCACTCCTGGTCTGAACCAGTACCTTATTTGGGCTAACTAAGACGTCCAATGTTTTGTGGCCCCCAGTAAATCAATACCCCAGCTCCAGTCAAACATCCAATGTTGTTGGTCCCTACTTCAGACGCACCCGACGTGCCTTTAATCAAAAGTTGTTGAGCGCTAAGTCAGAAGATGCTACTTTTCAACCGAAAGTAGATATGAATAGTAAAAAAAATCACTATTCATGAATAATGTTTTGTTTGTAAATCATTCACTTTTTTTTATAGTGTTTTCCTTATTCTATAAAAAGGAACGCTAAGTCAGTTGAGTAAGGCAAATTGGTTTTAACCTCTTATTCTCTCTCATCTCTCCCCTCTAAACCCAATGAATTTGTAAACCATAGTAAGTGTCTATTTTCAATTTGTGTCTTTAGTTTGTATATAAGTTTTTAAATTCAATAAATAAGTTTTATTAATCTGCTTTAAATATTCAACTGTGAGGTCCCTTTCCCAGTAATCCCCTTGCATCATGCATAAGTTTATTTTCAGTTTAAATATTCAACTGTGAGGTCCCTTTCCCAGTAATCTCCTTGCATCATTCATTTTATATTTCAGTTTTACATTACAGTAAGTACTTAGCACTTATCTTGACTGCTATACATCAAGATAATATACATATATCTTTCACTTGTTCTTTATCCACGCAGTCTAAATTCTGTTTCCGCTATATATATATATATATATATATATATATATATATATATATA
Organism: Hedera helix; assembly: GCA_947179155.2. Lineage (NCBI taxonomy): Eukaryota > Viridiplantae > Streptophyta > Magnoliopsida > Apiales > Araliaceae > Hedera > Hedera helix. The sequence continues at coordinate 10,122,895 of OX359277.1, forward strand.
TATATATATATATATCATGCTTGGTTGTGGGAGAATTTTTGTGTGTTAGGGAATCATGGTGGATTCCGAAGGTATAAGGTAGTTTTAATGGAGATTATATGTTAAAATGTGTAAAAACTCAAAGTGGAAAGCAAATAAGAACATAAATGTTTTTATAGGGAAAACCCTAAAACAAACTAAACTTTGGACAGTTTTAACTCTCTCTAATTTTATAATTTTTATGATCCGAAAGCTTTGGGTGATATATATATGAGTTTTCAAACCAACCTAAGTGGAATGAATGAAAAATATTAAAATTTTCATCTATGGTGATATTTCTACCAAAACAGTCCAAACTGTCAAAAAATCGTCAAATCCCCTTACCTAGGCTATTTTCGGGAACCTACCCAGTGATATTAAATCCATTCTTCTGGATTCTAAAAATATATGTCATGACGAAACTCCTGTCCAAAAATGAACTCAATCCGATTTCAGATGAGTGAGATATGGTCCATCAAACTTTTAGGGTGAAATTGAAGAATTTGAAGTTGTGTAACTCCAATGGAGCTAAAAGTTTTATTGGGAGTACATACTGATATGCAGTAAATACCATGTGAATTTCATAGTAATTGGGTAAAATCTCAAATTATGAAAAATATTGCAATTTTACGCATAAATGGCCCTTTTAAAAATAGTAAATGACATTGGAAAACTAATAGAAAATTTTTTTATTCATGAAATAATCTTAACAAATCATTTCCAGAAGGAAAAAGAATAATAAGGTATTTAGGTATTTTTAATAAAATAATTTGAGTTAAAAAATTAAGAAAAATAATTTTAAAAAATTAAAAAATTATGTAATATAATTTTACCGATGAGTATATGATAAAAATGAATAAATAAGACTAATTAAGGGTATTATAGTCATTTTCATGTTTATGTTATATTGATAAGAAAATATAAGGATTAAGTTAAGTAAAGGATAAAATTAAAATAAATGAATAAGACATAAACAAATAAAATAATAATGAAAATTATTTTATTTGTGAAAATAAATTAAAGTAAATGAATAGATAAAGCCTTAAAAAATAAAATAATAATAATAAAAAAATTATTTTATTTGTGGATTTAGACTATGAGAGTGAATTAAAATAAATAAAGCATAAACAAATAAAATAATAATAAGAATTATTTTATTTGTAGATTGTGAAAATAAATTAAAATACATAAAATAATAATAAAGATTATTTTATTTGTAGATCTTGGTTATGAAAATGAAATGAAATTAATGAATAAAGAGTAAGCAAATAAAATAATAAAATAATTATTTTATAAGCAAAATTTGAATTGTGTGATGAAAATTGACACCAATGTGTGAGTCTAGTTAAAATAGCATGTAAAGTCCGATAGTGACCAATTAGGGGGTTAAATTGATATAGGTTCTCCAAAGGGCTAATTAGAGACGATGAAACAGGCAAGTTCCCTCAACTTGTACACTTTTATTTTGTGCAAGTTCCCTTAACTTGCATACATTATTTTTTGAGCAAATTCCTTAATCTTTTACAAGTTTCTTTAACTTGTACCCTTATTATTTTGTACAAGTGTTTTAAATGCCGTAATTATTGAAGAAAGTATCTCGTATTGAACTTGAACATAGTTGTTTACATTTATACGCTTCTAGAAGTTTATTCGGACATTAAGTTGTTGACGTTTAACGTTTCCATTGCCCATGTGCTATTTTAAGAAGTACGTATATGCCATTTGATTCTGTTGGACAAATGATGAACGAATCCTATTTTAGAAAGCTATCCAAACCAATTGCCTCAGTCCGAACTCGTATGTTAATGCTGAGAGCCTTATACGAGCGGTATTATATATGTCGGGAAACCAACACGCGTGCAACGTCTAAACATTATGCATAATGTAAGGTACGATCAGGCTGATCACCTTATGTACCTGTTGTTACCCGAAGGTTTTTCAGTGAGCCACTGATAATTAATCCTTCCGAAAGTTCACGGTCCATAGTGATCACTCAGCGATAAGAATATCTAAACTCTAATGCATGTTGAAATTAATTACATTTTGATTATTTTGTTCACGTTATAAATTATCATTCAGTTACTTGAGATTTGGAAATGATGCACTTATTGATTCATGATTATTAACCCCTGTTTGCCTTATACTTGATGAACAACTTGTTGCTCATTCTTACTTTATATTCCATGTTTTTGTTAAAATCGAGTAAGCCGGGGACGCTATTAAGGATAAGGGGGTGGCAAGGTAGTCGAGTAACTAAGGCATAAGCTAATCTTTCTATTAATATATTAATGCTACGAATAACAATAACTTTTGTATTAAGGATTGGAATGTATCAGTAAAGGTTGTACGGACCTGGGATGTACAAGTGACTATATAATATTATTTAGCATATTTATTTGTATTTAATTCTACAGTAAAAGGTAGGTAGATATGATGGACATTGGATCGTGAGCACCATATCCGATGTTAGAGGACCCGGATATAGGGGTCTCACATCCATTATGGGTCTTGTCTCCGTCACTGCCAACCTTATATCTAACTTCGATATCCTCTGCAGTACAGGTTCGAGAATAGATGCATGTGGTAACCCCTGCTGCTCTTCCCGACCCGGGTTTGTCCTTACACCACCCTGACTCATTCTTTCAATGGGAGATCGAGTTCGTCTTCGATAGTATCGACTTGATGAGCTGGGCTGCCTTATATCTTTAGTATGATCTTAGTCAATCCGACCAAGTCGTCTCATATAACCCTGATGATGGTTCTGATCATGAGATTCAGATCGTTTTTTTCTCTCCTATCTCGATCAAGGTCAACTTTGTGGGGTCGCTTCTCATTCTCCTCCTTCAATAGTGGTTAGTGGATCATCTTCTCTCCTTAGCGTGGATAGGAGGGAGTTCTACTCCTGATGTCGATGCCTTAAAGTCTCCAACTCAGCCTCTACTTCTTTTATTTTTTATTATCTGATTCTCTCTCTCTGATCATGCTATGTCGACCTTCCCTTCATAAGTTTGAATCTAATGTGATTGATATAGAGAACAACAGCCTTCAGACAGGTGCCGAGTGAGTCTATACAGGCCTGGGTCTTTACTGATTGGGCCTAATCTTATCGTTCACTGGGCCTCGAACATGACGTGGAACTAGTTCTGTAGAGGATCCTTGTTGGTCCCTGTTAGGATTTCCTACTCTCGCAATAACAACAAACTTCAAAATAAAACTGGTGATTTACTACTCAAATACTAGGACCTCCTTTCTAGCGCAAATGTTGATGCGTGATTTTGTCCACCCGGTGAAACCACTAAATAAAGAGCAACCTGCACTGGAAATAACAGTTAGTCACCCCCAGATCAAGCGACGGCTTAAGCCGTCTGGAGATGTTCTGGTGTGAGAATAAGTATAGGCCAAAAAGCGTAATATTGGAGAACTTCTAATAATAATAATAACAATAATAATAATAATAATAATAATAATATTGTCTTTTAATTTATTGTTGGAAAAATATGTTAGTATAGTATATGGTATATTTGTTGGGTAAAAATAGTAGCTAACCTATGGTGCTTGGTGGTTAGATGGGTGCAATCTCCAAATTAGAGGTTTTGGGTTCAAGTCCTCCTCGAAGCGCTATATATTTTTTCATTTAATATCCTTACGCCCCACGTGGACAGTCAACGCACATCTGGCACTTGGGGGTTTAATATTGAAATTTTAATATTTTTACATGTCTATATTATCAGTACTCATCAAACAAACAATATATATGAAAAGTTATTCTTATCACGTCACAGGCCTCACGTTGGCAGTCAACGCACATGTGACACCTAAATTTTAATATTTTCACATATCTATATAATTAGTACTCATCAAACAAACAATATATATGAAAAATGATTCTTACCGTGATATAGGAACATGTTTATATAGATGAAAAATAAGTGTGAACCTTTTCTTCAAAACAACATTCGATAAATCAATAAACAATAAGTTAATGCCAAGTTCTTTGACGACTATATATATATACATCACTATGGTATGAGTCTACATAAGTAAGTGGGTCTGTATCTGAGACATATTGGTTGCAACAGATATGTGAAGACATGGATATTGTTATGTCACTGTAATCTCAGACTATTAGCTTGTTCATATATCCGATCTTGTGCTCTATTCCTTTTGTTTTGGCAGTGACTTCTTTTGAAGTATCACATGCAACGAGAATCCACTCTTTGTGGCTCCTAAATCCCTCAACTAAGGATTTAGTATCTCGGTTTTCCCTTTCAATCTTCTCTTACTTTGCAGATAGAAGACCAACCTTGTGGAAAAGGGTTTTTCAAAATTTCTATGAATCATTTATTTAGATCTACCTATTCAGTCAGTTCTAGATCATCTTTATCTTCTATTCCTGACATAGTAAACCAAGAAGAACATAGTTATGAAAATTTAAGTCAAGATTTGGGAAACTGGAATATCCCCAGTATTTCTCCTAAAGAAATTTACCAGTCTACTTTCTTAGACAATTTTAAGTCAGATTACAGTGTAAAAACTGTTGAAAAAATTTATGCTATTAATAAAGACCATGAAACTTGTAGTTTGCTCACTACAGAAGTCATCAACAAACAAAGAAAAAAGGGATACAACTTTATCCATATCGGATTAATTCAAGTTGCTATTAACCATTTAAGTATAAAAGGAATTAATTCAAGTATCTTGTTGTGTCTTAGAGACGCCAGATATCTAAATTACCATCCCAGTATCTTAGGAATAATGGAATCTAGTTTGCATAATGGACCTGTCCATTTTAATTGCTTTCCAGATTTTACATTAAGCCTAAGTGACCCTCGTTTATTAAAAGCTTTAACTCTGAATATTAAAACCGCTGGTGAAATTACTCAAATGATTGAAGGATCTCAAGCTCTAGCTTTAATATACAGAATTTATTACAAAACAATGAAAACCAATTTAAATGTAAAGGCTTTAAGTAAAAGTCCTAAAGACAAAACTGTTTTAATTCAAAGTAGTACCAGTGATGCTAATATTCAAGTTCCAAAGACTCTTCTTTGGAAAGATGTGACTCTTCTCAGTCAATGGATATTAGATAATGAAGTACCCCAAAGACCAGTCATTAATGAAGTGATTAACTTTGATAATGTTAAACAATATTTAGATGGTACTATTAGAATAAGTTTTGATGATTCAAGACTTAGACGACCTCTAATTATTGAAGATATTACCAGTCAGTCTTCCACCCAGAGCAGAAAAGATTCTGACCTCTTAGGAAAATCTAATTTACCTGATGTAAAATTAAAAGGTATTTTTACTGAAGGACAAACGAGTCATCCCTGTTATGACAAATTTGAGCCAGTTAATCAACCTGAGGATGATGAATCGCAAAATTTATCTCCTACTCAGTCTGATTTTGGACCTAAACCGGTTCATCATCAACTTAGAGTTATTAAAAAAGAATTTGAAATTAATGATCGATATTTAATTCATGATTTTAACTCTAAGGAAAATAAGCCTAAAAGACATCTTTTTCGTGCCACTCATAGCGAAGCAGAATGAGAAAAAATAGTTAGAAAATGGAGAAAATTTGTGACTAAAGAAAAAATAAACATTACATTCTATACATGGTATGATACATATTATAGAAAATGTAATGTTATAACTAAACATAAATGGACTAAAGAAGATAAGTCCACTGTGTCTTCTAGTCAACCCCCCTCTTGAATCAATAATTATCACAGTTAAAGATGCTCATGTTACTGCTAGTCCTTTCAAAGAGCCTGAAGGGAGTAATAAGAGAATTATTGAACAAAACAATTTTACTAACCAGTACCTTGCTTCTATAGGTAAACAGTTAGATAAAATTGAAGAAAAATTTGATGATAAATTAAATACCCAGCTAAGTAAACCTGAGAAACCGTTACTCAGTCTCCCTGAAAAAAGAGTTGGATTGAGTTTACCTACCTCAGACAAAGAACTTGCTAAAACTATTGATAAACTTATCAAAAAGCTTGATAAGTCAGAACCAAGTGAACCAAAACTTTTAGCAGTCATTGACCAAAATCAAGATCAAAGTCAATCAGATACTTCATCTGATGATTCTAAACTTGATGAAACAATCAACCAATTTAGTAAATTAACCTTTAAAACTCCGAATCCTACTAGTACTACAAAAAATCGGTATGCTAGACCAACCCCTCCAGACTTACAGTTTGAAGAAAGGAATCTAGATAATCAATTTTCTGTTTCTGCTAATAAGATTTATGAATGAAATATTGATGGTTTTAGTGAGCAACAAATTTTAAACAACTTAAATCATATGTCTATGGTAGCAAATAGTTATTTGACTAATTTCCCTGAAATAAGTCAAGCTGGTATAGTTGAGTTATTAACTACTGGATTTACTGGAACACTTAGAAGCTGGTGGGAAAATCACCTTACTGAAACTTCTAAGTATTCTATAATTCATGCTATCCAGGTGGATCATGATGGAAATCCAATAGTCAATGAAGTCTTAGGTATTGGTCCCCCTGATGGTGTCAATACTCTTATTTACACTATAGTTAAACATTTTATTAGTACTCCTAACAATATTACTGATAGGATCCATGACCAACTTAGTAACCTTACTTGTCCAACTTTAAGTGACTTTCCTTGGTATAAGGACGTGTTTATTAATAGAGTTATGATGCGTGAAGACAGTAACAAATCATTTTGGAAAGAAAAATTCATAAATGGTTTACCTAGTTTATTTGCTCATAAAATTCGTGAAGAATTATCTAAAACTTTAGGTTTTATTGATTATGATAATTTAACCTATGGTGATATAGTAAGCCAAATTCAAAAAACTGGTTTAAAAATGTGCATTGACTTTAAAATCAGTAAACAGGCTAATAAAGATAAAAATAGAGCCAAATATGAATTGGGAACATTCTGTGAACAATATGGTTTGCCGCATGTTGCCCCTTCAAGAAGAAAACATATTACGTATTATAAAAAAGAAAATTATAAATCTAGAAGAAAACATAGGAGTTATAATAAAAAAGATGATTATTATAAACAGCCTTCTTATAAGAAGAAACCTTATAAAAAGTCTGTTTATAATCCTACGAAGAAAAGTTATAAAAAATTTGATAAAAGTAAAATTATTTGTCATAACTGTGGCAAGCCAGGACATTACAAAAATGAATGTAAAGTAAAAGAAAAACTTAAACAATTAAAAATCACTGATGAAGATACTGAACAAATTCTAGAATTAATGAGAATCGAAAATCACTCTAGTGATGATAACTATGATGATACATTTTCTGATTCCTCTGATAATTCTAGTAGCAGTAATAATCCAGATGTCACCCTTGGATGTGTGGATAGTTGCTGCAATAAAAAATTTAATGTTATTAATAAAGTTAATGTTCTTACTGCTAACGAAGAAGAACAAAATTTACTTATTGAGTTGATAAGTAAAATTACTGATCCAAAGTTAAAAAGAAGAAACACCAAACAGTTAAAAGAATTACTAACAAAAGATAATCCTGTTGATAAAATTAATAAGGTTAAAGAAAAACCTGTTTTTAGCCTTAATAAAACTCTTGAAAGATTTAAGAATCCTGTCAAAGAAATTACCTTGCCAGAATTACATTCTGAAATAAAAAATATGAAGAAAGAAATTTCTGAGTTAAAATATGATATTGAAAAAATTAAGGCTGATAATACTATTGCTATTAATGATTCTAGTAGTAGTAGTGAAAATGAAGAAGAAGAAAATGAAACCCCTAAGGAAGATGTTTTTGAACCTCCCAATAAGGATGAAGCTGGAACTTCAAATAGTCAATTCGAACTCATTGAACAAGGTAATTCTTTAAAAATATTAAAAGATATTACTATTCAGAAATGGTATATTAATATAACATTAGTTATTAATAAAACCTTTATTTTGGAATTTCCTGCTCTAGTTGATACAGGTGTTGATCTTAACTGTATTCAAGAAAGATTAATTCCTACTAGGTTTTATGAAAAAACTCGTGAAAAACTTAGCTCTGCTAATGGTAGTCAAATGGAAATAAAATATAAATTACCTAAAGTTCATATTTGTCAAGATAATGTTTGTTTTAAAACATCCTTTGTTTTAATCAGAAACATGACTGACAAAATAATTTTAGGATTACCATTTATATATTTATTATATCCGTTTACTACTACCACCAAGGGATTGTCTAGTAATCACCTTGGGCAAAAGGTCACCTTTAAGTTTATAACTGAACCTAAAGAGAGAGACCTTCGGAGTATCCAAGATCAGTCAATTACCAAATACTTAAATATATTAAATAATAAAACCCAACACCTGAATTATTTAAAAAATGAAATTAATTATAAAAGGGTTGAGGAACAATTAAAAAATCCTAAACTCCAAGAAAAAATAAAAGATTTTCAAAATCTTTTAAGTAATAATGTTTGTTCTGACTTACCTCATGCTTTTTGGCACAGAAAAAAGCATATTGTTAGGCTACCTTATGCTAAGGAATTCAAGGAACATTTAATTCCTACTAAGGCTAGACCGATACAGATAAGTCATGAATTAATGAAATTTTGTAAAAAAGAAATTAATGATTTACTTAATAAAGGTTTAATTAGAAAGAGTAAATCCCCTTGGTCTTGTCCTGCTTTCTATGTCAATAAAAATTCTGAAATAGAAAGAGGAGTGCCTAGATTAGTTATTAATTACAAACCTTTAAATAAGGTTCTGGAATGGATTAGGTATCCATTACCAAATAAAAAGGATTTGATTAGTAGATTAAGTCAAGCAGTTGTCTTTAGTAAATTCGACCTTAAGAGTGGATTTTGGCAAATCCAGATTCATGAGGAAGATAGATATAAGACAGTATTTACTACACCTTTTGGTCACTATGAATGGAATGCCATGCCATTTGGCCTAAAGAATGCTCCTAGTGAATTTCAGAATATTATGAATGATATTTTGAATCCTTTCAGTCATTTTGTCATTGTTTATATTGATGATGTTCTAATTTTCTCAAATTCTATTGAAGAACATTAAAAACATCTAAATTCATTCTTTAGAACTGTTCAATCTAATGGATTAGTTCTATCTCAGTCAAAATGTAGTTTATTCCAAACTCAAGTTAAATTTCTTGACCATAACATTCTGTATGGTCAACTTCACCCAATTGCTAGAGCCATTCAATTTGCCAGTAAATTTCCAGATATTATTACCGATAAAAATCAGCTTCAAAGATTTTTAGGTTCTCTAAACTACATTAGTGAATTCTATAAAAATCTGCGAATTATCTGCAAACCTCTGTTTAATCGATTAAAAACTAATCCTCCTCCCTGGACAGATATCCATACTTCTGTCGTCAAAAATTTTAAAAAGCATGTTAGGACTCTTCCGTGTCTTGGAATAGCTAATCCTACAGCTTTCAAAATAGTTGAAACTGATGCCTCTGATATTGGTTTTGGAGGTATTCTGAAGCAAAAGTTAACTCCTACTTCTTCTGAGCAAATTGTCTGTTTTTACTCACATGCTTGGAATCCAACCCAGATCAATTATTCAACTATTAAAAAAGAGATTTTATCTCTAGTTTTGTGCATTAACAAATTTCAAAGTGATTTATTAAATCAAAAGTTTTTGGTTAGAATTGATTACAAATCTGCAAAATATGTTTTAGAAAAAGATGTTGAAAATATTGCCTCTAAACAAAATTTTGCTAGGTGGCAAGCTATTTTATCTATTTTTGATTTTGATATTGAATATATTAAAGGAAGTCAAAACTCTATCCCAGATTTTCTGACTAGAGAATTTATCCAATCAGGTACCAAATATGAGTGAAAGAGAGAAACAGAAACGTGATCGTGGTAAAGCTCCTGTCTCCGGACAGCCAAGTAAAACTCCTGTCTTTGGACAGCCTGGTAAAAGTAAAGGAACTATGGTTCCTATTCCCCATCCCAGTTATCTAATTAAACCACCTTCTACTCAGTTTTAGGTTTTAGGCCAAATACCTAAACCCTACAGTTCAGCTCTCGCCAGTCAACCCAAACCATATGACCCTTTTGAATCTCAGGCCCAGTCCCAAATCCAAAAACCCAATCAATTTAAACCTAATTCCCAGTACATCCCCAACTATGAAGTTAATTTATTTTATATTGAGCCCTATATGGACCCAAAAGATGACCCAGTTAAACTTGATGCCCAGTTTTACCCTCCTGGCTGGCATTTCACTCCTCCAGCACCCTACAAATCCCTTTCTTATTATAAAAATATTCTTCTTAATACTGAATCTATTAATATTAAACCTATTTTTGATAAGAATGATAATTCAAAAATTGTTTTTCATTCTTTATATATTAAGAAAATTATTTCTGGGAAAGAATGGCAAAACCATCATATTTCCCATCATATTTCTGATTTACGGGTTCTTGATAAAGGTCTTGATCCTTCTTTTAGTAATTATTTTTGCTACTTTGATTACATGGATGCTTGGCATAAAATCTTTTTATACCATAGCTCCTCTTTCAGTCATTCTTGGTTCATCCAATTTGATCACAAGTTCAAAAGTCAGATCCCGATCTGGTTCACCCTTTGGTGGTCTAGATATGGCCCCATTTCAGAACTCTTCCCTGAGCGCCTTTTAGCTCAAGTAAACCATTTCAGTAATAAATCCCCATTTAATCCCCAAATGGAAGGTATCCCTGTACTGCTTCGTTTTGTTAGTAAATATAAAATCCCTTGGATTTTGAAATGGCAGTATAATCTTCTTCCCTCTATGCAGCCTCCCGCAGTTACACGAATTTTCTTTATTAAATGGTGGGACAAATTCGACATTGACAGAATTGTCCAACAAGTTCTTAAAGAATTTCCTGTAACCCCGGTTACTCCAGTAAAAATTGAAAATGTTGGCTCCTCCAGCAAGCTCAAATTTAAAGGCTCCAGCTCCGGTTCTTCTGTTGTTGCTGCCCTTGCAGAAGTAAAAGAATACAGTACTGCCGAGCTAAATATGTTAGTAAAGGCAATTCAAGAAAGAGTTAAAACCATCAAGGAAGAAGATACTTCATCTTCTTCAAAGTCTTCCCAAGCATCAGTTAATCAAGACCCTTATGACATAGTTGATCTCCAAGATGCCCAGGATCCATTTGCCTAATTTCATGGCTCCTATTTTGCTCCCATGAGCATCAGTCACTTCCGGCCCCTGCCGACAGTCAGAATCTCAGTCACATGTTGTGGCCCCCAGTCACCATCAGTGCCCGCGCACTCTTTAAGCATCCAATGCTTTATGGCCCCTGCCCTTTGCACGCCAAGTCAAAAGATCCTGCTTTTCTTCCTTTTGAAAAAGCAAACAGTAAAAGTTGTCTGTATTTAGTCAAAAGTCTTTACTGTTCATTAATAGTAATATGTCTGTAATCATTTTACTTTTCTTAAAGTAATTTATCAGTCTGTAACAGTAAGATTCCGAAATAATTGTATGCGACTCACTCCTTGTTCTATAAAAGGATGGCTCGCCCTTAGTAATAGGCAGACTTCCTTAGGCAGAAACCTTTGAGAAACTTTGTAAGACTCAGAGCTCCTTATCTGACTAATCTTAAGTTTCTTTTCTGTTTCCTGAGTCCTTCTGTCAAGTAATCTAGTTAATTATTTTTTTTTTCTGTTTATGTAAATTTACTTCCTGTATGTAACTATTTTATGTTTCAATAAATATATTTCAGATTCTAGTTTATATATTCAACTGTGCGGTCCCTTTCCTACTTCCCCTTGCATCATGCATAATTTATTTATAAATATGATCTGTGAGTAGTTAACCCCCTGTTCTACAAGGCCAAAGTCACTATCTGCAAAACCCATTAGTATGTTGCAACCAAGTTCTTTGACGACTATATATATATATATATACATGTTGGCCCCTTGTCCAAGAACAAAAGAATGAAACAGTATATATGTTTATAATACAATTTGCTATATATTAATGATGACAAAAAGTTATATTCATATAATTACGTAGTATCAAGGCGATAGCCTTAAGCCGTATTCATGTCCAAAAGTGGGAGAAAAACTAAAAAGCACCCACAATTTTATTGTGGATTATAAGCAAATAAAAAATTGTTATAATTATGTAAATGGAAAAATATACCATGTAGTGCCAACTCAAAAGTAAAACCAAAAATCATTATGATCCCATAACTAACATGTTCAACTTTGCGGACGAGGAATGGGAGTGAGGGTTGAAATGTTTTTTTATTCATTACGTGAATAATTTTTTAAGTTAACCATAAAAGATTTATAAATTATTAAACATTTTAGCTATACATTTTTTTTTATTATATATTGAGAATGATTTTTGGATATAGGCAAATAAGTATGTTGACTCCTTGAGGACTTCACCTTTAAGTTTTCCTAAGCTTTACACATAACTCTACATTGGAGCTACTGCTACAGGGATTGATGGGGATTGATGGTTGGGAACCTAGTTTTAAAAGGGATTAGACCGTTGAACCAAATAAGGATTTGATAATTCTTGGTATCAAAGATTATCCCTTTTTGTACTCAAGCCCAAGAGTCCTCGAATCCACCTCCTAATCCATCAACTCAAGGTACCCAATCACATGTTTCTGTTTCTAATTTTAAAGGACAGAGGCAAAAGAAAAAGACAAAGAATTCATCAAAGCAATCCAACAACTTCGAAATAAAGGAAAAGATGTGTAAAAGCCTTAAAGCTCATTGTGAAGAACAAGGACATACCTTCCTTGAAGGAGTACAAAGATAAGTTAAATCGCCTTGGGTGGGGATCACAAAATCCGTTGCACAAAATGACACTTGGGATATTTTGTGATAGTGCAAGTTAAAGGGAACAATAGATGTTCCTAGAAGATAATGAGAATGAAGCTTGGGTTGAAATTGTTTCACACAAATTAAGATTTGTAGTCTAGTTTGTTACTTACCTTTGAATGATATTTGTTAAAACATTTAAACTTCGTATGGATGGTCAAAACTTATTATTTTGGGTACAAAGGGTTAAAAATTTGATAGTTGGCCAAAACTAATATTTGTGATGTTTATGGTTGAAGTTAGCATTTATGTTAATTTACTTGGTTCTCATGATCCTTGATGAATGTTTGTTTTCTATCTTCGATAAAGTTGCCTTACTTTTTGGAGTGAAAAGTTTCTTTTGTACTTTAGAACGTGGTTCTTGATTGAGGATTTGGCTTACTGTTTGCATGTGTTGATTTGAAGGTTAAATACTATTTTGAGGTCCGTATAAAAGTTTTAGTGGATTTTGGGTAGTATTATATTTTTATTTGTTTGTTTGATTTTTTTTATTGTTATTTTTGTCTCATTATTTTACTTAAGAATGACTATATATTTTTTATTTTGAATAAGTGATGTTTAACAAGTAAAAAATTATCCCAGGTTTCCAAATGAGTTTTTAATGTAGTCCAAATTATATTTACTTTTTAACGTGCTTGTTTACTTTCTAATGTGTTAGTATTTTAAAGAATGTGTATTTTTATACTTTTTACATATTGAGTTACTATTTTTAGAAAATACGTCAAACATGAATATTGAAGATTAACTTTTATGCTCAATCATTATCTATTGTTACTTGAAACGAATTTGTTCAAGAAACATACCAAGAATTAAAGATAACACTTCGGTCTTGAGTGGATATTATTACGCATTAGAGTTGTTATCTGGATCGAGTACGCAATACTTAGAATTGATGCGTCTTTCATGTGTTGCATATGTGCATTTATGCAATCATTTTAGGTAAAAACAATTAGTACAAAATAGTAGGCACGTGACTGTTGAGGAAAAGATTGCTATGATTTTTACTATAATAGATCACAACGAACAGTTAAGATTGGTGAAACAAAGCCCTCGACACAAATAGTTCATAAATATTTTCACGAGGTACTGAATTGAATGATAGAATTTGCAAAAGAAATCATAGTGCCTACATCTTTTGATCCATATCCAAATCCAAATATTCTGGAGAACCATAAAGAATTCTGGAAAATATTTTTGATATGTATTTTAAAATTTGAAAAATATAATTAGCATAACATATTTAAGAATATGTTGATAACATAGATATACTCGTTCATTATAGGGAGTGGTTGGTGCACTAAGTAGATGGCACACTTATACACGCAATTATTCTTGTCAATCAACAAGCTCGTTACAAAGGATGAGGAATGGTGAATGTTACTGAACTATATTAGGAATTTATGACTTCAATATGATATTTATATTTGTTTGGGCTGGATGGGAAGGAATAGTACATGATTCAAGAGTATTAACAGAAGTTGTTTTCGATCCCAGTTCCGGCTTTCCATTTCCCCTTCCAAGTATGTTTCTCAACTTTTTATTTGTTTATCATATTTTCTTATTTATGTTAATAAATATTTTTTCTTACAATTGTAAATGAATATTATTTTTGTGATGCTGCATATACAAGAACTCGAGAAATTTTATCTCCATATAGCAACGCAAGGTACTGGCTAGCAAATTTTCGATACCAATGAGCCTTAAACAGAGAAGAAAAGTTTAACTATGCTCATGCACAGCTCAGAAATATTATTGAGCGTGTCTATGGTGTATTAAAAGTAAGATTCCCAATATTGAGGCAAATGACTCCTTTTTCTTTTTATGTGCAAAAAGATGTAGTTATCATTTACTTTATTGTTCATAATTTTACAAGAAAATAGAATATTGATGATGAGTCATTTGCTTGATATGACCAAGCTACCCCATTTGATGAAGAATATAAATAGAATCATGAAAGAGAGCAAGATGCAGTGCAATGGGGCCCTCAATGCATACAATATATGAACAATCTACATGAACAAATTATTCGTAAACTATAAGCGACTCACTGAAGTTAATGTAATTTCAACACTTTTATTATTATGTCGACACATTTGTTTACATTATTACATTTTTTATTTTCTATAAAGCTTGGATTAAAATTATTTGAATCATTTAATACTTTGTTAGTAAGTTTGTTTGAATTATTTATTTTAATCTATTGTATAATTAATATTGTATTAAATTTATATTTTAGTACGTGCAGACTTATATACTTGTTTAACATAGTTCAGAGAGGTAAAATAAAAAAAAAATATTGTTTAGATGTTTCAAACATATCAATTATTAAACAACAATTTTTTTTCATTTAGTATTCAGAATTCTACTCTATTTAACTCATTCAGATTGTTTATGTATTCAAAACAGATTCATATTTAGTTTTATCAAACAACCCCTTAGTTGGTCGCTTTTAAACTAACTTCTCCTTGTACCACTGCCCGGTATTGTATCCTCTTCAAGTGTTAAGTAACTAGGATTTTGTCCTAGTAGGGACGATTTTAACTTCTTCTTTTTTTTTTTGTTAAAATTAAATTAAAAAAAAACTTGAATTAATTTTAATATTAACTAAATCATAATAATGTTTACAAATTACAATGATATCCTCCTAGACCCCATAACTTAAAAATGTTCCAAGATAGCTTATCAATAGTTTCAAATACACAATTTTTGATATAAGGAACTAAACAATCACTTAACCATTTATCCCCCATTTGATTTCGAAAAGTGGTTTAACCATGTTCATCGCTAAAAATATCCTCTCCATCGTGGTAGTAGCGATTGGCAAAATCAAAATTCAAAGCCAATTTCAATAATAAATAAACTCAAGGATGCAAATCAGGTTTATTCTTCTTAATCAACTTTTGAGCAAGTTCACTAATCCCTTTCACATTAGTTAATTTTGGTTTATTTTTCACATATGCAATGTAAGTCTCAAGTTCATCATTAATCCCCTAAGGATTTCTATCTTGAAATTCTAACTAGTAAAATTTTGCAAATTGAATCAACCGTTTCTTGTCAAATGTTGAGAAAGAGTTACTAGGATCAAAACATGTCATATATGAGAGCAACTTTGTATTAACATTGTCAAATTGATTATTTAATTCTTGAAGTTGACTCTCTATCACTGTATAGAATATCTCAACTTGAAAGTGATGAAGATTGGTGACTTTTTCACCCTAACGTTACCTCCCTTCAACCAAAAAGATATCATTGATTCTTGAATGACTATGTCATGCACATTATAAAATTTCTAAGTTTTTGTCAACAAACTCTCCCAACCCAAATCTCTTATGCTTTGTAATCGTTGCTTTGAGACAGTAACTAAAGTCATTGCATTTACAAGATTTTTGGTCTTTCTTTTGTAATTCTTGTGACAAGGTATTCGTGATTCCCAAAATATTTTTCATTGAATGCAAGAAAATCACAAATCTCGCATTAAATGCAACAAAGTACATGCTTCTGTACTTTTATCCCCGATGCATCATCTTCTATTATCTCAAGCTCTTTAATTGTTTTAGAAAATAAGTTAATAACACTAAAAATGTATTATAATGTGAACTCCACCGCGTTTCTCCAGGCCGATTCAAGGTCGCTTCTTGATTCAACCCACGCCCAGTCTTGATTTCACCACAAACAACTCCTTGAATTATTTTGTCTATTTGCTTCACTCGAATAACTTCTTTACGCTTGCAAAAAGCTCCAACAATATTTGCCAAAATTGCAAGATAATCAAATAATTATTCAATTTTGGAACATTTGAATTTTGCAAACATATCATGAATACCTAAATCAATTAACATACAATCAACAACCCCAAACAAACAACTAATTTATGTAAATTGCAACATAAATAAAATTCTAAAACACAAAAAAAATATTCATAATCTAAACTCAAGAGATGACTTAAAAACTTACTTGTCATAGTTCAATTTGAATGATTCTCCAAAGAATACAATTTCAACCGTCTAATATTAATATCCGTTAAATGTCTTCTCAAAGTCTAAAACTAAATTTACTTCCAGGTCGATTCAAGGTCGCTTCTTGATTCAACCCACGCCCAGTCATGATTTCACCACAAGCAACTCCTTGAATTATTTTTTCTATTTGCTTCACTCGAATAACTTCTTTATGCTTGCAAAAAGCTCCAACAATATTTGCCAAAATTGCAAGATAATCAAATAATGATTCGGTTTTAGAACGTTTGAATTTTGCAAACATATCATGAATACCTAAATCAATTAACATACAATCAACAACCCCAAACAAACAGCTAATTTATGTAAATTGCAACATAAATAAAATACAAAAATACAAAAAAAAATATTCATAATCCAAACTCAAGAGATGACTTAAAAACTTACTTGTTATAGTTCAATTTGAATGATTCTCCAAAGAAATATAATTGCAACCGTTCAATATTAATATCCGTTAAATGTCTTCTCAAAGTCTAAAACCAAATTTACTTCCAGGCTTATTCAAGGCCGCTTCTTGATTCAACCCACGCCCAGTCATGATTTCACCACAAGCAACTCCTTGAATTATTTTTTCTATTTGCTTCACTCTAATAACTTCTTTATGCTTGCAAAAAGCTCCAACAATATTTGCCAAAATTGCAAGATAATCAAATAATGATTCGATTTTAGAACATTTGAATTTTGCAAACATATCATGAATACCTAAATCAATTAACATACAATCAACAACCCCAAACAAACAACTAATTTATGTAAATTGCAACATAAATAAAATTCTAAAATACAAAAAAAATATTCATAATCCAAACTCAAGAGATGACTTAAAAACTTACTTGTCATAGTTTAATTTGAATGATTCTCCAAAGAAATACAATTTCAATCGTCCAATATTAATATTCGTTAAATGTCTTCTCAAAGTCTAAAACCAAATTTACTTTCTATATTCAAACAAAATCAAGGCAAAACACATCAAAATCAACCCACAAACACAACTGAATTATGTACAAGAAATTACTAAATTTTATAAGCATGTAAATTGATTCTACGAATTCCAAATTGATTCTTAATTTGAAGTTCTATTATATTCCTTTAAGCTTTTTTAAAAGTGAAGCTGCTCCGAAACTTGAGGTTCATATTGAAACACATCAAGCCCATCTCCCGAACTTGAGGTTTATATTCTTCAGCATATTCTAGTTTTTTCTATCACAAACTCAATTATTTCTTAATTGTAATTATTTTTTTAGGTATAAATGCACATTCTGATTACATAAACATAGTAAGCATAAAAAAATGAAATTCAGCTTAATTAACAATGTAAACAGTTAGGGATGGATATATATATATATATATATATATATATATATATATATATATACACACACACACACACACACACACACACACACACAAAATCTTAAGTTTTATGGGAGCTTACCTTAATCGAAGACCTATGATAAGATTCAGAGATGCAAAAACTTCGAGTGAGCGACAATAAAAATTGGGAAGGGTGAGAAACCCTAATTAGAGAGACCGAAGGTAGAAGTATTTTGGTTAAATGCTAAAAAATTAGGGTTATATATATATATATATATATATATATATATATATATATATATATATATATAATCGTGAGTTTTATGGGAGATTACCTTAATCGAAGCTATGATGAGATTCAGAGATGCAAAAACTTCGAGTGAGCGGCCAAAAAAATTAGGAAGGGTGAGAAACCCTAATTGGAGAGACCAAAGGTAGAAGTATTTTGACTAAATACTGAAAAATTAGGGTTTAATCAATAGGAATGAGAACTGGAAAATGAAGGGGAATCGAAGAAGAAATCATTGGATTTCAGACTGAGAAAGCTTGGGTGAAGGAGAGGAGTCTCTCTTTTCACGCAACCGTAGAACAAATGGATGGTAGAAACCCCAAAGTGGAGGCGGTTCAAAAGGGGGTGGTGGAACAACGGGCAGACTTAGGGGACAAATGAAAGCGAAAATTGAAAAAAATCTATCTTTTTTGTTAAAATATGTAGCACAACAATTATATTATTTTTTTTGCTAAAAAAAATAAAACTATCTGCACGCCGAGGTTCAAACATGGGACCATCTAATTACCTACTTATCAAGGACCACTTCAAACCACTGAGTTAGTTGGGTTACCCCTTCATACTTATTTTAAACTAAACTATTATTTTTTTTCCCAGCATAGGTAGCTACCTATTCTACCCTTGCTGTAGTTCCGTCCCTAAACACATATCACATAATACCATGTTTTGGTTTAGTTATACTTTTCCTAACCTCTCGAACACAGGTTGTTTGATTTTCTGGGTATTTATCTTCATGCTTATCAGATCTACATTAGCAACCTTGACCTCAGCCAGTTCAGTACTAGGTTGTCCACCTCAACCCTTGTCAAAATTATTTTGCATAATATTGCAAAAATATAAATAGTCATTAGTACGATGAGTAAAATTCTAGTGGAACTTACAAAATCTCTTCCTCTAATCTCTTTTACATTCAAAGGTTTTTTGTTATTGACAAATTTTGATGAAGTTTTTATTTAAAAAAATATTCAAAGATTTCATCAACTTTAGAAATTTCAAAAGTATATTGTCTTTTAGTAGTTTCTTTGAATTTCTTGTTTGGTAAAGTACTAGGGATATTCCTAGGGTGTACTTTAGTTAATGGTCCACAACTTAATGGATCTTTTCCAATTATTATAGTTGTATAAAATTCAAATACAGTATTTTTTATAGAATCCGACCAATGATCAATTTAGGACTAAAAACGACAACGACAATCATTTTTACCTACAACACCTATGTTAAAGTTTAACTCATTATAATAAATCTCTATTGAGGAATTCCTTCTTTGTTATTTTCTCTCATCAAATTTTAAATTTACAAACTCGCTAGGATAATTCATGTATATCTTTAAAGAAAGTACCCTCAAATTCCTTTTTGTACTTTAAAGTATGCCCTTAAGGCCAAATCAGTCATTTAAGGATCACTAAGTTGTACTGAACACCTACCTCTAGCCCTTTTGAATCTTTCGAATAACTCTTCTAAAGATTTTTCACGCTTTTGTCTAATTCTAGATAAGTTTGCAATAGAGACTATTGGCTCTAGTCTAAAGAATTAAGCATGAAATTACTCTTTTATAGCCTACCATGTATGAATAGAATTAGGAGGCAGTTAAATATACCAAGAGAAGGCAATTTTAGTTAAAGAATTAGGATACATTCTTAATTTCATAAAACTATTTACGATTAATTCTCCACACTAAAAAGTAAATATTTCTATACTATTAATACTTGCATTTATGTATTTACCCTATTTGATTAGATGATGAATATTCTATAAATGTATATTTTTAAGAACAAATAAGTTTTTGTAAAGTTCTTATGAAAATTCTATGTAAAAATACTTAGTTAGATATCAAATTTGTTAGGTAGATCCATAATCGTAGGGTAAGGCCATGTAATTTTAGTATAGCTTAAGCTAATCAATAAGATGTGCACTTCGTTAAGTAGAAGCTGAGCCAACTCTAAGATTGCAGAGTGAAGAAGACAAGTCTATCAGAAAGAACTCTAAAATATTTGAATGAAAACCAAATCATAGAGTCATATCGCAGAGTTACTATAAAATGTAAAGTCAATATCGTTGAGTAAAGACATTCAACAATCTGAAGACCAACTCTGCGATTGAAGACAAGTTCATCTAAGTTCGTAGATTACTGAAGTCTAACAAGTCATTGGAAGGTTCATGACAAAGGTAATACAACCTTGACTCACAATGCTCAAAATTGAATTTATATGAGTCAGTGATAAGGATGAAGAGACCAAGAATCTTTTTCTAATAGCTAACTATATATGGACAATGACACGCGTCTACTACTCCACCAAATATAGTACTATCAAAAGCAACAACTTGTGGTCATGTAGACAGCATTTTGAAGTTAAAGGAATTATTTGTTGACAAATGTCCCTAGCTATTTGGAGTACTAGTAACAATTCAACAGACAAATACGAATTAGTGACTATAAAAGGATTGCTACAGCATCATTAAAAACAATTGAAACTCACAATTCAAACAATCAAAAGCTCTAAGTGTTCAAGTGCTCCACCCTACAATCCAAAGACTAACAACCTGCTGCTAATACTTTTGAACAACAATTGAAGGCAAATTAGCAGCACCTCAAATAATCACTACCTCTTTGTGATTGTATTAAGATTTAAGTGAACTTTGTATACCAAGTCTTTATGAATTGAATGATTTTTAGTGAATCAAGTGTTGTAATAGTTTTTAGTCAATTATGGTTATTTGTAACCCTCCATCCTTAGTGAACTATCCTTACTCTCAGAGTATAAGAGATGACTAGGTGACTTTTGTGCTCCGAACCTCTTAAAAATTCCTATGTTCATTATTTTTTTCATTTACTTTACTGCACTTTATTTATCAATCACTCTACGATTTCTATCTGCAACTAATTTTACATGTGTTAACTAAATTCAAAACTTTTTGATTTTTATATAATCTTTGAAGAGTTTTCAAACTAATTTTATTGCGTTAATATTATCATAAATTAACTTGTTTAATTATTTGGCAACTTATTTTTTTTAAAAAATTAAAAAAGTTTATCCAACCCTTCTTCTAAATCTCTTTTATGCCTTTAAGAATAACAATTAGTATTATAGCATGATTCTCTTGAACTAAGCTTTATAGCTTGAGTAGATCCATGACACTCAACAAAACGAGTTTTAAGCTTGGTGGTGGATGTAGTCACCCAAAATTCGTACATATTATTGAATTATGTGATAGGAGGGTAATATGGTTAAACCACAACAAGTTGAGGATATCAAGACAAGACAAACAAAGCTCAGGATGATTACTTAGAGGACACACATGGACTTTGGAGTACCAAAGTGCAAAATGGAAGGACAAAGGAAAGGCTATTGCATGCAAGGAAATAGTTCCCCACTTTTATCCCTCATAACAGATCCAAACATAGACAAACTGGGTACTATTGTGAAGTTCTCAAAAAGAGCTTTCTAGATTGGGGTGACATTTTTTCTAATTTTTCCTGGTTTGAAAGGTATAGTCATTTTAGTGCATGAGATCAAACAAGTAGTAGGTGGCCATCATAGGGGTGCCAACATAATAGCGCCAGCCCAATTTAGGGTGGGGGGGCATTTTGCTGCATTTGGATGAGAAGAGAAAGAAAGGAGAGATAAGAAAGATGGAGGAAAAAATAGAAAAAAAATCCAAAAATAGAGAGAAACCCTCCTAAAATATATCTAAAACCTTAAATCTACTAGTTTGTCTTACAAAAATCCTTCAATATATCTCCAATGATCTATTTGTATGCTTCAAGAGGGGAAAAAAAGATATTAAATTTGAAGTTATTTCAATCTTAATGTCCATTTTCCTATTTTGTTTCTTCTTCCTTTTTCTTATTTGTGGATTGTTTATGATTAGCCTTGATTATTTAATATTTGTTTCTTCATTTTGGAGGCTCTCTAAGTATTCTAATTTATTACTATTGATGTTTGGATCCTAATTGGGTTATGGGTTTGTTTGGGAGAATTTCTCACAAATAAAAATTTCTCCTAACTTTCTAGTAAATCCTTTTGGGTATTATTTGATTTATAATTAGATTTTTGTGATTACGGGCTAGATGAAATTATTTTGGATAGATCTATAAAGTTTAGGGTCTATGGGTCTCAATCCCTAGATCCTAGATTCATTTGCTAGATCTTCTTGATATAGTTAAATTTTCATTGAGTATTTAGTATTTTGGTGATCATTTAGATTCTCATGATATAATTAGTTTTATATTTATGATTTTGTACGTATTTTATTGGATCTATGGATTTAAAGTTTCTGGATCCCACTTCCTAAACTTTAAATTCCATTTATAAAGCCTAATATTTTGTTGGGCTTGAATAGGAATTATGTGAGCCTGTGAATGAATTAAGGTCCTTAAACCTCATGTTTAATGAGAATTGAAGGATATTTCGATGATAGACTTAGAAAATAGTTATAATTTTCAAATTTGATGGTTTGTAATTGTGTTTAGGCCTTAAAACAATTTAGATGGCCTTCATGCCAATAAAAAAATAAGATTTAATGTCCATTTATAGTGAATTATTATTATTTTAAGGTGTTTGGGGTTACTTTGATAGCTTACATGCCCATGAATAACTAATTTTATCACATAAATATGGGTTTCAAGCAAAAAATCAAAGATCTCTTAAAATTAAATCAAATTAAGTTATTAGAATAAATTGTATGCTAAAATTGGAAGTAGTTTAAGCCTTATTTCTTATTTGACAATAGGATTGCAGAAAACTATTTTCTTTATTAAAACCTTAATTTCTCGTAATTATCTTATAATATAATTAAAAGTTTTTTTAAATTAAAAAGAACATATTCATAAAACTCATTTTCAAAAAGTATAAATTTCTTACAAATTTATACGTATATGACCATTTTGAGAAAACAAACCTTAAAGAATAATTTTCAAAATCCTAAAAGGCATGTTTTTAATTAAAAAAAATAACTTTTAAAAAGATATTCACAAAAATTCAAGTTTTCATAAGACTTTCAAATTAAAATCTTTGTTCAAATGAATAGAGGGTCAAAGTGTTTTTGATGAGTGATTTCTATACCTATTTATTGAATACTTTTGGAGTTGATAATTTACAAATCTTTAAGTATTTTATTTGATTTTTATGTGTTTCTATCTTATTGTGGTAGTATGTATTTTATGTTGCTTTTATGTGTTTTTACTTTGTTTTGTAGGAAATAGAATAAGGGCTTAGTGGATCAAACCTTAGAGTTGTCATGTTTGAATTTTCAGCTTGCTTTTGACATGGCAGCCACTTGAGGCCCAATTTTGACCTTTATCCAACTAGTAACTCTCAAATCCTAAAATATGAAAATCGTAGATCTACTTCTTAGCTTTCTGTAACATCTTGAATCATCTCAATTGGAGTTTGAATGAGAGAGTTATGCCCAGATTACGAAGTGATGCTGAAACAGCCAAAATAATGCTGGAACCTAAAGAGACAGATTTTAGTACTTAAGGTAATGGGACAGAGCGTCGCCATAAGTAGTGTCGCTGCGCTAGAACCAGCGTCGCCGCACTAGAGCATTCTGTTAAAAAAAAGTAGAAACAATGCAGTTGCGCTATAAAGTAACGTTTCGGCGCTACGACGAGTCATGGAGTGCGGATTTTAACGTGTTTTTGTGCTTTTCGACTCCCAGTTGGATTTGTTTATCTACATATGCTAGGGATTTGATATGTAACCTATAAATACATGTTAAAACACACATTTTAGAGGAGAATTGATATCAATAAGAGTAGAAAGTAAGGATTTCATCAAATCAGAAGAAGAATTCAATAAGTGATTGCCAGGATTAAAAGCAGAGATTAGAGATCGCGCTTCAAATTATTGTAATTCTTGGGATTATGATAATTATATTTATGAATTTGATTTCTTCTTTTGTTATGGGCTAATTTTCAATTAAGATTGCAATGGAACCCAATGTATAGTTTTTATTAATTTACTTCCTTTTTGGCTATATTTGATTATATATGAATCGTTTATCATATTATGGGCATTCAAATATTAATTATATCTAGTGTGACATTATATATGAAGGTGACTAACAAATTATAGATTTAGTTCTAGATAGTTTGGGCATACATGAATTAATTAATTATAGATAATCATTTGGATAATTTATATGAAATTGAAAGACGGATTATGGGTTTAGATATGAATATGATAACACGTTATTTTGTATTCTGCATGGGATGGAATTCATGATTCACGTGTAGGTTAGAGATATACCTATATGCCATATATAACCTTAAGGAGAATATGATTTTAAAATCCTTGTTAATTTAAATATCATAGATATATAGTGATTTATTTAGCATAGGTTATTCCTTTCGTTTCTGTTGCACTTAGTGCCGGATTTAGGAAGGATTTGTTTATATAACCATCGAGAGAAGCATATAAATGCTATAATGAATTCTCGGTTAGCAATTCTATATAATTAATTAATTAAAAAGAGAGTGAAGATGTTTAAATGAAACATTGGGGAAATCTGTAATCTTAAGTTTCAAAATCTGATTTAATCCTTGTTATTAGATTAATTTAGTTGTTAATTTTAATTATTTATTATTTTATAGTTTAAATCAAGTGGTTAAATAAAATTAATTTTTTTAAGAATTAGTAATTGGTAATTATTAGTAATTAATTCTCTGTGGGAACAATATTCTTCTTGCCATTATATTACTACTTGATCGCGTATAATTGCGTGTCATTCCTAAGTAGTAAATAGGCAAATAAGTTTTTGGTGCCGTTGTCGTAGAATTAATTTAATAATTTTTACCGATATTAATGTCAATCAAATTAGTCTTAATTTAATTTATTTTTTTATTTTAATTTATCTTTTTACTTCTTTTTCAGGTACACTTGATTGTGTATGCAAACACGATCTAAAGGACGAGAACTACTTCCATACGAAGACGAAATTGAAAGAACTTTGCGGAGGATAAGGAAGTACTGTCAAGATATTAATCAAGGTACCATGATGGATCAAGATCATAAATTACTACGAGATTATGTGATGTCGCAAGTCACGGAGATTCAATCAAGCATCCAAAAGCTAGCAATTCGTGCTACAAATTTTTAGATAAAGTCGGGCACGATTCAAATGATACAGAATTCAGTGCAGTTTGGGGGTTTCCCTAACGACGACCCAAATGAACATTTGGTGAGCTTCTTGGAGATATGTGACATGTTTAAATATAATGGAGTCACCAATGATACGATTAGACTTTTCTTGTTCGCATTCACACTTCGGGACAAGGCGAAGAGTTGGTTAGACTCACTGCCATCAGGTTCAATCACCAAATGGAATGACTTGGCTCAAAAGTTCCTGGCAAAGTTGTTTCCACCGGCTTAAACTACAAAGATGAGGAACGACATAACTTCTTTCATGCAAATTAACTCCGAGTCTTTGTATGAAACATGGGAGCGTTTTAAGGACTTATTGCGGGATGCCCACATCATAGTAGTCCTAAGTGGTTGCAATTGCAAACGTTATACAATGGGTTGTTTAGTGCTACTCAAACAAGTATAGATGTAGTCGCAGGTGGTGCTTTGATGGCGAAGAACTTTACAAGGCGTATGAATTGTTGAAAACCATGGCAACAAACAATTATCAATAGCCTACTGCAAGGATGACTCAGCTAAGGGCGGTTAGGATTTATGAAATCGATGCAGATATTGCATTGGTTGCACAAGTTGCAACACTTACAAAGAAATTTGATACACAAGTTGTAACAATTATGAACAAGATTAATGCATTAGGGACACGATTTATTCAGAATATGGCGGTTATTTGTGACTTATGTGCTGGAAATCACCCTATTCATCAATGTCCAATCAATTCAGAATTAGTCTAGTACGTGGAAAGTTATAATCAACAGTAGCAACCAAGTAATAATCCGAGCTATTATTATCAAAATCAGTCATGGAGTAAAAATCAATCATAATATTCTGCTCCAAAATAATCATATTAACCTGGATTTAAGAATTAACCTCTTTCGCAGCTGAAAAAGTAGTCAAACTTAAAAGATGTGCTAGCTAAGTTTATGACTCAAGTTGAGATGAATATGAAAAGTCAGGCGATAGAAATTCATAACCTCGAGAATCAAATGGGACAGTTTGCCAATGCCATGAATAGTAGACCTCAAGGTGTCTTACCAAGTGATACTAAGGTAAATCCAAGAAGAGAAGGTAAAGAGCAATGCAATGTTGTGACATTAAGGAGTGGTAAAGAGCTACACGAGGTTGATGGCGGACATTTGAAAAGGATAAATTTGGATATAAAAGATCAGGGTGATGATCGAAAGAAGAAGATCTAGCATGAGGCTGAGGAAAAGAAGGCAACCGAAAATATAGTAGTAAATTTTAAGTAAAATCTTAATGTACCACATGTGCCATTCCCACAGCGACTTCAAAAATCAAAACTTGACATGTAATTCTCAAAAAAATTAGAGATATTTAAAAATCTTCATATTAATATCCCGTTCGCAAATGCCTTAGAACAAATGCCTAGTTGCGTGAAGTTTATGAAGGCTATTTTGTCCAACAAAAAGAAGCTAGGCAACTTTGATATAGTAGCGCTTATGGAGAATGAAGTGCTATTTTGCAAAAGAAACTACCAACAAAGCTTAAGAATCTGGGTAGCTTCACAATTTCATGTACTATTGGGAGTCAATATGTTGGGAATGCGTTGTGCGATTTGGGAGAAAACATAAATTTCATGTCGTTATCTATTTATAAGAAGCTTGGATTGAACCAAACGAAACCCACAAATGTCACATTACAGTTGACAGATAGGTCAATCGCTTATCCGAGGGGTTTTGTTGAAGATATTCTGGTTAAGGTGGATAAGTTTATATTTTTTACGGATTTTATTAGCCTTGATTATGAAAAAGATAAATACATACCTATCATTCTTGGAAGACCATTATTAGCTACTAGAATAACTCTCATAGATGTGCAAAAGGGAGAGATAACCATGCGAGTCCAAGATGAAAAGGTGACATTCAAGGTTTTCAAGGAAATAAAGCTCCTAAATGATACAGAGGAATGTTTTTAAGTCGATTTTGTGAAAGATGTTGGAAAGGAAAAACAGGGTAAAAAATTTTATTTCAGTAGAAGGTGAAGGATAAACGCAAGTTTGGGGGTCTCCAATCATAACGGAAAGCTAAGTGAATGATCAAGAAATGGCTTCCAAAGTGATTTATCAAGCATAATTTGATACTATAAAAACAAGCGCTTATTTGGAGGCAATCCAAGTTTTAGTTTTAGTGTTTATTTTTATTTTTTATTTTAGTAGATTTCTTAGTAGTTTATTTTAGTTATTTAGTTTTTGTTTTTATTAAATTGGTTTTAATAACTTGTTTTAATTTTTTATTATAGGATATTCATGTCAATGCAGTTCACTCCAGACTTAGCAGACAAGAGAAAAACGCTACTTTCAAGGGAGTCCTTTGTTTTTACTTTTCTTTATTTCATATATTGAGGATAATGTCTGTTTTAAGTTTGAGGGCGTTGGTTAATAGAAAAATTTGCAAAAATATTTATTTTTAAAATTAAGAATTTTATGGGTATATTCACTACAAATTCACAGGAGACACAACTCGTCCACTTGGGGTTTAAAGGCTTGTTGTACATACTAAGTGCAATCATGTTTCCTACGAAAATTGGGTCATTTGTTTTTAGGATTAGTCACTCGGGAAATATTTTAATTTGGATTTAAATTATTGGTCAGCAATAAAAATTTTGTTAATTATTTGATAACTTTTGAAAAAGGGATAGATTTTTAATAGTTTGAAGTTTGGCTATTTGTTGGTTATTACTTTGCTTGAGATACTTTATTTTTTATACATATATCCATATGTTGTGCTAGTTTTAACTTAAGGAAGTTTATACGGTTAAATGCTTGTAAATGATATGAGTAACCTCTATAACTTATTTGATCATGTCTTAAATAAATAAAAGTATATATAATTATTTCAATGTCTATCGAATGAAATATTGATATTTGTGCTAAAAATTATAATGGTTAGAAGCAGCTTAACTAGTCTATTTTTATGGCCTTTGTTATTCAAATAAGTAAGCCCTTAGGGGTGTCTCTACATCTAGTGCCCTAAAGTCAAATGGTTTAGGAGTTATTGGTTGAAAGTTCGTTACATGGGTAGCTCTGAAAAACCTAAAAAAAAGAGATATTGCACAAGTCAGGAAAAGAAAAAAAAAGGAAAAATATATGAAGATGAGAAATTATTATGCATAAAGCGAGATGGAGTGTAAAACACACTCATTGGGATGAAAGAATGAAAGAAATGTGTGAAAAAGTAAGTATATAGAGGTTTGCACCGTAATTCTTTTATGAGACATTTGATTATATGAGGTTAATTAAAAAAAATTCTAGTTTGATGCACTTGGATTCACACACACACAAAGGGTCGAAAGTTAAGTAATGCTAATAAATGTGTTAAAATTTTGGGCGATGCATTGTTTTGAATTTTTCTTTGAGTTGTCATTTAAATAAATCTTTACTCAATTAATTCATTTGTTTGAGCGATTCGGGTTAGTTGATTGTTCAAGTTATATTTTTATAGTGCTTGTTTTAGTTTTGCTTGAGGGCAATTAAACGTTTAAGTTTGGGGGTATTTGATGAGTGGTTTTTACACCTATTTATTGAATACTTTTGGACATGATAATTTGCAAATATTTAAGTATTTTATTTGGTTGTTATGTATTTTTATCTTATTGTGGTAGTGTGTTTTTTATGTTGCTTTTATGTGTTTTTACTTTGTTTTGTAAGAAATAGAATAAGGGCTTAGTAGATCAAAGCTTGGAGTTGCCATATTTGAATTTCCAGCTTGCCTTTAACATGGAAGCCACTTGTAGCCCAATTTTGACCTTGATCCAACTAGTAATTCTGAAATCCTAAAACATTAAAGTTATATATCTACTTCTCAGCTTTTTAGAACATCTTGAATCATTTCAATCGGAGTTCGGATGAGAGAGTTATGCTTAGAGTATGAAGTGATACTGAAACAGCCAAAATAATGCTGGAACCTAAGGCAACTGTTTTCAGTACTTCAGGTGATAGGATAGAGCATCATTATAGGCAGCGGTGTTGCGCTAGAACCAGCATCGCCACGCTAAAGCATTCTATTAAAAAAGTAGAAACAATGTAGCTATGCTATAAAGCAGCGTAGCAGCGCTGCGGTGCGGTGCTACGGCGTGTCGTGTACTACGGATTTTGACGTGTTTTTGTGCTTTTTGACTCCCAGTTGGATTTATTTCTCCACATATGCTAGGAATTTGATATGTAACAAATAAATACATGTTAAACCACATATTTTAGAGGAGAATTAATATAGATAAGAGTAAAATAACTTAGAAAGCAAGGATTTCATCGAATAAGAATGAGAATTCAAGAAGGGATTGCAAGGATTAAAAGCAGAGATTGGAGATCGTGCTTCAAATCATATTTTTTTTTTCTCTAACTCTTATTTTTTAATTATTGTAATTCTTGATGATGATAATTATATTTATGGATTTGATTTCTTCTTTAGTTATGAGCTAATTTTCAATTAGAAACTCAATGTGTAGTTTTTATTAATTTACTTTATTTTTTACTATATTTGATTATATATGAATAGTTTATCATATTTTCGGCGTTAAAGTATTAATTATCTGCAGTAATTAATGTGACAATCTATATGAAGTTGACGAATTGATTATAAATTTAGATCTAGATATTGTGTGCATACATGAATTAATTAATTATAGATAATCATTAGGATAATTTATATGAAATTGAGAAATGGATTATGGGTTTAGATATGAATA
Organism: Hedera helix; assembly: GCA_947179155.2. Lineage (NCBI taxonomy): Eukaryota > Viridiplantae > Streptophyta > Magnoliopsida > Apiales > Araliaceae > Hedera > Hedera helix. The sequence continues at coordinate 10,153,201 of OX359277.1, forward strand.
TGATAACATATGATTGTCTATTCTGCATGGGATGAAATTCATGATTCGTGTATAGAATAAAGATATACCTATATGTCATATGTAAACTTAAAGAGAGTCTAATTTTAAAATCATTGTTAATTTAAATCTCATACAGATATAGTGATTTATTTAGCATAGGATGTTCCTTTCTTTTATGCTACACTTAGTGTCAGATTTAGAAAAGATTTGTTTAAATGACTATCTAGAGATGCATATAAGTACTATAATGAATTCTCGGTTAACAGTTCGATATAATTAATTAATTAATTAAAAAGGGAGGGAAGATGTTTAAATAAAACATTGGGGAATGTTGTAATCTTAAGTTTTAAAATATGATTTAATCCTTATTATTAAATGAATTTAGTTGTTATTTTTAATTATTTGTTATTTTATAGTTTAAATCAATTGTTTAAATAAAATTAATTTGGTTAAGAATTAGTAATTGGTAATTATTATTAATTAATTCTATGTGGAAACGATACTTTTTTTGCCAATATATTACTAGTCGATCGTGCATACTTACGTGTAATTCCTAAATAGTAAATTAGATAAACAAGTTTTAGGCGTCGTTGCCTGGAAATTAATTTGATAATTTTTATCAATATTAATTTCAATCAAATAAGTCTTAATTTAACGTTTTAATTTTAATTTTAATTTTAATTTTTACTTCTTTTACAAGTACGCTTGATTGTGTATGCTAATGTGATCTATAAAGGGCAGGCACTACTTCCACACGATGGCGAAATTGAAAGAACATTACGAAGGATAAGGAAGTACTATCAAGATATTATTCAAGGTACCATGGCGGATCAAGATAAAAAATTACTGCGAGATTATGCGATGCCGCAAGTCACAAAGATTCAATCGAGCATCCAAAGGCCAATAATTCATGCTACAAATTTTGGGATCAAGCCAGGCACGATTCAGATGATACAAAATTCGATACAGTTTGGGGGTTTCCCTAACGATGACCTAAATGAACATTTGGTGGACTTCTTGGAGATATGTGACACATTCAAATATAATGGAGTCACCGATGATGCGATTAGACTTCGCTTGTTCTCATTCACACTTCGGGACAAGGCGAATAGTTGGTTACACTCGCTGTCATCGGGTTCTATCACTACATGGAATGATTTGGCTTAAAAGTTCCTGGTGAAGTTCTTTCCGTCGGCTAAAACTTCAAAGATGAGGAATGACATAACTTCTTCCATGCAATTTGATTCTGAGTCTTTGTATGAAGCGTGAGAGCATTTTAAGGACTTATTGCGGAGATGCCCACATCATGGTATTCCTAAGTGATTGCAAGTGCAGACATTCTACAACAGGTTGTTTAATACTACTCAAACAAGTATAGATGCAGTTGCAGCTAAAGCTTTAATGGTAAAGAAATTTGACGAGGCGTATAAATTATTAGAAACCATGGCAACAAACAATTATTAGTGGCCTACTACAAGGATGACTCAGCCAAGGCTGGCTGGTATTTATGAAATCGATGCAGTTACTGCATTGGTTGCACAACTTGCAACACTTAAGAACAAAATTGATGCACAGGTTGCAACACTTACAAAGAAGATTGACGCATTAAGGACAATTTATTCAGAATATGGCAGTTATTTGTGACTTATGTGTTGGAAATCACCCTATTCATTATTGTCCAAACAATTCAGAATTGGTCAAGTACGTGGCAAGTTACAATCAGCAACAGTAGCTAAGAAATAATCCGAGCTATTATCATCAAAATTATTCACTGAGCAACAATCAATCATAATATCTTGCTCCAAGACAATCATATCAACCTCTTTTGCAGCCGAAAAAATAATTAAACTTGGAGGATGTGCTAGTTAAGTTTTTGACTCAAGTTGAGATTAATATGAAAAGTCAAGAGGTAGATATTTGTAACCTCGAGAACCAAACGGGACAGCTTGCCAGTGCCATGAATAGTCGATCGCAAGGTGCATTGCCAAGTAATACAGAGATAAATCCAAGAAGGGAAGACAAATAGCAATGCAATACTATGACAATAAGGAGTGGTAAAGAGTTGCACAAGTTGATGGAGGACATTCGAAAAGGATAAATTCAGGTATAGAAGATGAGGGTGATGATCGAAAGAAGAAGATCCAGCATGTGGTCGAGGAAAAGAAGGCAGTCGAGAGTATAGTAGTAAATTCTAAGCAAATGCCATTCCCACAACTTCTTCAAAAATAAAAACTTGACAAGCATTTCTCAAAATATTTGGAGATATTTAAAAAGTTTCATATTAATATCCTGTTCATAGTTGCCTTGGAATAAATGCCTAGTTACGTGAAGTTCATGAAGTTTTTTTTGTCCAACAAAAAGAAGCTAGGTGACTTTGAGATAGTGGCTTGTACGGAGGAATGCAGTGCTATTTTATAAAAGAAACTACCACCAAAACTTAAGGATTTGGGTAGCTTCACAATTTCGCACCGTCGGGAGTTAATATTTTGGGAGGCATTGTACGATTTAGAAGCAAGATTAAATTTGATGTCGTCATCTATTTATCAGAAGCTTAGATTGAATGAAACGAAACACAAATGATATCCTATAGTTGGCAGATAGGTCAGTCACTTATCTTAGGGGTATTGTTGAAGACGTTCTAGTTAAGGTGGATAAGTTTATCTTTTTGACGAATTTTAGACATACCTATCATTCTTGGAAGACCATTCTTAGCTATTAGAATAACTCTCATAAATGTGCAAAAGGGAGAGTTAACCATGAATAAAGCTCCCCTAGTGATACGAAAGAATGTTTTTAAGTCAATTTTATGAAGGTGTTGGAAAGGATAAACCGAGTAAGAAACTTTTGTTTTAGTGGAAGGTGAAGGATGAATGTAAGTTTGAGGGTCTTTAATCACAAGGGAAAGTTTAGCGAATGATCAAGAAATGGCTTCCAAAGTGATTCATCAAGCATAATTTTTATCCAGGCTGAATGAAAAGGAAGTAGTCAAGTTGAGACTATAAAACAAATGCTTATTGGGAAGCAACCCAAATATTAGTTTTAGTTTTTATTTTTAGTTTTAATGGATTTCTTGGTAGTTTATTTTAGTTATTTAGTTTTTGTTTTTATTAAATTAGTTTTAATAGCTTGTTTTAATTTTGTATTTCTGGATATTCAAGCTAATGCAGTTCACTCCAGACTTAGCAGGCGAAGAGGAAAACGCTACTTTCAGGGGAGTCCTTTATTTTTACTTTCCTTTATTTCATAAATTTAGGACAATGTCTGTTTTAAGTTTGGGGGTGTTGGTTAGTAGAAAAATTTGCAAAAAAAAAATTAAATTAAATTAAATTAAGAATTTTGTGGGTATATTCACTGCAAATCCTTACGAGACATAACTTGTCCACTTGGGAGTGATACAGAAAGTAGCTCCAGTTCAGATTCTAGTGATAATGAAGAACCTCAAGTGGCAAATCTATATCTAATGGCCATAGAAGAATGTCAAAACAGGACTACTGATCGAAGAGCATTTAATATAAATGAGGTATTTGATTTTAACTCTTCTGATATAAATATTGATGATCTTAGAATTGCTTTGGATGACATAACATCAGATTTACATTAATATATGAAAATGTTCAGAGTTTTATTAAAGGATCATTCTCTTCTCCAAGAGCAAAAATAGAAAGTTCTCGTAGAGTTAAAAACTACTCTATGAAGTACTTCCTCTTTTGACAATCTTGAGGCTGAAAATGCTAAATTGAAGAAAGTAACTTAACAAAGTGCACAGAGAGGGTTAACTCTAATCTCTAAGATAGAGGATCTAGAGAAAACAATTTTTATGTGGAATCATTCTGTTGACTTAGTCACACTCTGATCCTTAGTTTCGATAATGATTTTATTCTTATGCTAAAACCTTTATTTTATTTGTTGAGATATGTATAGAAATTTTAAAATAATGGTATGCAGCAAGTTGGATTCAACATTGGTTTTAAAGCTAAATATGGAAAGTTTCATATCAAAGTTTTGAAGGGATACCTCATGTCTTTAGGATCTCGTGTAAGGTTTTGGCATTGACTTATATTTCAATTCAAAGCTCATAGGATTGCATTGCATATTTAAAAATGAAGAAATTAGTTATATGTGAATTCATTAGAAATAATAAGGTATGATTAATATTCTTGTTAAGTTAAATCGGATTTAAAGTCCTCTATAATAATGGATTAATTATGTTGAACATTGCATGTTTAATTTGATGATAAGAATTAAAATTATTAAATGCATCCATTAGCAGAATTATAAAGACCTTTGATTTAGTATAATGAACAAGGACTTAGCTAGATAAGATCAAAGCTGTTAGGCTGATCTTTTGATATAAATTTGTTGAATTGTAAAGTCCTTTGTGATGTACAAAGACTTAGATTTAAATAGATCAAAACTGTTAGGTTGATCTTGTATTATAAGTTAATCGTAGAATGGACTCTACGATTATGCTCAAGGAAGACTACGACCAACAGACTCTACGACCAAAGCAAGCAACCGCAAAACAGACTCTACGACTTCACGCCAAGAAGACTGAATGACTTAATCTAATCGTAGAATGGACTCTACGACTATGCTCAAGACAGACTCTACGACCAAAGCAAGCAACCGTAGAACGGACTCTACGACCAACAGAGTAACAGTAGAGTAAACTCTACGATGTCAATAAGAGATAATCTATTACAGAACAATCACAACAGCAAGAATATTCGTAGAGTTGATCATGGAGGGTCATTAAGCAAAAAGGCAAGAGACATTACGATCAAAACCTTGAACCAAAAAGAATCAGAAGCTATTTCGTTCAAAGGTACAATCTGCATTGATGTGATAGAAGAGCTACTGCTAATCGATCAAGGTCATAAAAGTCAAGGAACTGACCCAAGCGCACTATGCAACAAAGAGAAGACTTTCGAGGCAGTAAGGTTAGAGGACTGTGTCCCATAAGTCCTATAATGTGGAAGGACCAAACGACTCTATGAAAGTTAGTAGAAACCTACGACAGATATGACTGTCCCCAAGGAAAAAGAAAACACATTTTATGGACTAAAATAGCAGATCAATTAATACCTCATCAGAGCTTTAATAAGCTATATTAATATAATATTCAGAAGCTCTCCTCTGTGAGGTAACGGGAAGAAACTGATGCAAAGAGCAGACACTCCAACGGGAAGAAGACAGAAGCTCTCATATAAAGCTCCCATATCTGAAGAAGAAAATATGCAAAAAAACATAAGAAAGAGAGCAATACGCAAGAATTCAAAAAGATCAAAACCAAAGAGGAGTCTTGCCTCACTGCTAAGTTCTTCAGAAATATATGCTAAACGCAACTCAGTAGTACACCCAAATCATAACTATTCACGTTAAAAGTTCTTAGTAAACTAGAGTATCCAAGTCTACTAGACTTGAAGAGTTCTTCGTGAACTAGAGTTCCAAGACTGTTGGTCTTGAAGGAATCTAAGTGATTCAGAAATTGTAAAAGTATCCTCAGTGGATTTGCTGCTTGAAGAGCAGAACAGTGGAGTAAGAGTCTTGTGAACTCTGAACCACTTAAAATCTCATGTTGTTTATCTTGCTTTTTTTAACTGCTATATCTGCTATATAATTGCTTGCTAAATTATTACTTTTACAAAACAAGAAGGGACAACTAAATCACATTCCGCTGTGCTAAACCTATTGATTAAATATTCATTATATCTTCAAAGGAAGAAGTAAAAGAAAAAATAAAGTTTTAAAGAATCTATTCAATCCCCCCCCCCTTCTAGATATCTTTCGTGTTATTGGGAACTAATAATTGGTATCAGAGCAGGTTCTCACATTTAAATCCTTACAAGCATGAGTATATCAAATGGCACTCAACAAGAACGGATCAGAACTTGGTGGAGGTAACAGAACACCTATGTGTAACAAAGAAAAATTTGCTAACTGAAAAGTTCGTATGTAGGCTTACATGGATGCTATAGATGATGAACTGTTCGAGACAATGCTAAATGGGCCGATCATACCAATGAAGTTTGCACTATTAACTGAAGATCCAACCAAGCTAATAGCAAAGAAAAGAGACGAATGGATAGACAATGAAAAGAAGGATGTTCAAAGAGACAAAAGGGCTAAGAACATCTTATTTCAATCTCTAGATGATGATCTATTTAAGAACGTTGTCAACTGTAAAACAGCTCAAGAAGTCTGGCAAACTCTGTTGATCATGCATGAAGGAACAGAAGAAGTTAGAGAAAATAAGCAATCACTGCTTGTTCAACAGTATGAAATGTTCACCCACATCTCAGGTGAAAACATTACAAACACCTATGAGAGATTTAACTTGCTACTAAACTCTCTCAGATCTAATGGAAAAGTCTATCCAAACAGAGATCTCATCATTAAATTCATGAGATCTTTGCCAAGCAAATGGGATGCCAAAACCACAGCCATCCGGGAGTCAAAGAACCTGCACGAGATGACTGTACAACAGCTATATGGAAATCTATTCACCTACGAGCTGGAGCTAAATCAAAGAGCAGAGACTCTATTTGGGGAAAGAAAGAAGGAGAAAAACATTGCTCTTAAAGCCTCAACCTCAACTCACAGAAGCAATCACAAGGATAACTCTGACTCCGACAAGGATGAATCAAATGATGATGAAGGAGCTGCCATGCTAGTCAGACATTTTAAAAGATTCATCAACAGGAACAGACCTCAGAAGTTCAGAAGCAACAGCAGTAAAGAACAATCAAATGACCTTTGCTATAATTACAAAAAGCCAGGTCACTTCATTGCTAAATGTCCAAAACCCTTAAGAGAAGAGTTGAGGAGGGACAAAACAAAAGCAAATCCAAAAAGCCTAATATGGAGAAGTCTATGGAAATAAATGAAGGCAAATCCTTTAATCTTGATAAATGAATTGTGTTCATCAAATCCTCATATTCTATATCTCCCAGCTGTCCACACTCTGCTAAGCCTGCTATCATTTTAGATAATAAAACTCGCACTGGTCTGGGGTTCAGAAAATTGAAAAACAAATTAAGCAAAACTCACTCTACGAACCATCCACACAAAAATCGTAGAGTTTACTGTCACTCTACGAATCATGAGAATCATAGAGTAGTATGGAAGCAGAATGTAGATCAGCAAAATCAAAGGAATATGAGCAATCATAATCCATACAGATCCTGGACAAATAAGAATTCACAAATGCACACATATCATTGTCAATATTATATCAATCATAGGCACAATCATAAAAATGATAAATATTTGTCAAGATATCATAGACTGTAAGGATCTAAAATTAAACATATTTGGGTCCCAAAAGGTACTAACAAAACAGGACCCAAACAAATATGAGTACCAAAATGAAGATTGATTTGTTATGCAGGTAAAGTGATCCATCTGGTATCTTGACAGTGGATGCTCAAGGCACATGACAGAAGACAAGGCTCTTCTGTTAGATTATAAGGAAAAAGATGGACCTGCTATCATTTTTGGAAATAACAACTCTGGAAAAACTAGAGGTTATGGCTCAACTGGAAATGGTGCAATATCTTTCAGTAAAGTGGCTTATGTTGAGGGACTAAAGCACAACCTGCTAAGTATCAGTCAACTCTGTGACAAATGACATCAAGTCACTTTCCTCAATCACCAATGTCAAGTTAGAGATTTGAAGACTAACTCTCTAAAGCTAGAAGGAGTTCGAGAAAGAAATGTTTATGTGGTCAACCTTGCTCAATTAAGTTCAAATAAGACAATCTGTTTTCTTGCTAAAACCTCTGAAGATATATGCTGGCTCTGGCACAGGAGGTTATCTCATCTTAACTTCAAGAGTATTTCAAAGTTTCCTCCAAAGATCTACTAAAAGGATTGCCAAAGCTAAATTTTATCAAAGAAAAACCCTGCAAAGCCTGTCAGTTTGGAAAACAAACAAAGACTTCATTCCAGAGCAAGACAGTAAACTCAAATGATAGAGCTCTTCAATTACTTCACATGGATTTATTCGGGCCTATCTCGACAACTAGCCTTGGAGGAAAGCGATACTCTCTAGTGGTAGTAGATTACTACACTAGATTTACATGGGTATCCTTTCTCAGCTCTAAAGATGAAACCATTTCACATCTTATCAAGCTCTTCAGACTAATCATGAATGAAAAAGGCGAGAAGATCAAGGCCATCTCTGTCATTGTGTCGCTTGAAAGAATGGATGCGGCAACCGATCGAAGGCCCTTCTGGACATTTTGTTGACATGCTGCAAGATGGTTGTCGGCTAGTAGGTCTTAGTACGTGGTGCTTTCGCAAGACGATGTGATACGGCTTATGGCTAAATCGCGTTGTGGCGTGTGAGTGCTGCTGAAAGGTCCGGACGTCGGCGGCCTATTGTGACATGTTGGCTTAATGGAAAGATGTCGGGCATTCCCAAAAATCTTTTTTCCCCCCAATTGGCACTCCTTCGGTTGCACGTCCGGACATTAAGTTGACATGGTGTTGGATGGTTGTTGGCAAGTAGGTCTTAGTAGCCGGTGCTTCGGTACCGTCGAAAGGTTCGAAAGTCGGTGGCGTCTGTCATTGTGTCGCTTGAAAGAATGGATGCGGCAACCGATCGAGGGCCCTTCTGCTCTCAAGAAGAAGGAATTGACTACGATGAAACTTATGCTCCAGTTGCCAGATTGGAAGCCATAAGGATCTTCCTTGCTCATGATGCACACATGAAGTTCAAAGTCTTCCAAATGGATGTCAAGAGTGCCTTTCTGAATGGAGAACTTCAAGAAGAAGTCTACGTGGAACAACCTCCAGGTTTTATCAATCCAACCTTTTCAAATTATGTCTATAAATTAGATAAAGCACTATATGGTCTAAAACAAGCACCTAGAGCATGGTATGAAACCTTAACTAACTTTCTCATTGAAAAAGGATTCACTAGAGGAAGAGTAAATACTACCTTATTTTTAAGAAAACATAAGGATAAAACACTGCTAGTTCAAATTTATGTAGATGATATCATATTTAGTTCTTCTGATGAAAAATTATGTGAAAGATTTGCCAAGCTTATGCAGAGCAAGTTTGAAATGAGCATGATGGGAGAACTCAACTTCTTCCTTGGACTTCAAGTAAAGCAGACTGATGAAGACATATTCATTAATCAAGCCAAATACATCAAAGACTTATTAAAGAAGTATGGCATGGAATCTGCAACTATCATGAAAACTCTTATGCCACCTGCCACCAAGCTCGACAAAGATGAAAATGGTAAATGCACTGAAATCACTCAGTACAGAGGTATGATAGGCTCACTATTCAGGCTAATCCCAAAGAATTTCATCTATTAACTGTGAAAAGAATTTTCAAATATCTTAAAGGAACTCCAAATTTAGGATTATGGTATCCCAAGGAGTCCTCCTTTGATCTAATGGGATACTCAGATGCTGACTATGCAGGATGCAAAATAGACAGAAAGAGCACAAGTGGAACTTGCCAGATGCTTGGCAGCAAACTTGTCTCTTGGTTTAGTAAGAAGCAGAACTCAGTATCCACATCAACTGTAGAAGCTGAATATATAGCCGCAGGCAGTTGTTGTGCACAAATCCTATGGATGAAGACTCAGCTTGCAGACTATGGGTTTGAGCTTAATTTTATTCCTATATATTGTGATAATACAACTGCAATTGCTATAACTCATAACCCTGTCATGCATTCAAGAACGAAGCACATAGATATAAGATATCATTTCATTAGGGATCATGTACAAAAAGGCAATATATCACTTCACTACATCCCAACTGAAGATTAACTAGCAGATGTGTTTACAAAACCTTTAGATGAATCAAGATTTAATAAACTTATAAGTGAGTTAGGAATGCTAAATCTAGACCCTTAATATATATCATGCTTTTGGAAGATACTAACTCTGCAAGAAGAAAAGTGTGCAAGGAAAGTAAGTAAAGGACAAGTTCGTAAAATTCACTCAACGATCGACAAGCAAAGGATCGTAAAGTACGCTTAAGATCGTAGAGATCACTAAACGATCAACAAGTCAAGAATCGTAGAGCACACTACAAACCGTAGAGCTCATTCAACGGTTGTCAAGCCAAGGATCGTAGAGTACTCCTCAATCGTAAAGCTCTAGGGAAACTAGGGGCAAAATGGTCATCAACCAACTGAAATGCTCCTATTAGAACTTGACACGCATCTCAGCAAACATAGAGGAAAGTTTTAAATACTTTGAAAACTGCACGTTGTTTATTTCTTCAAAAATCAAAAATCTAAATCTCTCTATCTCTCTCTCTCTCTCTCTCAATCCTGAACCCTAAGTTTTCAATACTCAGTTAAATTGTTCTTCTTGTTTCAGAAAAACTATCAAATGGCACCTGCTCAAGTCATTTCTGGAAACGAGCTCACCTTCGAAGCCTTCACAACAGCAGATAAGCAGTTCAAAAGAATAATCCAGTTGCTAGATAAGGCTGGTCTTCGAGAAGCCATGGGAACAAACAAGAGGATTCTATCAAAGCTTGTCCGAGAGTTCTACATCAATGGATCATATGCTAACGGAACTCTAACCACCATAGTAAAAGGGGTTCACCTCAACCTCACTGCTGAAGAATTTAACCTAGCCCTAGGTTTCAAGCAAGGGAGTCTCACATCTCTAAATATGGTGAGCACCGAAGAAGGCCTGAGAAGAATGCACCACCAAAAAAATCCAGGACTGAAAGGTTTGAAGAAGAAAGAATTTTCTCATAAATATGAGTTCCTTCCTGGCTGATGTTGTAGGTAAATGCCTCCTCTGCAGAGACTCGGCTCATGACTCAGTCAGTGAGGTGCAGCTAAAATTAATGACAGCTATAGTCAAGAAGATAAACATCGACTATGGCTCCTTACTGTTGGAATGGATAGGGAACTGGGTCCAAAATGCAGAAAAAACAAAAGGGACCAGAAAAATGTTATATGGGAGATTCATCAGCATTCTCCTTAGATCTTCATTGGGGGATATGATTGAGCATGATGAAGGAGAAGCCCTCAATACCAACAAGAGAATAACCCAAAGACTCTTTGAAAACTGGAGGAGGAATCCAGTTGAAAATAGGAAAATATCCCGGTCAGGGGATAGTGAAGGAACGCAGAGTGGTGCAGGGTCATCACTATTGAAGAACACACCTGCAGAAGGAGAATCTCAGGAGGTCAGCAAGCAATCTCCAGGTCTCATCAGAAAGAGAAAAGGAAAGAGAGTCCTTGAGATTGAAGAACCTCAAGGCTCATCAAATGAGGCTCCTGATGCTGCTCCTGAAGAAAAAGTTGTCTCGGAAGATGAAAATTCAGATCTGCAAAGAGAAACTCACAACAAGTATGAAGCTGAAGAGGCCACTCCAAAAGAGCCAACAAGAAAGAGAAGAAGGCTAGTAAAATTAGCCGACAAAGGCTCAGTAGCTAAGGGGGAGCTACTTGAAAAATCTGACATTGCTCCAGTTGAGAAGGAGTCATCTGAAGCAGCTGAGCTTATGGATGTTCAAACTGAGGGGGAGCCACTAGTTGTTCCTGAGCCAGCAGATGCTCTGGCTGAGGGGGAGACTCAAGAAGACATTTCAATCCCTTTAGCCACAATGAATAATGATGAAGAGGATGACATCGAAATAGTGGTCGTCGGAAGAAATGAGCAAAGGCACCTCGACTTCAACTGCCTGCTAAAATTCTTGCCACTGATGCCATTCCACCGAGCTCTGGTGCACAATGCGTGGGATCAGCACTTCTGGACCTTCAAAGCATACCCTAATGTTGTGGTTATTTCTCAAGGCTATCCTCAAAATCTATTCTTTGCCCAGAAGCTCATTTCATGAAGCCCCTTTTCACATTTATTAGGGCAAAAGGTACATTTTATTCCTCTAGCCCTCATACATAAGCATGCACCTTCTTGGACATTCAATAAATTTGAGGAACTATCAAATGCTAACCCTGGAACAAGCTTTACGTCCACAAATTTCCCGGTCGTAGAGTCCCCACACTCTACGACTGTTGGCCAAGAATGCCTGAATGATCAAGACGTAGAGTGCCCTCCAGACTCTCTTGAAGATCTGTCTACTCCTCAAACAATGCCTCATGTTCAACCTTCACGACTGCTCTTAACACTCGAGGACATTCCATCCACCTCCGGTCATGAATACTTTCACATTCCAAGCTCTACGTCTAACCAGGAGCAACCATCTCAACTCCTCCAAGAAATTCTGGACAAGATATCTCGGCTTCATATTACTGAGGGCCTAACTGACTTGGCAAGCCATATGCACATAGAGATACAGAAAGATCTGGCATCTAAGTCCCACAACATTCAACGAAGAGTTGAAAATATCATTGATGCTGCCAACGATCTCTCTAAAAGCTTGGGAAATCAATTCTCCACAAGGTTAAAGCAATTAACGGCAGCAGTATCTAAAAATCTCCAGCAAAGGGATAAAATATTCCTGGAATCCATAGACAAACATCAGAAGGCGGTCTTCTCCCTTCAAGAAACCAAAGATAAATCTATAACACTCCTCAGTAACGAAATCATTGAATTGAAGAAATCTCTCAAAAAACAAGAATATCGTTCGAATGACACTGTGTCATTGGTGGAGCAAAAACAAATACTGGTTGACGAACAACTCCAAGCACACAAAGATGATGTAGCTGCCACTAAGACTCAACTTCAAGAAATTATTCAGGGTCTGCAGCAGCTTTCAAAACAGGTAGAAACTGAGCACAACGGAACAAAAGAGAACGAGCTCAGATTACAGCAGAAGAGGAAGAGCACCTCAAGGGATGAGAATTGTTCAAACATCAATACATCCTCCTAGATTCGAAGCAGTACCATCTCATCCCAGATAGGACTCAACAGCAAGACCTTCTTCCTCAACTGCGAGGCCATCTAGCTCACAAGAATGGCTCCAAGTTAAAGAAGAAAAAGCTTTACAGAGGGAAGAGGAACTGAGAAAAGCAGAAGAAGAAAGAAGAGCACTCTTCAGGCAAAGGGAAGAAGAAAGAAAAAGACCTCCCAGTAGAAGGAGATAAGTTTTTTTTTTTTTTGTTCAATAAAACTATACATCAATAAAATTCATAATTTTTCATTAGAAATACAGCTGCTCACTGTATATTAGGCTTTCTATGATGTAAATGCATGTGCTTACTTAAGTTGCTCCAATTGCTTTCTGCTATTGGTGTTGTCATAATCAAATAGGGGGAGATTGTTGAACATTACATGTTTAATTTGATGATAAGAATTAAGATTATTAAATGCATCCATTAGCAGAATTATAAAGACCTTTGATTTTGTATAATGAACAAGGACTTAGCTAGATAAGATCAAAGCTGTTAGGTTGATCTTTTGATATAAATTTGTTGAATTGTAAAGTCCTTTGTGATGTACAAAGACTTAGATTTAAATAGATCAAAACTGTTAGGTTGATCTTGTGTTATAAGTTAATCGTATAATGGACTCTACGATTATGCTCAAGGAAGACTACGACCAACAGACTCTACGACCAAAGCAAACAACCGCAGAACAGACTCTACGACTTCACGCCAAGAAGACTGAATGACTTAATCTAATCGTAGAATGGACTCTACGACTATGCTCAAGACAGACTCTACGACCAAAGCAAGCAACCGTAGAACGGACTCTACGACCAACAGAGTAACAGTAGAGTAAACTCTACGATGTCAATAAGAGATAATCTATTACAGAACAATCACAACAGCAAGAATATTCGTAGAGTTGATCATGGAGGGTCATTAAGCAAAAAGCAAGAGACATTACGATCAGAACCTTGAACCAAAAAGAATCAGAAGCTATTTTGTTCAAAGGTACAATCTGCATTGATGTGACAGAAGAGCTACTGCTAATTGATCAAGGTCAGAAAAGTCAAGGAACTGACCCAAGCGCACTATGCAACAGAGAGAAGACTTTCGAGGCAGTAAAGTCAGAGGACTGTGTCCCATAAGTCCTATAATGTGGAAGGACCAAACGACTCTATGAAAGTTAGTAGAAACATACGACTGACATGACTGTCCCCAAGGAAAAAGAAAACACCTTTTGTGGACTAAAATAGCAGATCAATTAATACCTCATCAGAGCTTTAATAAGCTATATTAATATAATATTCAGAAGCTCTCCTCTGTGAGGTAACGAGAAGAAACCGATGCAAAGAGCAGACACTCCAACGGGAAGAAGACAGAAGCTTTCATATAAAGCTCCCAGATCTGAAGAAGAAAATATGCAGAAAAACACAAGAAAGAGAGCAATACGCAAGAATTCAAAAAGAGCAAAACCAAAGAGGAGTCTTGCCTCACTGCTGAGTTCTTCAGAAACATATGTTAAACGCAACTCAGTAATACACCCAAATCATAACTATTCACGTTAAAAGTTCTTAGTGAACTAGAGTATCCAAGTCTACTGGACTTGAAGAGTTCTTCGTGAACTAGAGTTCCAAGACTGTTGGTCGTGAAGGAATCTAAGTGATTCAGAAATTGTAAAAGTATCCTCAGTGGATTTGCTGCTTGAAGAGCAGAACAGTGGAGTAGGAGTCTTGTGAACTCTGAACCACTTAAAATCTCGTGTTGTTTATCTTGTGTGTTTTAACTACTATATCTGCTATATAATTGCTTGCTAAATTATTACTTTTACAAAACAAGAAGGGGCAACTAAATCACATTCCGATGTGCTAAACTTATTGATTAAATATTCATTATATCTTTAAAGGAAGAAGTAAAAGAAAAAAAAATTTAAAGAATCTATTCAAACCCCCCCCCCCCCCTCTAAATATCTTTCGTATCATTGGGAACTAACAAATTAATTTGGACTTTTCGTGGTTAGAATAATTAAGGGAATCTTAATTAAAGAATTAATTGATTGAACCTTCTATGTTGGGTGAAATTAGTCAATCAATATTTTAATGCTTGATTGACTGATGGGTTGTTAACAAACAAATCTAAAGTAATTGTTGTTTACATGATTTTTGCTCCCATTAATAAGAATACCTCTGTTAACCGAGATTGCTTTTCATAAATAATTGATTGCTAAAATCTTGCATGAAAATATATGTTAACAAACTATGGTATGTTTTTAAAAGGTCATAGAATCCCTGAGCTTATTTTATGTTGAGGTGTTAAAGAGTCTTATCCCACGATTTTTGCTTTATATCATTTATTATGGGCATCTTCATTGTATGGGATAAAGTTAAAATCTTTTAAACATAAGTCTTAATCCTCGTTATCAATTATATGCAATGTAATCGCTGGAATTATCTTGTGAATAATTACCAAGTTCAAGAAGTGGGTTAACGGTAACATTCCTTTGGACCTTTCCTAATGGCTAAATATTCCTTTAATATATACCTGTCCAGCCATACCAAGATACATACAAATTTTTAATAATACATTAAGCATACAAAATTGAAGATACACTGCACTAAAAGTTTTATTCTCTCCCTCATGAAGTACTGCTATACTGCTGAAGAATATTCAACAATCTGATTTTGTTTTCAGCCGTGAATCATTTGAGCTTAACTTGGTGATATCTTATTTCTTGATCATTACATTTAGATTTGAGCTGTGTAGTTATATAACTCGTGCCTTGATCATAGTATTCTTTGTAATCATTATTGAATCTGTACTAATCAAATTTCTATTAAAGGGTTTTGTAATTAAGTTTCGGGTTAGCTTAATAGCTTGGTGACTAAAAGTACTCAAGTGGTGCATAGGTGTGCACAAGGGAGCATAGGTGATCGGGAGGAATTGTCCTCAAGGTTGTGAACTTTAATTGTAAAAAGGTGTCTTGTACGGCAAAGTTATTTAATAAAAGGGATCTCCAATACCATTTGGTATTGGACGTGGAATAGGCCACTAGAGTAGAAGATAGGGGACGAACCACGTAAAAATTAGTGCGCTCATGTGATTGGTTATTTTAATTATCTTTATAAATTGCTAGCTCAACACATAACATTAATTTTCAAGAGAAAATAATTAATTCATCTAATTTCCATCAACAGTGTAAATAAGTTTCTAAACCAGCAAACTGAAATCAGTTATTCAGCAGACTGAATTACTTACTGTTTTAATAAATTATGAAAATTAGACATAGTTTTACTCCACACTTATTCAACCCCCCCCCCCCCCCTTTCTAAGTATGCCTATTTAAATTTCACATTCTTCTACGTTTATGGATTCATTAATTATATAAGTCAGAGATATGTCTCTGATAAGTCAGGGTTAGGATTTGAATATTCCTCTTCAGGTCTAAGTGTGGGAAAATTAATGGAAATTAGTAACAAAAATGTTTTTAATCCTAATAGAGACATTTTGTTTGTAAAATCCATAAATATCGTTGAGCCTAATATTCAAAACTATACTATCTCTACAAATAAGATTGTTGTTCCTAAAAACAGATCACATACTGGCCTTGGTTTTGCAAAACTAAAGAGTAAGTCAAAGTCTTCAATTATGCCTTGAAAGATTGTAGAATCAAATAAAACAAGCTCTACGAATCAACCAGGAAAAAATCGTAGAACTGGTTTGTACTCTACAAACTTTCAAAACCATAGAGCAGTATGGGAACAGAGAAAGTACACGACTAAAAGAAAAGCTGAAAATAAATATCATCCACAAGCATTTCAAATGAGAAGATCCACATACATACACTCACACATGCCTAATAATGAATTATGTATATGTTATAATCATGGGCATATGGCTGAAATATGTTATAATGATTATTATCAATCACTTAATGAGAAATCCAAAGTCAAGCATATTTTAGTACCAAAAGGCACTAACAAGGAAGGACTCAAGCTAGTCTGGGTACCAAAGCGAATAATGTATTATTTTGCAGGTACATAGCACCACTTAATCCATATGGTAGTTTATAAGTGGATGTTCAAGAAAAATCATAGAGTGGACGTTTAAGTGAAGAATCATCATAAAACCATTCTGATATCAGAAGCAAGACGTAGAACTGAAAAGATCGTAGAATAATACTTTATGTTATGAAAAAGTTGAAATGTGTATTTTATGGTAAGTAAAGATCACGCTCAAGCAAAGCAAGTAAAAGTCAAAAGTTACTGCACAACAGTTGTTAACTGCATCTATGAAAGGACGTACAATCAATGAAATTCTTGCACGTGTTCCTCTAGACAAAAATAAGAGGGAAGTTTCATATATAACATTACAAATTATATATGCCTTTTACACTTCTAATCTGAACATTCAAAACCCTAGTTTTCTCTTAAACTTTCAAACTCTCAGACAAATTCGATTTTGTTACAGAATCAAAATCAACCTTCAAATATGTCGATCCAAGTTATATCGAAAAATCAACTGTGTTTTGAAAGCTTTACAAGTGCAGAAAAAAGAAGTTTAGAAGAGTGTTGTCATTAGTAAAGAAGGCTGGGTTCTATGAAGCTCTAAACACTAATACAAGGGTTTACTCTGGTTTAGTAAGAGAGTTCTACTAGAATGGTGAGTATGAGGATGGCGTTTTGAACACCAAGGTGAGGCGAATGAATCTTCGTCTATAAGCCAAAGAAGTAAACACTGCTCTAGGTTTATCTCTTGATGGGATCACCACTTTAAATCTCATCGATGTAAAGCTAGTTAACTAAAATGAAATATCAGAATAATCCAGACCTCAAAGAGATGAATAAAAAGGAGTTTCCTCAAAACTATGAATTCCTTGCGGGTTTAGTGAAAAAATGTATTTTGTGCAAGGATTCAGCCCATGACTTAGTCAGTGATCTACAATTGAGAGTCATGACTACCATCAAGATGAAGGAAAAAGTAAATTTTGGAGCAATATTACTTGGGTGGATTGGAAAATGGATGATAGAAGATGAGAAGAAGAAGGCAAGTTCCCCAAAATGTTTTATAAGAGGTTCATTAACATTATTCTCAAGAAGCTGCTAAGGGAAAAAATAAAATACAAAGAAGGAGAAGCTCTAAATGTGAACAAAAAGATAACCCCCAAGTTGTTTGACAACTGGAAGAGATGTCCTGTAGAGATCCATCGAACAAAATAATCTAAAGACAGTGAAGCCACTCAAAGTGAAGTTTAAAAGGCTTAAATGAAAAAGAAAGCTATTCTGATTGAAGGAGATGAAGATGAAGCCACTGGGCTTGAGAGAAGGAAAAAAGGAAGAAAAAAAAAAGTTATTTCCTAGGGATCTTTTGTCTTAACAAAATAAGAAACCGAAGGCTCCATAATAGACAAGCCTTCTAAGAAGAAGCAGATAGAGGAAGAAAGTACATAGTCAACAAAAGAAGCCTTAGTTCTCCTTTAGGGAAAAACAAAAGGAATCATAAGCAAGCACTCAAGAAAATTCATTATATCTCTAATAGTATAGCATTATAGCTCTCAGATCGAAGAGACAGGTGAAGAAGTAATGGCAGAGACGGCTGGTGAGCCTGAGCCAACAACAAAAGGTGAAGATGAAATAGTTGAGATGACTGACATGCCAGAGCCTCTAGACAAATATGAAAAAATGACTATGAATGACTCATCTCCTGAGCCAGAAAAGAAGAAATGTAAAATTATTCTAGAAGAGAAAGAATCTGGTTCTGAAAGAGAGTTTTCACCAATGTTAACTCCAAGCTCTCCTATTAATTCAGTAGATCAGACAATCATTATTTAATATGTTGTTGTTGATATCTCGATAGAGCAAAGTTCATATGTGTCTGAGCACATTAATGCACAAATTGAGGGGAGCAATTGGAAGAAATTAATTTAATCTTCTCAATGTCTCAAGTAGAAATTCAAGGAAAATATGTAGAGCTCATAAATGAGACTTATGATGAAAAACCTAAGTGAAAATTCTCAGTGACTCATCAGGAATAAAGGGAGAACACTACATATAATCGCATTCATGCTTACATTGAACACAGTGACCATTTGTATTTCTTTCTTCCAATGATGCCCTTGTTTTAAGCATTACTTCACAATGATCTAAGATTCATCTCACGGACGTTTAAGAACTATCCAAATGTGAAGCTAATTTCTCAGAACTAACCACTAGTCTTCAGATATGCCAGAAAGACAATTTCATATGGCAAAATCTCGTCAAGTTCTTATAATAAAATAACATGTATTCCTCTATCTATTCTTTTATCTTTTAATTCATTTTTGTCTTATAGTAATTGGTTTGTAGCATCATCTAAGATAGCTGAATAAACATCTACTTCAAGTTCGTTAGTTGAAGAATCCCAACATTCTTCTAACCATCAAACTTCATCACTTTCTAAATTCGTCGAGTCCCAACACTCTACGGATGCTATAAATAAGAAAAATTCCTCGTTCGAAGAGTCCCAACACTCTACGGAAGACTCTCTAAACAATAACTCTCTAGTCGTAGAGTTCCAAAACTCTACGACAGATGTTAAAAATACTAGTTCTCCTATACACATACCTATACAACCACATTCAAACTCTCCTTCATCAATAAATGTTTCAAATTTTATCTCAACTCCTATTCATTCACCCCTCAATCCCTCATCTCTTGTAAAATCTCTACATACTACCAAAATACAATTTACTCCATCAGAAACACCACCTCTCACTCAAATAAAATATACCCTCTTCATCCAATAATAAGTATTTTGACTTAAGTCTCGCCTTGATTACTACTTTTCTTTATGATACTCCTACTCCAGAACCTTTTCTCAATCAAATTTTAGAACGAGTTTCTGTGATTCCTTCAACAAGACAAATGGTTGATCTTATGGCTCTTGTGTCCGCAGACATTTATGAAGATCTTGATGAAAATGCCAAAGACATCAAGAGAAATCTAGACATGATCACATCTGTTGTGAAAAAAGTTTCAGTAGAAATAGGTAAAAAGTTTGCCAAACATGTGAGAAAAATGTTTAAAGATATAGTTGATAGTCTTCATGCAAGGGATAAAGTTTTCTTGGACTTGATCAATAAATAGAAGAATGTTATCTTGGAATATCAAAAAGCTAATGCCGCTAGTATCAAACTCTTAAATGATAAAAAATTTCAATTGAATTCTTCTCACATTGAGCTCAACAAGGAGGTCACGAAGCAAATTCTATAAATTGACACAGTCCTTGAAACCACGAATAATGCTATGGCCATGGTACATAAACAACAAGAAAATGTTGAGAAAAGATTGCAGGAAAATAAACTAAATGTTAAAACCACTAAACAACAGTTGAATAAGCTTGTCACCAATGTTCAACAGCTCCCCAAAGACGTCTCCCTATTAACTGATGACAAAAGGGGAGAAAAGAAAGGTAGACAAAGAAGATCTTTGACTTAGGGGGAGCAGGAAAGACAGAGAAGTCGAGGTCAGAGTGATAGAAGGGTGTCAAGACATTCATCTCCTCCTATTGAGAAGCAAAACAAATGACAAACTATAATCGTATGAGAGGTGCTGAAAGAAGAGATCCTCCAAGTAGAAAAAGAGGTAGAAGATGAATTAATTATAAAATATAATCTTACAATTATAAATTCAATAAATTCATATTTTTGATCTATCAAATACAATTTCTCACAATATTCTAAGTCATGTTTAAATTTGTATGGAACTGCATGTTTATTTTTGTGCTATTTGGAACTACTTATTTTGTCATCATCAAATAGAGGGAGATTGTTAAGATTTGCATATGTATGATTTGATGATACAAAAATGATTAATGTATATTTGTTAAGTAGATTCTGTAAAGTCCTCATTTGAGAAATATTGTACAAGGACTTAGAATATAGTGATCAAATTTATTAAGTTGATCCTTTAAGTTGATATTATGTATAGATTGATAGGGCCAGATCTTTCGTAGAGTCACTCTACCTGTTCGTAAAGTATCTATTGATCGTAGAGTGTCTTAAGCTCGTAGGACAGCAGTTAGAATCGTCAAGCAAATGCATAAGCTATCTGAACAATCGTAAAACAAGTCATGGAGCTGCCTAAGCAATATTGAAGCATCGTAGAGTACCTCTGCCTAAATCGTAATGTGAAAGTTATGAGCAGAGCACTCTAGTATTTAGTGAAGCAGCAAAAAATTCTGAGTATTAAGTCGAAAAGTCTATTATCGAAAACTTAAAACTATTTTCAAAATCATAAAGCTACTATCAAAGTCATCACCAAAGCTGAGAAAGCTATTAAAAAAAGAAGTTCGTAGAGTTTGCTCTAGCATCATAGAGCACAGTTCATATAGTAGATCGTAGAATATCTCACTAACTCGAATAAAGGCATTCGTAGAGTTGAGAACGTTGAGTATCCTATATCAGACTCTACGTTCTTCATCAAACTCAACGATCAAACCAAGTTAGAAGAAAGTGTCAAAATGGTTATAAGTCTGACAAGTATAGAATATTGCAGAGCATCAGAGTAAAGATTTCAAGGATGTTTCTCACCATCTTCAAATTTAGAAAGCCTACTTTATAGAAGGTCTGTCACCTCCCTTCAAAGATAGGTGAGAATTATTGACTGATGGGATATACTAGGACTAAAAGCAAACCTACTATCTACCCTAAAGTCAAAAGAGCATTAATTACACTATCAAAATATTGAATGCTCCAACGAAACTCTTTAACAGAACAATTTCTGAAGAGTTAAAAGATCGTATGAGTATTCAAATCCAAGTACAAATCACAAAAGTACAAAGCCAAACCTCTTAAAAAGTCAAACGAAGAAATCTACTCAACGAAAAAATAAAAGTACATGTTCAAAGCTGCTAAGTATCAGAAGAAGTCAAGCGTCATTGGAAAGCTTAGCAGCACCTCAAACTCAATCAACAATAAGTTGTGATTCACTTGATCTGTGTGATCATTATACCAAGTCAGAGTGACTTGAAGAGGTCTAAGTATCCTGAATTAAGTGTTCAAATATTCTGAAACTAAGTGACTCAAAGGAATCTAAGTGATTCAGTTGTAAGAGATCTTTGTGATCTGGTCAGTGTGACCAATCTTTAGTGGATATCCTACTTGTTGAAGTAAAAGAGTGGACTAAGAGTATTGATACTCTGAACCACTTAAAATGTCTTGTGTCATTTACATTAAGCAATTACATTATTCATAAATTGTTAAAAATTGCTATATCTGTTAGTGACTTGTCTTCACATACATCAAAGTTAGAATCAAGATTTTATTAAAACTTTAAAACAAATTTTATACTAATATTATGTTGTGCTAAATTAATTTAACAAATTAATTATCTAGTAATTGATCTTTTAAAACAAGCAAAAGTTCTTAAATATCTATTCAACCCCCCTTCTAGATCTCTATCGTGCCTCTGGGAAATAGTAGAGGGGTATCTGTTGCTAATGATGTAGGAAAGAAAGATAATATCTAAGAAGTTAAGACAAATGAATTGAAGAAAAGTCAGAAGATATAGTTCCGAATAGAGTGGCTAAACTCCCTAAGGCAGAGAATGAAAAATATGATGACTTAGATGTTGAAGTTATGGAGAATCCACAAAATCAAGCAAAAGTGCCAAGAATATTAAGAGATCATCCAGTAGAGCAAATCATAGGTGACCTAATAGCACTCATACTAATAAGAGGAACAATTAACTTAGTCAACAACTTATTATTCCTATCCCAAGTTGAACCTAAGTCACTAGATGAAACTAAGTCGGATGAAAATTGGATTATTGCTATGTTAGAATAGCTGAATCAATTCAAAAGAAGTAAGGTGTGACATCTTGTTCCTAAACTAAAAGATCAGATATTCATAGGTACTAAATGCAAGTACATAAACAAACTTGATAAAAGAAGGTAATGTGGTTAGAAATAAAGTCAAACTTGTTGCTAAAGGATATTACCAAGAGGAAGGTATTGATTTCGATGAATCATTTGCACTTGTAGCTAAATTAGAAACAATTATAATGTTACTTGCTTTTGCTTCCTCAATGAAATTTAGATTGTATCAGATGGATGTTAAAAGTGTTTTTTTAAATGGGATTTTATCTGAAAAAGTTTATGTAAAACAATCACATGGTTTTAAATGTCTTAAAAATCCTAATCATATTGTTAAATTGACTAAGGAACTGTATGGGTTGAAACAGGCATCTAGAGCTAGCCTGGAATAATACCCTAACTCGATTCCTACTAAACAAAGGTTTTACTAGAGGAACAATTGGCACCACACTGTTCATAAAAGCATAAGAAGCATGGCATTTTAGTTGTGACAAAGGCATGTTCATATATCAATCAAAGTATGTGAAAAAAATGCTAAAGAAATTTGAATATGATAAGATGAAGCTTATTGGAACTCTTATGTTAATAAGGACAATCCATTTCTTAGTCCTTTCCGTAAGAAGAATGTAGACGCTATTTGTCGCATTAACGCTTACCAATGATTATGCAAGTAAAGCAACTGTTATCAAATCTTGTCGTAGTATAATAAGAAGTTTACTCAACTTGACTGTGAACAGACCATATATCATGTTTGATGTGTATCTTTGTGCTAGATTCCAATCATGCCCTAAAGAGTCATATGTAATTGCACTTGAAACAATCTTTAGGTATTTGATAGGAACATCACAGTTAGAACTCTAGTATTCTAGAAAGTCATTACTCAATCTACTAGGTCACTTTGATGATGACTTTGGAGGTTGTAGAGTTAACAGAAAGAGTACTAGCGACACATGTTAATTTTTAGGCATCATGCTTATATCCTAATATAGTAAGAAACAAACCTCTGTGGCATTATCTACAACTAAGGTAGAATATATGTCGCTATTGCAAGTTGTTATGTCGAACTGCTTTGGATAAAGTAATAATTAGAATATTATGGTTTATCATTTAATCACATTCCTGTTAAGTGTAAAAATACTAATATAATTTGCTTATCTAAGCATCCAGTTCAACATTCATGCATGAGGCATATAGATATCAGTATTTAGTTATTTTTTTCTTTAAAAGGTCACGTATGAAAATAGGAGAAGGGATTTGATGTCCGTCCAAGAAATTTGACAGAATGATCCAATTAATAGTTTTTAAAAGTTTAGTTTATCAATTTCATATTTTTAAAGTTTAGTGGGATAATATTTAAAAGGGGACAATATGAGGACCCGAATTTACGGGATTTCTTTAATAATAATTAAGGAGAATTTAATTAATAAAATTATCAAGGTTGTTTAAATTATTTATGATTGATATATTTTATGTGATTTAAAGTGTGTGATGGAATTTAATTGGTAAATTAAATATGTACAGAGATAGTGATAAATTGTGTTAAGTAAATATAATTAAAAAGTAAATAAATTGTTCAAGAATAATTTATGAGGAATAAGAGAATTGTATGTAATGGTACAATAAAATTGTATAATTAAATTGTTGTTATTTAAAATAGTTGTGAATGTGCATAAATTATTATTTAAATGGTACTACGTGGTAATGTGAGGTATATATATGTGTGTGTGTGTGTGTGTGTGTGTGTGTGTGTGTGTGTGTGTGTGTGTGTGTGTGTGTGTGTGTGTGTGTGCATGTTCAATTGTTATATTTATAAATTTTTATTGATTATGGAGATAAAGGGATTAATAATTAAATTAATCCAAATTTAAATGAAAAATTAATGAGGGATTTAGTACAGTTGTAAATATTGATTATATAATTAATCAATAATTATGGTGAAAGTTTAGAAATTATTTAAGAGAAGAAAGTAATTATATAAATTATATAAATAATAAATTTAATAATTTATATAAGGAAATTTAAGTAAAATATTAATGAAAGAATAATTATATATAAATTGTATAAAAATAATTATATAATTTATATAAGAGGATTAAATTAAATGAGGATGAAAGAAAAATTATATACCTTTGTGTAAAATGAAATTATTTACATTTTTATGAGGAGTAATGTTTTAGAAATTTAAAGGTGTTAATTAATTATTTTTAATACATGATATATATATATATATATATATTACGAATTAATGAGAGAGTTAATAAAGGTATAATTATTGATTATATAATTAATCAATAATTATGGAGAAATTTTGGAAATTATTTAAAAGGATAAAGTAATTATATAAATTATATAATAATAAATTATATAAGAAAATTTAAGTAAATATTAAGGAAATAATAATTATATAAATTATATAAAATTAATTATATAATTTATTTAAGAGGAGTGCATTAATTAAGGAAGGAAATATAATTATATAAATTGTGTAATATTTTATTTTATAGTTTACATAAAGTGTAATGAGTAATGAAGAAAATAGAAAATAAATGAGAGAAGTGATTATTTTAAATTATTAAGTTGTGAATTACGTAAAATGGAATTATTTTCAATTTTATGGGAAATAATGTTTTAGAAAAATTAAATGGGTTGGTTAAGTAATTTTAATTCATAATATGGTAGTTAGATGGTGTGTGTATGAAATATCCATATAACGAAGTGAAAATGTATAAAAATTAATTTTTATAAGTCGTATGTGTTATTTAAGTAATTTTGAAAGTATAAAATGTTTTATGTAACTACATGCACGTAATTATGCATGTACAAAATTATTCAAATATGGTACATTAAAAAGTGTAAATAATATTTATAAATTATGTTATGTATTTTAATTAATGAAAATAAATATTTTAAGTACATTACGTAAATTATTTATTACACGTAATAACTACATAATGTATTTATTTTTTTATTTGTGCATGTTAGATTATCTGAAAACTAAAGTCGGTTGTGGCATGGGATAAGTCGGTGGACTTGAGATAACAATTAGAATTAAATC
Source organism: Hedera helix (assembly GCA_947179155.2). Classification (NCBI taxonomy): domain Eukaryota; kingdom Viridiplantae; phylum Streptophyta; class Magnoliopsida; order Apiales; family Araliaceae; genus Hedera; species Hedera helix. Next base: position 10,178,924 of record OX359277.1, read on the forward strand.
ACACACATTTAAGGCTTATATATATGGAAGAAGAAGAAAAAAAAGAGAATAAAAAACCAAAACAAACACTCTCTCTTTATTTTTCATCTTCCACCGAAACCATCACCAAGGAGGAAGATTTTTTTTTAACAAATTCAATTTGAGTGCTAGCAAGGTTTATCAAGTCTCAAGAAAGGTTTACAAAGCATAAAAAGGTATTTTTATGAATTTATTTACTGAATTTAAAGAATTTTGGAGTTAGTTTTATTTTGTAAAAAAAAATGTGAAATTATTGTTATTATATATGAATTAATGTATGGGTTGATGATATATAGTTTTATTTATGATTTTGGGTTGGTCTAGCATAATTGTTAGTATTTATTTTGAGCGTTAGTGATGGTTTAAATGGTAAAATTTGGGAAGAAGAAGAGCAAGCCAAAAATTGTAATAATCACGAATTCCATTAAACATTGTAAATATAATTAATATATATTTAGCAATGAATTTAAAATTTTGTACTAATTAATTGTGCATTAGATAATTAAATAGATATACTTATGTATGTGTATATTTATTTAAAGAATTAAAGCAAGGCGTATAATTAATTAAAGCAAATCTAATTGAATTATATTTTAAATCCAAATGAGTATTAAACTAGGTCCAATGGATTAATCTAGTAGTTTATATAATGTATCCATGTTGTAATTAATTGATAGCCCAAAGGTTGGTAGGATTAATTAATTAACTAGTAGCCCATTTGAACTTGTAATGAAGCCCAAAGGGAATTAATTTAATGACCCAAACATGTGACCCAAATAAAATGTAAGTATTGATCATTATTGGACCATGTTGGTGATTTAAAAGATGTATATAAGTGTATATGTATTATGTATGACATGGGGGATATAAATATATATATAAGGCATGAAATGAAATCAAAATTTGGCCAATTTGAAGCCATATAGCCGGTCAACTTGAGGGAGGGGGTCCACTTGGGTGAAGTGTGGCTTTGGTCGAGTGTATCACACATTTGTGGTAGCTTGATTTGAAGATAACTTGTAATGGAAAATAAAGGACTAAAAATCCCTAAAATCTAGCATTGGTGAGATAGAAGATAAGATGAGTTAGTAAAATTGTAGACATATATTTTGTATATGTATACATTTTGGATGATAACATTTGTGCTATAAATAAGAGCTTCCTTGGTGTGGAGAAGAGTTTGCTCTTTGTTCATCCCTTTCCTAGAGAGAAAAAGTAGAGAGAAACTAGTGAGATATTGAGAGTTGGAGAAGGAATACACTAGGAGTGTGCATCTAGTTGCCAAGGTGGAGTCACTAGCTGAGTACATTGCCAAAAGAATGAGAGCTTTCAAATCAAAAAGGTTTAAAGTGCTTCAACCATTTCTTGTTTCATTTTTGTCACTTATATGTGTTTTAATCGGTTAAAATCTATTTTTAACCGATCAAAACTCGTTTTGATGGTCTAGAAGTATTTAACTATGTAATATATGTATATTCATAGTTATATGTGTTTATATCATGATTTGGTATGTGAGAAATGCATAAAAGTTGTAGAAATGTTCATAACACATTTTACCGGTAAAACCCTAACGATACATGTTGTGTTTGATGTTGTATTTTGAACTGTACAAATTGAAAATTGGATTATTATGACTAGAAAGCTAGATCTATGAGTTTTAAAGAAAAACCCTTTTGGAACCTTTCAAAAATATCGAATAACAAAGAAGTTATAGCTTTTACCGCAAAACATGTCATTTTAAGGACATAATGCACAAACAACCCACTTTGTGGCTATTTTTCATAACCAAAATTTTTCCAAAAATTTAATCCAATGATGGAATATTGTAGTTTAAGAAAATACGAATCCATCGATACCAATTTGAGGTAATTTGGATTTGTAGATTTCATTTTATTCAAGTTTTAATCAAAGGAGCAAAAGTTAAAAAATCTGAAAAGGGCATTTTTGCAGATTCTGCTTGACAAGGGCCGGGGCCCTCTTTCCTGTGTTAATTTGGGGGCCGGGGCCCCTAAACACTGTTCACAAACGGTTCATTTTATTTTCGGGTCGGGTCGGGTCGTTTTAATCGGGTTGGTTCACTTTATTTAAGTCCAAAATGGGTTAAAATGTTTTAAAATTACTATATTTAATTTGGGACCCAATAAAAATAAAATATATATAATTATTTATTATTTGGATATTAAATAATAACTAAGGTAAATAAAAAGTCATGAATGTGATTAATTACTATTTAATCAATATTAAATAATAATTAAAATAAAAAGAGATAATAACTAATTATTTATTTAAAATAATAAATATAGTTAATAAAATATTATTACATGATTAATAATATATTAGAAGTTTAATAAAATATTATTAAAGAATTAATAATATTATGAGATTAATAGGATATTATTAAAGAATTAATAATATTAGAAGTTTAATAAAGTATTATTAAATGGTTAATAATATTAGAAGATTAATAAAATATTATTAAATGATTAATAATATTCTAAGATTAATAAAATATTATTAAATAATTAATAATATTAAAAGGGTAATAAAATATTATTAAATGGTTAATAATATTACTAAGATAATAAAATATTATTAAAAGATTAATAATATTAGATAATGATTAAAATATTATTAAATGATTAATAATATTAGATAATAAATAAAATATTATTAAATAATTAATAATATTAATAAGATATTAAAATATTATTAAATGATTAATAATATTGGTTAATTAATAAAATATTATTAAATAGTTAATAATATTAGATAATGAATAAAATATTATTAAATGATTAATAATATTAGAAGATTATTAAAATATTATTAGATGATTAATAATATTAGAAGGTTAATAAAATATTATTAAATAATTACTAATATTATAAGACTAATTAAATATTATTAAATTATTAATAATATTAGATAAAGAGTTGAACTATATTATGTAATTAATATAGGTTTTATGTGATAGAAATATTATCAAGTAATGATAATATTTCCTAAGTGTTTAATATATCCTTAATTATATAATTATGTGGTTAAGTGAGGGTTATAAAGGTTATCATATGAATGTGTATATGATACTAATTTAAGATCAAATTGATAAATTGTTAGGTCCGTTCAAGGAATATTAAATTGAATTGGTTAGCCGTAGACTACGCAAAAGGCAAGTTCTCTAACCCTACTCATTTATTGTTGAACAAGTTTTTATACTTGTATTTATTGTCAAAGCTTGAAGTGGTTTAATTATTTAAAATTATCCCACATCCATATTGTTTATAAAATCGCACTTAGTGCATTTAAAACTTATTAGTTCTTGATTCATGAACTGTATTAAAAATGTCTAAAGCTAATAGTTCAGCTAGACATTGCGTTTCTAAATTCAATAACTTGAATACTTTTAAAAGCTTATCCAAACCATTGTTGGGTGCGGATTTCTTATATTAAGTTTGAGAATTGAACAACCCTAAATTAGGGGATTTTGTGTCGGACAACCGACTTTGGCGCCAGTTGACTAAATGTAATGCATATACAGCGGGTTGAATAGGTTGATCCTCTTGAAAACCAAACTACTAAAAGGGTCAGAGGAAGCTCTATTATACCCTCGTTAGTTCAGGGTCCTTAGTGGCCACTCAGCATTTTAAGATTCAAATATTTTGTTCAATAAAATTTGAGTCTTGTTTCATTCACAATTGTTATATCTATTGTTGAAATCATTGATGACATTTTCCATTCATTCATGATATATTTAAATCTCTATGATTTTTCTTAACTTGCTGAGCAAACTAGTTGCTCATTCTTGCTATATCATGAACCATTTTTCAGATAGACCTGATTGCTCAAAGAAGGATAAGGGAAAAGGAAAAGTCAGAGCTTAAGTTAGCTTATGCATGCTAATTAGATGTTTAAATTTGTGTTTACTGTTGATAAACCTTTTGTAATTACTTATGATAGGAACTGTTTTATGTTAAGGTTAATAGACAATGGGATTGTAACCTTTTTGGTAAGGACAATATGTATTATTCCGCTAAGTTTAAATGCAATGTATGTATTTAATTGTTAGTAATGTGTTGAATAGTGAGAACCAAAACCGAGGTTATGGAACCCGGATTTGGGGTCGTCACAAAAACAGTAATAAAAAATATATATATAAAAAAAAAGGAAAGCCGCGCCATGCGCGGCTATAAAAATTTTCTTCGCCAGGCCAAATGACGTCGTTTGGTGTATGCAGTAAGAGGAGGGGGGGGGGGCGCACAAGGCGCGGACGGCACTGCTGGTTAATTACCAACGTGCCCGCTCAGAAATTTCGATTTTGTCCCAAAAGCTATTTTAATTAAAATAAATGTTTAAAAATTGTTAATATATATATATATATATATATAATAATAATAATAATAATAATAATAATAAAATACTAAAATTATAAAAATGATATTTGGGCATTAAATTTAATATTTTTCCAAAAATATTAATAATTGAGATTAATATTTAAATATTTTAAATATTAATCTAGTAAGTTAAAAATTTTAAAAATTGTTAAATAAAAGTTCAGACAACCGAATACGCTGAATGTATTTTATATTAATTAAATTAATATATTAGAGTGCTAATCAATTATTATTTAATTAATTTACTATAGGTTGTACGAGAAGAATTATAAAATGGTTATTTATTAATTCTGACACCGAGACAAGTTATTCAATACTTGACGTTAATTGTTTATCTGTTAGTGTATATTATCTTTTGATCAAATGCATATAAAATTTTGTGTTATGTGATCCATTGTTGATATGATCGCGATGTGCATTCGGTGCAATTATGTGATTATATGTGAAGTTGTTCAATGTTTTCTTTAGGTAATTGTTAATCTAAATTAGATATGATGCACGTGAAATATATTGCTTTAGTAGAAGCACAACACGTGATGTATAACACACACAGAACATGTTATGTTATGTACTACGTGAAGCGTGTTATGTGCACACTGTTGAACTTGTTGAGCCGTAGTGCTCATTCTTGCATAATATAAATTTTGCAAGTAAAAATGAAACTTCAGGAGTATTAAATCATGACTAGAGATTATGTGCGACATCAGTAAAAGTTACAAATGTAATTGTTGTGTGTGTGTGTGTGTGTGTGTGTGTGTGTGTGTATATATATATAAACTGGATATGGTTAAATTAGTAGAGTGAGTGGTTATAATTCCTGAGTTATACATATGTCGGACTCTGATCGAATAAATAAGGTTTAGTTATGTATTTTGATTATTCAATAATACTTATCATGAAAGAAAAGAAAAAGTAAAGGTTGCGATCTAGGGATTAGGATCGAGATGTAAAGATTTTAAATGCCAAAATATTTTGATATAATAATTGAAAAAAAAATTATACCGAAAAATTTGGTAATTGATGATGTAAAGTCAATTAATGGATTAAATAAGATGATAAAGGGTTATTAACGAACCGAAATTTGGGCGTTAGGAAGATAATGTATAATAAATATGAAATTTAAGGTAATAAGGTTTGTCGAATTTTGGAGTCGTTACAGACAATCATAGTGAAATAAAAACCCTTTTTTGCTGAAGAATGTATGAAATGATTTTTAAGTCTCTGAGTTTATGTTTAATTGTTGGTAAAAGTAGGTAGTGTAATAGAATAACAAAATTGTAATAAACATCTATTTTATTAGAATGAAATTCAAAAATATAAAATGAATTTTTATGTAATCAAAATGGTTTATCCATAATTGGTCATTAAATATATTACTCTCTTTGTCTCAGAATAAAAGTCATTATTACTATTTTAGGTAGTCCCAAGTTAACTGTTTATTTACCTTAAATAGTTTACTTTTTATAATAATTTACCTATGATATCCTTAATATTAATTATCATATTTCTATTTTCTATGCATATCTATAGAGTATGACTAGTCTTGTATATAAAACTATGCAATTAAATGAAAATTTAAATATGATTAATTTTGTCATTTTATTTTCTTTCTTAATATGCGCAAAAGTTAACCAAAACTTTTATCATGAGACGAGGAGAGTATTTTTTATTTTATTCAAATTCAACCTTCCACAAGTACACTAGTTTTATAATGCCACAACTAAAATTTAAATAAGAGCTCTTCTAGGGGGATCGGGATTTTGGATCAGGAGTGGTGACCGATCCAATATTTTATTTTTTGATTTTTTTTTCTTTTGACTCTCAAAATTTTTATAATATTTATTTTAACTCAGATATTTATAGAATTTAGTGATTTAGGTGTAATTTGAATGCTGTAGACACCCAAAATTTGCACTTTTGTACTAACCCTGACAGGAGGGCAGAATCGTCACTTGATCCGACATGCGAAAAGGAAGGTTGACCCCAACACGAAGCCACCCCAACAACTTATGGTCAAAGCTGCCATAGCAAACAACGAGCATCAGGCAAGGCAAACGACTGATCCAGAAGAACCTGATTGGATCACCAAAGACGACTAATGGCCACTACACTTACGATGTTCGGGGGTCTCGCTCCCCGGTGAGCGAGCGGCTGCCCAGCTCGCCGGTGAGCTGGCGGGGGTGGTAGGGGGCAGCGCCCCCTGGAAGCCAAGCACAAAGAGCGATTTATACATCAGGTAACAGCCTTCCGAAATAATACAGCAAAAAATGACGATTTAAGACCGCGTGACACGAAAATCGAGAAAAGGAAGCCAGACAGCCGCGGATGCATCTGCGGCCAACGACTTTTGGGGCTTCGCACGGCTCGAGGAGACGGCACACGACAGCCGAGGAAACGGCGCAGGCGGCTTGCAGCCCAGCCGCAGATGCACCTGCGGTTGCCTGGAAATGTCTATAGAGCGGCCATTTCCACCCGAGAGCAAGGGAAGAGAGAAAAGTTAGAGATTTTGGAGAGAGAAAATCGCGAGGAAGAAGAAGGAGGGGCTCGGGTTTGGAAAGATTTGAGGAAAATTTCATTTTCTTTTGCTAGATAGTTGCATATTCTTGTGGGTTTGCTCAAATCTTTGAATATAAAGCTTGTTTCGGGTTATTGCAAGGTGAAAATGGGTGTTTCTTTTGATTTTTTCTTGTTTATATAAATATGATAATGTTGTGTTTTGGGTTTGTGTAGTATAGTTTGTTGTTGCACGATGATGATCCGTGGATTAGGTGTTGTTAGCGAGGGTTCCATCGGAACGTAACTCCTCCTAACACCCCGATGACATCCGTACGGTGATATATCGTCCGTTATGGTAATAAGTAGTTCGAAATGTTGAGTTTGTGATATTGGAGTTATGTAGGGTGAAAATAATGTTCAATCTTGTAGATTTGGTTTAGAAATTGTTTGCGCAACGGTTGGGTGTTTGTGAGCCTAGGGAGGAGATCCTCGTGGTCAAATCCCGATGATGGACATTGTTGGGTGTATGTAATCGTTAAAAAATGGTGCACGATTGTAGATATGTAATTTTGGGCCTTAAAGCGATACCGAATCGGGATCGGGTTAAGGCCCCGTAATAATAAAGATATGTGATTGTGGGTGTTTGGGGTTGTCTAGATGGCTCACATGCCTATGGATAGCCCCGACACGTTTTTTTGAGTGCTTGTTGTGATTTACGACACAAAACGATTTTCCAAAAAAAAATAAAGCAAACGATAAAGATTTTTTAAAAAGAATCAAATTAGGATATTAGATACACGAGGTTTAAAAGGTAAAGAGTTTTGGCGAAATTTGATCCTCGTTTGACGAAAAGGCTATTTTGGTTTTGAAATGTCATGAAAGACGTTTTCGGAAAAAATAAATAAACGTTTTCATTAAACTTTGTGCATAGGGTTAAAGAGTTTTAGAAGTTGCCCTCGTTTTATTTATATTTACTGTTAGAAGGCAATGTATAGTCTCGATTCCTATTTGACAAAAGTTTAAAAAACTATTTTTTCTAAAATGACATCTAATAAAAAACCTCATCGTTTTCGAAATTAAAATTAATCTTTCTTATAACAAACGAAGCCTCGTCATTTGGGTCAAAAGACGTCTAAAACACTTTCCCGACAAAACACATTTTGACATATAAAATCAAAGCAACTTTATGCAAAAGGACACCACAAACCTCCATTTAGGCACACATACACACACGCGCGCACACACATATTTTTAGGATTTAAAAGGATAGGAAAACATCGAGATGGCGGTAACCGTGTTTCACGGAAGTCGGGGGGTGCCTAACACCTTCCCCTCGCTTAAGCAAGCCCCCGAACTCTATGAATCTCGGTTTGCGGACCAATTAAATCGGAGTCATATATGAGCCAGCGATTACGAAAACAAAAATCCGGATGAGTTGGTACATCCATTTCAGATATACCAACTGGCGACTCTGGTCAATTGGCTCATAAAGAAAATCGACATTTCGAAACCCCGTTGACACTAAGCCGACCCTTTTCAAAAATCACATCTTAATCTAAAGGCTAAAATTGGAAAGGGACATTTTAATTATCAAAAAACGAAGCGACGAAAATCCCGGCGTCGACAAATGCATGTAAATAATTAAGGTTATATATTCTTTAATATAACCTTGATTATTTATATTTATTTAAATTACACGTAAATTATTAAATTTTATAAATATTTGAATAAAAATAAATATTATAAAAAATTTGAGAGTTAAAATAAAAAAAAAATTAGAAAGGTCCGGTCCAATATGCCTGTCCCCTGGACTTTTTGTATAAATAATCCAACTGGAAATGGGGTAAATATCAGATAACTGCACGAACCGCACAGATAGACAAACAACAATAAATAAGACCAAAAGTCAAAATTGGCAATACTTTGGAGTTTGGACATTCTAGAGCTAGTCGAGCTCCTGAAAACACTTCAATAAAAGCCGAAATCACTGCTTTAACCCAATTTCATCTTCTGGGTACTTCGAAACTCAAAGGATTTACTTTGGTCTTGTGGCTAGTTTTCTCATACGAATTGCACAGGAGTGAGAAACTGAAGATGAAGATGTGAAAACTGTGTTTTTTGGTACAGAAAATGTTTGGAAGTGCATGTTCTGATGTCTGAAGTTTTCTTTTCTTTCTCGGTAAGCCTTTTCTAAGCCCCTTTTAATCTTTTTAATATATATTTTATTGCTGGATTTGGCTAATTTGATTTTGTTTGTCCTGTATTTGCTTGGATTAGACTGTGATACAAATGGGTTTTGCTGAAAGCCTCAGCTTTGTGTATAATTTTATTCTTGCCTATGTTTGTTTGAAAAATGATGAGTGTGATAGGAGTATTTGCTCTAATTTGTTACTACGTCGGACTATTTTATTTTTTCCCATGATTAGTTCGGTATTTAACCCTATGAACTATGTTTTAATCATTTCTAAGGCCATTTGATGATGGATTATAATCCCAAGTGGGAACGTGGTAGTATAAAGTCCCCCTTTTTAGGTATCAAATTACCTTAGATATGACTGAAAATAGTCCATGGATTAAATAATGGGTTAATCATGGGATGAAATAGTCCGGAGTTCTAATAAATTAGTACAAATAGTTCTATCTCACCTATTAGTTTTGCAAACAAACATTTATAACCTATATTAGTGTGTGTGGCTGTCTATTGCTGTAATTTGTTTTCTATACTGGTCCTCCATAGATATGACTGAAGTCTACCATGAATATTTGTTGTTATTGATCTTTATGCAGTAAAGTATGCACACACTTGATTGTGATTTTTTCTTTATGGAAAATGATAATGAAATTTGTTACTTGCTCTATTTGATTCTTATACTCCATTTGTGTACCTTATCGATCAACTTCCAGGTAAAATTCTGTGTCTACTTGGAGTATATGCACTTAGAAGTATACAATCTACCTAGTTAGACAAATAGTATCATATAAAAAGGTTAAGTTTTAATGTTTTGAAAATGAATGGAACTGATTTGAGCTGATGATGTTTGAGCCTTTTGGTTCTTTTTATAAAAAGAAGTGTTCATAATGACGGTTCCTTAGTAATGAAAATGGGCATCATAGCCTGAAAGTTAGTTGGCATATTCCAGGACTTTCTTTGTTCACAAAATCAAGAACATAGAGCCATTGACCGCTTCTATCTTATTAATGAGACGTGGGCAAAGGAGTAAGAGGATTCTAGTAATTCTATAAGAGAGAGAGAGAGAGAGAGAGAGAGAGAGAGAGAGAGAGACATTAATGAGACGTGGGCAAAGGAGTAAGAGGATTCTAGTAATTCTATAAGAGAGAGAGAGAGAGAGAGAGAGAGAGAGAGAGAGAGAGAGAGAGAGAGTCCTCTATTTATTAAACTGTTTTTTCCATTGATACAGTTTTGGCTTCTGCTGGAAAATATGCAGATTTCACCATAATTTTGAATTTTGTTAGGCAAAGTCTAAATAAAAGATTTATGTCCTAAATGCTCATCAATTATTAGGGCAACGCTGTTCCAAATTGTTGTATTCCTTTTGCGTGCTTATGGCTATATAACCTTTATGTTAACATATTAAAATAAGTATAGTAAATTAGCCTTTATTAATCAAATAGCTAAAGATATCTATGAACTTATTTTGACTACTTTGCGTCAGTCCTTGCTTCACTAATGCTTAGAGCTATGAACATCCATGAAAAGTCAAAAGAGTGGGCTACTTCCACAAACACTGACCATTCAATACCCTTTCCTCTTTCCTATTTGAAATAGTACATAGTATATATTATTATGTTTGAAGATTATATCATACCATAATCTATGTAAATGAAATTTTTTGCTACAATGGAAATATATTAATCAAATTCAAAATCTATGATTAGAGTCTTCTATGTAATGTTTTGTGGTGAATTGGAAAGAATTTGGCTAGACAAGGTTATATAGTACTTCTATATTTCTATATTCACTATTGGGTGTAGATTCACATTTGGGTGTAGGTATTTTAAAGTTTCCTTTGCTTTCTTATCATAAAGATTGGTCTAAGCACCGCTACTAAAATTTCTTATAATAGAAGTCATTTATAAAATAACTATATAAATAGATTTGAAATTAGCTTAATATGCTGACTCATTGTTTTAGTCCTACAGAAGTAGAACTTATATTTCACTAACATTCAGTTAAATTTTCATATATATGAAAATTTATAGAAGTATGAATAGACTTCTATTTTGAGCATGAACAAATTTCATCTAGTGTCCCATTTTCCCTTGATTAGGACTGTCAACATATGGGTTCTATATAAAAATTTATAGAAGTATGAATAGACTTCTATTTTGAGCATGAACAAATTTCATCTAGTGTCCCATTTTCCCTTGATTAGGACTGTCAAAAGATATTGTGATCAAGTCGATGAGATTAAACAGAAAATAAAGAATTGATGGAATGAATGAATTATTGGAAGAAACAAGCTCACCAATCCCGTGCGAAGCACGAACGACATTGATAGTGATTTATATTTTAACTGGTTTTACAGTTATTACGTTCAGTGTTTGAAAAATCCCTGTCTAGGTCCGCTTAATCCTCACCTAGACTCTAGGCAGGTCCTTTACCACCTATATTTGGTTGGGCGCCTAGGCCCCTTCCAAGGCGGAATAAGGCGTTTACCGAATTAATGTAATAAAGTCTTTTAATCTCAACAATACTTGAAACGAATTTTTTAAATCTTAAAAACCTGTTTTTTTGGTAATCTTCATGTAATTTTTTTTAACATTACATCTATTACATGTTTTTTATAGTAAAACAATTCTATACAATAGAAAAATAAATAAATGAGACTCTCTTGAAAAACACGTGGCCTAGGCGCTTCCTCTGTTGCCTAGCCCTGCCTAGCAATATTTAGAACAGTGATTGTGTTTCAAAAAAATTCATATATATATATATATATATATATATATATTGTTAATACAATTTATCGTGTGATTTGATAAGATTTTAAATTTTAATGAATTTAATTTAGTTAGGACATTAATATAATTTACATTTATTTTGTTTTAATGTTTGCCATTTTCTATCTAAAGTATAGTTTGAATGTTTAACATAAGTCAATTTTTTTCTAATCCACAAAGTCTCATAGTTTAATTGGATCAAGCCAAAGTACTAAATACTTTTACTGGCCTAGTGAATTGCTTGCTGGGACGAAACTACATATGTAGGTGTGGGGTCAATTGACCACCCACTTATTTATTTTTTTTGGTTATATAACGTAGGGTACATTTTATTTTTTAAGTATAATATATATATTGGGCCACTCAAAATTTATAAATTTTCTACTATTCGGGGTCAAATTAAAAATTTATAACTTTTTCAATCAAATTTCAACCCCATATCACTTCTACCCCCTTTATATATGTATCTCTCTATAATATTCTTAAGCTAAATAATAATCTAGCTTACATTAATTTTCAAAACAATTAATGAGAATTAATTATTTATGATGATTAAAAAAGTCTATTAGGGGTTAATATGGTGTATATATATATTATATGTTATTAGTTATCGTATTGTCTTTGTAATATATATATATATATATATATGACCCGAAAATACCAAAATATCCCGAACCCCTGCCAAATTATTTATGACATAGTAATAATTTTGACCCCACTGAAAAGTAATTTTGGCTTCGTCACTGACTGCGTATTGGTATTTGCATTCTCAAATTTTGTACGCTTATATTTTGAAACTTGAAATTTAGTCTATCCTCTTATTTTTTGTTTTCTACCTCTAATTTCTGAAATTTTAATATTTTAACTTATTATTTGATGCTCAGCCATCACATTTTGTACTAGAATATTTTTGGAACAGTCAACAAGTTGATGCAATTAAAAATCTTTTATGAGATTTAGCTTCATTACATTTGAATTCTATGAGAATTCCTTAGTATAAGCATTCATCTGAAGCTATCCTAGCTTATGTTTTAACCTGCTTAGCGCTTTCTCGTATTGGTTCCATGAATTGAAGCGATTCACGTTCTGGATAGCAATTGGATCCGACACATACTGCCTCAACATAGATAAATGGAAAACTTCATAAAATTAGACAGCTCATGAGGCAAGGCACCTCTACAAGCGACATCTCCAACTCTCTCTAGAATCTCCAATAATGACTGGATGGATGATAAAAACCTCTAACTTTCTCGCATCATGCATAAATTTTATAGTCAAGTTGTATTATTGGAGTCTGGAGTTTCAAAGCTAATACATAACTTGAGTGGGATTTCTCTCTATTTTTTCCCTTTTCGTTTTAGGTCTTAACTTTTTATTTAAATTTTTTTGATATCCTGTATCTGTCTGATATTTTTAGCTGGTTACTCTTGGTTTTGGCGTGGGTATTGGATGGTTGAATATTTGTAGGGTGATTTGCTTTGGGCCTTTTGGGGTGGTATATAATGAACAACAATGTTTGGGCAGTGGGGAGGCTATGGTTAGGGTGACTTAGTTAGAGCATGTGCCTGTAAACTGCAAGGTTGAAGCTTTTCAAGTCCTTGCTACTGAGATGGAAATGTGAAAAAAAGTGAAAAGGTGTAGGGTAAAATAAAATGATATAGGTCTGATACACATATGATGCAGGACAAGCCTTAGGGAAGAGATAAAAGGAAAAAAAGAAGGGGAAATGAAACTTATCCTTGCAAGGACTCGATAGGAGTACACGTAATGGCACAAAACCTTTCAAATAAATACATTAAAACTCTCCATTTCACCATTTCAATTATAAAATGGAGAGAAATTTTAACATATTTATTCAATAAAAGAAAACCCTAATTGTCATGGGTTAGCTGATTTAATACTTGTATAAAATAATGTCCTATAAACTAATTTAATATTAATAAAAAATAGTTTAATATAACCGAGTGAATACTTATCTAAGATAATCTACAACTAAGTTAGGACTTGTAAAAAATAATCTATTAACTATAATTAAAAAATACTCGCTCTTTCCTCAGAAGGATGTTGAAAGTAAACTTTTCACGCAAATTAAGAAAAATAAATGAAGGAAAGAGTATAAAATAAGTTCTTACTTTACCATAGTGGACCTCATATAAGTACGCTAATCTTATTGTCTTTTTAAAATGAGTGGATCCCACTTAAATGTATTTTAGTGTGTAAACTAGTCTTTGTGTATTTTTTTTATATTAGACATGCATTTTTAAGAATTAATTCATCATTTGGTGGACAATTTTTTTTGTACTTGTAGACATAATTTGCCACGTAGGAAAAAGTTAACTTCCATCCATCTAATTTGACGGAATGACCCAATTTGTTTTTTTTAATTAGTTTAATGTGGTGATTTGTAAAATTAAAAGTTCAGCGGTGTATTAAGTAAAACGTGTCAATTTTAGTGGGTAAATCATATGTTTTGCCTTAAAAAATTTCATGGAAAATAATATGACATACATTGGAAAAAGTAGCACTACTAATTTTGTTTGACATTGGAAGGACAATTACACTATTCTCCCACCCCCTCCCCCTCCCCCTATCCCTATTTTATTATTCCAATAAAGTGGTAGGAGATTAATTAAAATAATTAAAACAAGTAAAATAATAATAGAGGAGTTAATATGGGTAATTTAGAAGTGTGTATTTTTAAACTAGAACAAGTAAAATTGGACGGAGTACTAAATTACCAATATTCCACGAAAATGCCAAAGTCAGTCTAACTATCATAATAACTGTTATGACATAATTATGACGTCACTAATTTAGTAACGGTTCAACTAATGGTTGAATCATTGACCTATCCACTCAGTAACTTTTTTGATTTGATGACCGGTCCAAATCTGAAAGCATTGATTACAATTAATTATCTCTAGATAATAATACAAAATAACTAATAAAAAATTCTTGTAATTTTCAATATTCATAATGACCCGTCCACATAACTTCCTCTATATTACCATTTAGCATGTGATTCCTTTTTGAATTATCTTGATATGATCTATATTTCATACTGGGTCCCTGATATATATATATATATATATATATATATATATATATATATATATATATATATATTACTTCTTATCTATACAAGAATATTGTGAATACTCAACTATATATTTAATACTGAAGTTTAATATAGTTATTAAAATCAGATTATGACCTTACCACCTTTGCTGCCAGTCCTTTAATAGAGCTCCTGGAAATCATTCAACAACCACAAGTTTCTAGCTGGTTGGTTCTATTGCCATTTTGACTATTCTGTCCAAGGTAAACTTGTGAACTTTTTATGCTTTTCATTTTGACTGTGGATCATAGGTGTTTATGAATTGCTTTTTGTTGTCAGTGATTAATTTTTTTACATGTCTTTGCAGAATTAGTTTGCAACACCCTCTGCCTCTATAGTTACTTCGCCCTTTGATTCATTAGTCATTAACATCCGAGGAGTCACACACCCACATTGGGTTTTAGTCTCAAGTGTCTTTTGAGAGAGAGTCCATGATGGCAGATGCAAGTCCTAGGACTGATACTTCGACAGATGGAGACATTGATGATAAGACTTTGGGGGTGATGTTTCCAACTCTTAACTTTAGCTGCATTACTTTTAATGCTAGAGATTTGTTCTAAACGTACTGATTCTAACAAAGTTATTTTTTTTTTGTGGGTTTTTCGCACTTCTACCGGAAGCACATTCTTTTTTACTTTGGATGTATATACTTGCTTACCGATTGAAAAATTATTGAAAAAATAATTCCTCTATTCCAAATATAGGAGTTATTTTAATTTTTCTATGAGTCAATTTGAAATGTAGACAAATTCATAAATATCACTCTTTTCCATTTTTTCGGTATCATTATAAGAATATCAAATTTTATGGTATCTTTTTTTTTTCCATTTTGTGTACTATATACAGAGAAATCTTATCTCACTCAGAAAATGTAAAATTTTCTACAAAATTTGGACCGAGGGTGGTGCCCTCGAACCCCTCTAAATTATTTATAACCTTACCATATTATGTTCCCCCACCCCCCCTCCCCAAAAAATATTCTGACTTCCTCCGTTCCTGCTTATGTTTCACAGAAGTTAAATGACACTAACACTCAATTTTCATGGATTCAGTTTCACAACAATCAAGGAATTGTGGTTTCTGATGCCAGCGACAAGTCCAGGGATCAAAAGGTTTCACTGTTTGTGCCTGTTGATTTTATATATGTTTTTATCTAAAATAAAATAATTAATTATAATATTTGAGTTGATTTGATTACTTATTGTGTTCTTGTTCAATTATGATTTGACAGACACTACGTAGGCTTGCGCAAAATCGTGAAGCTGCAAGAAAGAGCCGGTTAAGGAAAAAGGTCGGTTCCCTTGTCATATAATATCTCCATCCTTAAAAGAATGTCTTAAGTGCACATAACCTAAGGAAGTCAAACTAAAGATATGTTTGACATAAGTACATTACTTTTTCTCTAATAGTGGGCCCTAGAGAGAGGTATTAAAACAAATCAATTATTCTCTGATAGTGAGCCCCAGACAAAGGTATCAAAACAAATCAATTATTTTTTACTTGTGCAAATCGGACATTCATTGGAGGGAAAAATACAACTTCGCTTCAATCATTGTGTTGACGACGGATGGAGTAGTTTATTTTGTCTGTTGTCCTCTTTATGCCACAAGTTATTTGTAGTATTATAATTCGTAAATCATTGTTTTGGCATTGGAACGTTATAGTGCTATTATAATTTTGAAGTCATTATTTTGGCTTTTGGTTCTTATTTTGTCAGACATATGATGTCGAAAGGAGCAAGAAGACTAATGGAAAGTGCAAGGGATTATTAGTATACAAAAGTTATATTATTACTTATGTGTAAATTAATTGTAATTAGGTTATATTAGTTAGATAAAAAATCTTTTGAGATATAGTTGGTAGAAATTAGAAGTATATTTCCTCCTCAAATTAGGTTTCCTAATTAATAGTTCCTTTGTTCCACAAAAAGAATCTTGTTTAGCTTTGATTCTTGTTCTTTTGGGAAATTCTAAAATTCGAATTGTGATGTGTATTCATTTTATTTTTTGAAATAACAATTTCGTTACTTTGTAATATTTTAAAGTGGTTTTTAATATTTTGTATTAATTAAAGTAAAAAAATTCACATCAATTTTGAATTTTAATATTTCATAAATTGACTAATAAATAAAATCAAATAAGACTCTTTTTGCGGAACGGAGGGAGTATTAGAATTGAAGATTTCTATGTCGTATATATATCATAAAGTGATTTATCCCCAGTGTTAGAATACATAGTGGACGCTTTGTGCCATTGTGCATTCGGGCATAATTCTTCTACCCTTTCCCACTTTCCCCGTCTGTCTTCTCCTTGTAACCTTTCCCTAATCTTCTAAACTTTGTCCTGCATCAAATATATAATTACAAAAAAAAAATTGTAATTCATGATGCTGTCACACTATATTTGATGAGTATTTCCAGTAATTGGATACCCTAGTATATTTAGAGCATAAAGGTGTCTTCCACAAAGATTATTCTACAAGCTGGATTTGATTGATAAAAAAATATACGTTGTTTCTTCACAGTCATGTTTTTTAAGTTCTTGTCCTTTATTTTCTTTATATGGTATTCTCGAGAATCTACGTTGTTCAGTTACTTCCCCTTGAAACAGTATTGACTTTGCAGGCGCCTTTTTTTCTTTGTTTTGTCTGCCAATAATTTCTAGAATGTTCAAGGCTTGGAATACATATGGATGTAAAAGTACTTTTTTCTTGAATTTTTGCGTCTTCACGTAGTTCTTCCCTTGTACAAATTATGTTAATGTGGGGTGACTTGTGCCTTTTTTTGCAAGTAAATGCTTCCTTTTTATAATCTATATTTCATTTTTAGGCTTATGTCCAACAGCTTGAGAGCAGTAGAATGAAGCTGACCCAACTTGAACAAGAGCTTCAACGAGCTAGGCAGCAGGTTGGTTTGATCACTCTCATAGTTTTGTCCTAACTGCCTTAGGGTTTGCTGCCTTTTTAATGAATATCTGTTGCTTTGCTGAAGGGTATATTCATTTCAAGTTCAGGAGATCAAACTCAATCAATGAGTGGAAATGGTATGATCATCTTCTTATGCCTTTCTCCAATTTTAGAATGAACCACCGTGTTAATAGGCTCGTAAATGTGGTAGCTATCCTATCTTGTTAAGGTGGATAATCATTCTAATTTCTGAATTATTTGGTCTGCTTTTACTTTGTGACAATGCAAAAGTTGCATGTATTTACAGAAATATATACTGCTTTATATAACAAAATAAATTGTAGACCAAGTAAAAGGACAAAAATTCCCCTAGCCATGTGTATATATATAGCTCATAATACCAACTCACAAACTTCTGTTCATAGAAACTGTTTATCTTTATATTGCACCCCCCCCTTTCCCTCTCCCCAAACAAGAAAAACAACAAATTAAGTGGGGGGAAGGGATAAATGAAATAAACAGAAAAGTTTGAGGGTTAGAATATTCTTCTTGCATCTTTTGTTTCCTAAGGAGCTAATTATCCCATCACGTTGTAGGAGCCTTGGCATTTGATGTAGAATATGCGCGGTGGCTGGAAGAGCACAACCGCCGAGTCAATGAACTGAGAGGAGCTGTCAACTCCCATGCGGGTGATGCTGAACTTCGCATCATTGTGGATGGCATCTTGGCACACTATGATGACATTTTCAGGATAAAAGGTGATGCAGCTAAAGTTGATGTCTTCCATATTTTGTCAGGAATGTGGAAAACACCTGCAGAGAGGTGTTTTCTATGGCTTGGTGGATTTCGTTCATCTGAAATCCTTAAGGTGAGTGTTATATCTTTGATACAAGTTCCAAAGGTTATAGAAGGCCCATTGCTGTAGACTATGTTTACAGTTCATCTTTCTCTTCCTCTCTCTTTACACACAAGTATATATTCGTATTTGTATTTAAACTTGGTTAATATAATTTTGATTGAATCATCTTCTTAAAGTTGATCTGTCTTGGGATTTATGTGAAACTCCAAGACTTTGATCAGGAAGGATAGCATAAATTTGTGAGGAGGAAGAAACACAATATTACATGTTTATATCACAAGTTTCCTCTCAATCATAAGTGAAATTCATTGAGTGCAAATTGTGATGAATCCAGGATGAAATCAAACATGAATCGTTTATGAATTTCGACGGCTCTGCTGGCAACATATTAATATATATGAAGTAACTGATTACATATTTTTGCATGTAGGTTTATATGTGTTCTTGTAAGAGAGATGGAAGATGTAAAGAAAGGCTAGTTATCAGGCCAAATTTTTTTAAAGTAAAATAAAATGTTTGATGCAAATACTCACACTAGCAATCACAGATACATCTTGTTCCATTCAAATCAAATATCATAAATTTTGTGAATCTGATTTGATTGAAATTTGTGGGTCTTGTTAACTACTAACTTCCTAGAGTTAAATATCTATTCCTTGTTTTATTTTGTGTTAGCAATATTTTCTTTAATATTTGTAGTCTCAAGATCTCTTATCATGCTTCCTTTTTTCCTTTGCAACAATTTCCCCATACCTTTTTGTTTGGAAGCTGCTCTTTTATTAAGTTATTTATCTTAATTTTCTGATGATATTTATATGTGTTATGCTCTTTGTTCACCATTAATGTTGTGTTTTCCATTTATATTATAAATGTAAAGTAGGGGTGAAATTTTCCCCTCGGAGTTCTATTTCTTTTGGATTCTCATTATGCATTTTGTAGTCTGATGAATCCATAGTTGTCTGCTAGAGTGGCAATGCATGTTCTGAAGCTATTTCAGTGTTATTATAATCTGTAATGGCTGTTTCTAAAGTATTAACATCAATGTGTTCCATATCTGTCTTATGAGCATGCATAACTATTGGCGTTGTGCTACACATAATGGCGTTTGGGTGAGTTTGAAATTGCGTGGCCCTTGCTACAAAGATGCTCTGGGTTGACCTCTAGTTTATTTATTTTCAACTCTTCTGTTGCGTTTTATTTGGATCTGACTTTTTCTTTTGATTTTTTGTAGTCATTGTCCTCGCCTTTTTCTTCTTTGTTTTATTCGTTTCTTGAAATATGACTTCTAAATTTGAACCTTCATGGTCTCGTAGCTGCTTATAAATCAGTTGGAGCCTTTGACTGAGCAACAGTTGTTGGCTATCAGCAACTTGCAGCAGTCATCCCAACAAGCAGAGGATGCCCTATCGCAGGGAATGGAGGCATTGCAGCAGTCTTTAGCCGACACTTTGGCCGGGTCACTTGCCCCCTCAAATTCATCAGGAAATGTTGCAAATTACATGGGTCAAATGGCTATGGCTATGGGAAAGCTTGGAACACTCGAAGGCTTCATTCGCCAGGTAATCCTTAACCATCTTATCCTACTCAAGGAGTTTACCTCTTGTCACACACACACACACACACACACAAAAAAAAAACATATATATATATATATATATATATATATATTTATATGTAGGGGAAGGGTAATCTAAGACATACCTTAGTTAATCTTGAACAAGGCTACTTAACAAAACGACATAGTTTTATATAAAAATTATAATTAAAGATTTGTTTATATAAAATCCAAAAATTGAAAACTCAACCCTAGGAGGTAAAAGTACGTCGTTTTACTAAGGTTTTTATTATGTAGCCTTAGCCAAGCTTGGCTAAGACATGCTTTAAATTGCTTTTACCCATATATATATGTATGAAAAATGATCAACAACCAAAGTTGGCTATAGCCAACAATATGCGAAACAGTTGGGCGGACGCAAGTGTTAAAATCCATCAGCCCAACTATTTGGCAAATGTTGGCTACAACCAACTTTGGTGTTGGATCATCCCCCTGAACTATTGGTCCTTTTTTACTTAGGTTATCGACCTTTGAATTTTTGCAAACAGTTGATTAAACTATTTTTTTTTTTTTTCACTTTCGTTCAATTGAACTTGTCATGTCATAAATTGATGACGTGGCATTTCAGTATTGATGTGGCAAAAAAGATTTTTTTTTAATTTAATTATTATCATTTTAAATAAATAAAAGAGTAAAAATATAATAAAACATACCACCATATATTAATTATTAGAAAGCAAAATCAACATATATACATGGGAATGAATCATAGCATATATTTGCTATGGATCAAAATAGGACAAATAACATCTCTAGCGTCCATTGTAGTTGTCAACGGATGAGATTAAAAAGGAAAAATTGTCATCCGCTACTATTAGTAACGGATGCCCATTTTACTTAAATAGCTCTAAAGCCAAACAAAGTAAACGACCGTTCCTTTGTCTTTTTAGCCATTGGCTACTAATAGTAGCGGATGGAGAGTAAACCCTTTTTACATATCATATACCAATTCATTAGAGCTAGAGTTTTAAAAGTATGAAACAGGAAAAGAGAATAAAACCGAAAAAAGGAGAAGTCTAGAATTAGCCTCACGTGGGAATGAAAGCAAATAGTTGGCAGACATGGAAAGCATTAAAACAGATGCTCTTTAGCTTATCCGCCATAGTTTCATCCACTGAATACTGCAAGCACAACATACCCGGATAGATGGCAAAGCTAAGTACATAAATAAATATATAAAAACGGGGAGAGAGAATAAAAAGAAGACCATGTTGAGGAACCATAGAGAAGCTTGTGAGTGCGATTGAAGAGCTCTTAAAGGGCATTTGGGTTGTTGGAATCAACCTCTCTGTAATTGACGAAGACTTGAAACAATAAAAGACTAGACGGCTGATGCATATTTGGTCTCCATCCACATCTGCTACTATTAATAGCGGATGATGTTCTATTTTAGCCTAAAATCGTTAAAACCATGGGCATTTCAGTCATTGTGTCATCCGCTACTATTACTAACAGCATCCGCTAGTAATAGTGGCGGATGACGGGGGGTTCTTTTTAATCTTGGCTGTTGTAGATTTTAATGGATGTTTATAGTTCTATTTGCCCAAAAATAAGTCATAGCACGTAATTGCTATTACTTATTTTCCATGTGTGTGTGTTGTGTGTGTATATACATATATATATGGTAGTGATTCATGGCAAATAGTTGCTATGAATCAAAACCTGACACACTTTTTCAATACCATTGAAAACAATAAGGATGGTTATGATTAGAAACTGAAAATTGACGTCCATTACTATTAGTAGCGGACGTTTAAAAATATTATATCCATCCTCTACTAATAGTAGTGTACGTTGATTAGAAAGCTAAACCTTAAACCCTAGATTAGAACCCTCAACCCTAGAAACTTAACCCTAAAAATTAGACCCTAAATCGTAGATAATAAACCCTAAACTCTACAAAATAATCTTATAGTAGGTCTTCTAATCAGTACTGAAATTGGATGTAGCTGTGAGGTTGAGCTTTCTGATCTAGGATTTAGAGTTTGACTTTTTGATCAACGTTCGCTATTATTATTAGTGGATGGGTATAATATTTTTAAACGTCCGCTACTAATAGTAGCGGATATTGATTTTCAGTTTCTAATCTTGGTTGTTCCTTCTTGTTTTCAATGGTATAGATGGTGTATGCCAATTTTTGGTCCATAGCAATTACTTTCTATGGATCTTTTCCCATATATATATGTGTATATATATACAATTAAAAGTATCTAATTTCCTCCCTCTTGTACATCAACCTTGAGAGCTGAGAACCAATTCAACCATTACTGTTCATCATGCAACACCCGCCGCCGCCACTTATCCTCCGTTATACCACCTATCATCTCCGACCAAAAAACAAACTGGAAACTCAATTCTCACCCTTAGACCCCAAAAAAATTGATTCAAACACACTCAAATAAAAGTTATCAAATCCAAATACTCCATCTTTCTCTTATCGTTCCAAGCAGAAAATTCAGATAAAGCGAGAAAGTGATCGAAACAAGGAATATGTAGAAATAATAGAGGGATATTTTTTCTCCACTTTTTTTTTCTTTTTCGACTGGTGTCATTGTTGGCAATGTTAATTTTTTTTTTAATTTCTTTATTTCAGATCCGAGTTTGTATCTTTTATGTGGTTTTGCAATTGAAATGCACTACACCATGCTTCCGATTTGCCACATCATTGAACAATTAGCAATAACCAGATTAGAAAAGAAAAAGCAAAAAAGTAAAGGAGAATAAGAAAATAGATCGCCATCAACCAACATTTAGATCTTTGCACTATTTCCCTATTTTTTCTTTTGTTTACTATCTCTGTTAAAAATAAAAAAAGGACCGAAAGAGATGTGAATGACGAGAACTCAAGGACAGGACGGGCAACGGGGGATGGGGTTTGGGACTCAGGAAAGGGAGGGGAATGATGGGAGAGGGAATATTAATTATCTGTAAGATATTTTGTATTATACATTTCGATTTTGCTTTTCAACAATTAATTTATATTATGTTTTATTATGTCTTTACCCTTTTATTTATTAAAAATGATATTAATTTAATAAAAAAATATTATTTTTTGGCACATCAGCACTGAAATGCCACATGTCTATGATACGTCATCAATTTTTGACATGACAGGTTCAATTGAATGAAAGCGGAAAAAATTAATAGTTTAATCACCTGATTGCAAAAATTGAAAAATCGATCACTGAAGTGGAAAAAGACCAATAGTTCAGGATAGTAATCTATATTTAAGGCATATATATATATATATATATATATATGAACACAGTAGGTGATGTAAAATAATTAATGTTTATACCAGGCAGACAATCTGAGGCAACAAACCCTCCAACAACTACATCGTATATTAACAACTCGCCAGTCAGCTCGTGCTGTTATTTCCATCAATGACTATTTCTCTCGGCTCCGAGCTCTTAGCTCTCTTTGGCTTGCCCGCCCCCGAGAGTGAGAAAAAACCATCTTCTATGGTGATACTTGTTTGGAAGGTGATGCGTCTTGCAAATTGTTCGTTGTACCATATAGGATTCAGAATTCTGCCTGTGCATCTTACCGGATTTAACTACTCTCATTTCAAAGTGGAGGCAGTCCAACCAGCCATATAGCTTTAACAGCCAGAGTTCATCAACAGACTTTTTTTGTACCATCTTTTCCATCTGTTTTAGTGTTGTTGAGTCCTACCTCTCTCCAGCTTGGTTTCATGATCCCAATAACTTGTACTTTTAAGTTATTAACTATAGTAGTCTGTGTTGCCTTCATATTTATTATAGTCAATAGAGTTAAACAGTTCTGGTTCTTTAAGTTATTTAATAATATATCCACAATGTTGGCACTGCTTCTGCTGGACTTTCATTTGGTATTTCATCTCTCAACACACACACAAAGACGCATGTTTTATTTTCTTGCACATATTTCAGACATCATTTTGTGATTGGCAGTGGCGTCAAACAAAGTTTTAGTATTTGGTAGTGGGCTCTTGTCTTTTGGGCAAGCACCATTTAGGTCCCTAAAGTCGACGCAGATCCGTAGTTGCCCATTAACTTCTTGACTGGTACAATGCTGGAGAGCTGCACCTGATTCTATGTTGCCTTTGCGAATCCGGCTCTGAGAAGCTTCTATATTCCTCCTTTTACTTGATTTTCTAGCAGGTAGGTGCGTGCCTGCGCGGGGCTTGTTTGACCAGCCTGGCTTCAGGATTGATATTTACTGTTATTGGTGAAGCGTGATCCGAAATTGATATGCCACCGACCGTGGACTAGCTTAATGTTTGGCTAAACCACGTAAATTTGGTGTCTTGTGATTGTTTTTCTTTGCTATTGTTTTCGTTGCGTTGTTCTTCTCCAACATTTATAGCTTGTGCTTCACTAGTTCTCAATCTAATTCTTGCATCTTGCTATAATTCCATTTGAACACCTCTATATTCTGAGGAGCTTCACTAATTCCCTTTTCTCGAGGAATGAAAACCCCTTGTTGATGAAAATGGGCTTTGGGGATTCTCCTCCTTGGATTTATTTCCAATAGCCTGTTTTTTAGATCCTGGGTCCGTCTTCAAAACACTTTGGGCTGGCTTTTACTCCTTGCTCAGTGGATTATTCATGTAATGTCTTGGTTGACTTCTTGGCGGAGTGGGGGTCTTTTTACGAGTCGAGTGGATGGGGTGATTGGGCGATCTACTTTCACGGATCTTTTGTTCAGAATTTACAGCTCTAACCCATCTAATTTCTGTCTTGGCTTGGTTTTTCTGAGCTTTCTCCTTTTTCCTTCGTCCCGTTCACCTTTTGAGGAGCCACATAGTTTCCTTCCTTTGTGTTGTTCCAATCCGGTAGCCTTGTCTCGAAAGGTGTTTTTATTACTACTTCGTATTCTTCAGCTGCCTCCTCATAATGTACAATTGTTAATGTTTAATAGTTATGATTTGATGATGTAATTATGCTAAATTGTTACATTGATTATTTTGTAAAGTCCTTGTAATTATAATTGATTTAATTTCTAAATCAGGGCTATTCTTAAGTTCTAATTGTTGGTAGAAGTGGTGGTTTAGAATTTGAAACCTGTGCATTGGCTCAAGTTACTTTATTTAGTGAGATAGGCTAGAAATCTTTATGTACAGGTTCTGTAAATTGTAAGTTCTTCTGAACACTTGAAGATTTGAAGGACCGTAAAAGATACTGCTAAAAGATCTCATATCACATGGTGAAAAGGATATCAAATTCAATAAAGAGATCAGTAATTTACTCCCAAGGGATAGAAGCCTACGATCATAAAACTAATAGTTATTAGAAGAAATAAAGTCTACGATTGAAAAGCTCAATTGTATAGCTGAATTTTGCAAGCACGAACGTACAGTTAGATACCATAGATTATGTTACTATAAGATCAACTTCATCAACTTTGAGTGACTTAACCAAAGACTAAAGCTTCTATTCCAAGGTCAAATCGATAACACGTCTCACTTTTAGAACTGTTTGCCAACTCTGCAAAGTTTGGTAAAAAGAATGTTATAATATGGGTCGGATCAATCAATGGGGCGGCCATGTAGTGGTGGTATCCGAGGTTCAATGGACGTTAACCTATTGTAACATTTATTTCCTCCTTAATTGTCCATTATTGCGGGAGTTGCATATTATTATCGGATAACTATTGAGGCGCATAGGTAATCAGAGATCCATATGTATGAAATTGTGAACAACAAAACGAATTTCACTCTAGTAGATGAGGTTGAAAGATAGTTTTGGTGCAACTTTGTTATGCCGGTTGAAGATTGCTACGGATGCCAATTAGTGTAGATAACTAAAATTTGTACGTATCCTTGAATTATGTGACGGATCCTTGAATTATGTGATGGAACATCAAACTACAACACATTGAGGATATGAATGCAAGATTTATAAAACTCTAGGATGATTACTTAGAGGACACACATAGACCTAGGGGTACCAAAGTGAAAAAATTAAGGACACGGGAATGACTAGTGTTTACAAGGAAATGAGTTTTCTCATTTTTTTTTCCCTCATAGCAAATCCAAATATACCATTGCAAAAGCCTCAAAAAGAGCTTTCTAGATTGAGGTAACACGTTTTCTAATTCTTTCGGGTTTATAAGAAATGGCTATTTTAGTACACTAGATCAAAAGGGGAGTAGGTGAGCCCCACGGGTGCCAACATGATGACGCCCTTCTGCTTACATGTTGGTGTCAGCCCAATTGGGGATTTTTATGGCCATTTTGCTGTATTTGGACAAAAAAAGACGATAGGAAGAGAAAAAAAAGAGAAAAAATAGAGAGAAAATCCAAAAATGAAGAGAAATCATTTCTAAAATATAACAAAATCCCTTAAATCTATTAGTTTTCTTGTAAAAATTCTTCAATATATTCCCAAGAATCTAGTTGGAGGTTTCAAAAGGAGGAAAAAAGTTATCAAATTTGAAGTTATTTCATTCCCAAGGTCTATTTTTCTATTGTTTTTTCTCCTTTTCCTTTTTATGGAATGTTTGTGTTTGGGTTTTGTTATTTGATTTTTGTTTCTTTATTTGGAGGCTCTCTAAGCATCCTAATCTATTGTTGTGGTATTTGGATTCTATTTTTGGATTATGGGTTATTTGAGAAGATTTCTCACAAATAGAATTTTTTCCCAACTTTCTAATAAATTCTTTTGGCCGTTTATTTGATTTATAGTTAGATTATCGTTATTATTGGTTAATTGGTATTATTTTGGTGCATTTATAGTGTTTTGGGTTTACGAGTCTGAATTCCTAAAGCCTAAATTCCTTTTGTTAGATCTTATTGATATAGTTGGTATTTTAGTGATATAATTAGATTCCTATAATATAATTAGTATTATTTTATGATTATGTTGGTATTTAGTTGGATATATAGGCTTAGAGTTTATGGGCTTCATTTCCTAGACTCTAAATCCTTGTTAATAGATCTTGATATTTTGTTGGGGTTGAGATAGGTATTATATGAGTCTAGGAATGAATTCAAGACCCTTAAATTTTATGTTTAATGAGAATTGAAGGATATTCTCATGATAGACTTAGAAAATGATTGTAATTTTTGGATTAGGTAATTTGTAATTGTGTTCGGGTTTTAAAAATAATTTAGATAACTTTCATGTCCAAAAATTAGATTTAAGCCCCATTTATAGTGGATTTTTATCATTTAAAGGTGTTTGAAGGTTACTTTGATGGCTTACATGTCAACGTGTAACTCTAATCCTATTGTGGTGCTTGGTTTAGCTTCTCACATGAAAAAATGGTTTTCACAAAAAAAAAAAAAAAAAAAAAGGCCAAAAAATCTTGTAAAATTGAATCAACTTAGGTTATTAGAATAAATTTTAAGCTAAAATCGAAAGTAGTTTGAACCTTGTTTCTTATTTGTTAAATGAATTTCAAAATATATTTTCCTCCCAAATTTTCATAACTATCTTATTATCAAATGTTTGTATTTATTTATTTTTGAATATTATATATATATCTCCCAAAAATATTCACATACAAAATAACATGAAATAATTACCGGCAATATACAAGTACTTATTAATAGGAAATGAAAATTATTTTCCACTCGAATAACAATGGCTTTTTTCTTGCCACATTTTCTAAGTGCACCTAATAGTTTCTTGCCATGTGTCCTTGTGGGACCCACATACTCCGATACTCGGGTCGCCCTTGCATTATAATATACCCGTGACCCTTAGGCTGAACCATAGCTACAAACAAACTAGGTTTATTACCCACCGCCCAAGGGTTGGTGTATAAGAATTAACCCTCCCGATCACGAATTCAATTTTTAATAATTTTTTTGAAAACGTTTACACCTCTAAAATTACGATTTTTTGTGAAAAACATTTTGGAAAACTATTTTCAATTTCTACATATTTTTCAAAACCTATGCTCTAGGCATCCAAAATCGTGATTTTTGGATGTGTTACTAATCTTGATCTCTTGCATGTCTTTGATTTTTTTTTTTGAATTTATTACCGAAGAAATTATTTTTTATCCAAATGATGCATTAATTCTAGGGGTAGTGCATGTGGTGGGGCCCACTATCACATCACCAAAAAGCTTTCACATATCTAAAGTGCGCTACAAGAAACTCACTTCGATACTTCAGTTTACTTTGAAGCACGAAGTGACTTAGGCAAAAATTTCAGGGCTCAAATCAATATTCCTCGTTCGTAAGAATATGGGCTCAAATTGCTTTCAAGATATTGCACTCACAATGATGTATGTGGTTTTGGAGATGATACCCTATTATTCCTTAGTTTTAATGATTCAAATGAACTCTAGGAAACGATACACTAAATTTTTCTTTCTTCATGCCTTAGATGGTTTAGGAGATGATAATTTGAACTTTTTTTGCATGATGATTTTAGGAAACGATACCCTAGATTTCCTTTTCACCGAGACTTAGATGATTTAGGAGACGATACCTTATTTTATCTTAGTTTTGACAATTTTAAATTTACTCTAGGAGATAATACCCTAAATGTTCTCCTGTCTACACAACCCACCTAGGTATAAAACATAAAGCATACACTTTCACACTTGTTTTTAAGGCAAATTATTTAAACTTTAGGTAAAACATTAAGAAAGCAATAACCGTATTTCACAGAAGTCGGTCGGTGTCTAACACTTTCCCCTTACTTAAGCAAGCCCATGAACTCTTTGAATCTCGGTTACGGGTCAATTTTACGGAGTCACACGTGGGTCATCTTATTTATTAAAATTAAAACTCTGGATGAGTTGGTACATCCACTTAAATCTTTACTAACTAGAGATTCTGTCTAATTGGCTCATCGAATAATTAAAATTTCAAAATCCCGTCGACATAAGGCTATTTTTCCAAAAAATCACCCCACCATAACTTTAAAATCAAGAAAAATCCCAACGTCGATTGATGACGACTCTGTTGGGGACTTATAAGAGGGCTTAAACTGAAAGTAGTATGCCCTCAAGCCAATCACATTTGATGTGATAAGCATATACTTTGTAATCTTGTTCATTTATTAATAAAAGTATCAAGGCATTTCTTTATTCATGATTAATTACTTGAATTAATCAAATGGATAAACCCATAGTTTTCGAGCAATGCTTTTAGAACCATGATGAGGATCATGCTAATGAGATCTAAATTTAAGATAGCTCAAAACTAAAATTATTCCTAATCGTTGGATCACTAAAAAGGGGATTAGTAAATCCGGATAGATTGGTACATACTATGCTTGCTCTTATGAAGAGGATGATTGATCTCATAATCATTTGTGTAGAGACACTAAAGCAAGTATGTAGGTGCTTATTAGAGAATAAGTTCACTGAACGTGACTCGCTCAAGGAACACCTAATGGAGTTTTACTCGTCTGTCAATAGGAGTTCCTTATGTGATAGTCGTACAAGTGATCCTTAGACTTGAGATCATCTTAGTATCTTGTGTGTACTAAGTTATACTTTGACATATTCCTTAAGACCTATTGGTATATCAAAGGATGTGATTGGGTATAATAAGGTACACATGGAAATAGATGAATGATCAACAAAGGATCTACCACTTCCAGTAAAGGGAGAGAATGTCCTATGCGATTCAATAAGTGACAATTCAGAAATCCCTGGCCAGGGTTGAATAGAATTAGAAAGGAGTTTCTAATTTACATTAACTAGAGTTGTATATTTGTGAATTGAAATGCATATAATCAAATAAATAAAATTTGACAGAAATTCCGTGTCTTATATTTGATTGGGACATTGTGTGGTAGAAGGATTGAATTGTACGGTAACTATTTGCTGAAAGGTTCTTTTACGATTAAATGTTGAAATCTATATTATCTGGAAAGTCGACTAATCGCTAAGGGGGCTTACCCTTATTGTGGAATAATTATTTATTCTGAATTAAAGAGTTAATTCGTAATAAATGAATTAGAATTGTTCTAATTTATTTATTATACAACCGGTTTAATATGGAGAACCTAAAGGGTCACACCGCAAAAGAGTAATATTTATTTTAGAAGTGGATGGCACAATCGTAATAATAAATTAAGTATATTTAATTTATACTATGGTGATAGAATGAATTAAATAGCTTAATATTTATAATTTAGTATTTTAGAAATACTAATTATAAATTAATAAGAGGAGTCTTATTATTATTATTATTATTACTATTATTATTATTACTAGTATTATTATTTAGTTCCTAAATGGTTTAGGAATTAATTAATAAATAGTAATATTATTATTAAATAATTAAGTTTCTAAATAGTTTAGGAATTATAATTATAATAATTAATTAAGTTACTAAATGGTTTAGTAATTAATTAATAAGTAGTAATATTATTATTAGTAAATAATTAAGTTCCTAAATAGTTTAGGAATTATAATTATAATAATTAATTAAGTTACTAAATGGTTTAGTAATTACTTAATAAGAAGTACTCTCATTATTAAATAATTAAGTTCTTAAATGGTTTAGGAATTGTAATTAATTAATTTAGTTCCTAATTAAATTGGGAATTAAATTAAAACCCTAATCCTAAATAGTTTAGGAGGGTTGACTACATCTATAAATAAGAGGAGTCTTATCATAGATCAATGTTACACATTCTTTCATTAGAATAAAGAGAGTACTCTATAATTCTCTAGATCTAAGAGTTAGAGAGAGAGAGAGAATTAGGGCTAGCCACCCATGGTTTGGAGAAACCAAGATCCACTTCTTTAATTCATAGATCTCTTGGTGGATCACCTCTAGAGGCTCAACACTTGGGGAGCTAACATTGATCCGTGAAATCTAATCGGTGAATTTGAAGAAGAACGTGAAGGATTAAAGGGAGATGAACTTGTACCCGTGGAAGCTTGGTTCTACAAAGGTATAAATTCTTTTATCCTTCCTCAATTAATAATACCCGCATAAGAAAGATCCGGGTTATTGGTTTGTACAAAAATTTTAAAATCTGATTTTATTGCTTCCGTTGCGCTTATATAATTTGATTATATGTATGCCATATTTTTGCAAACTAACAGTGGCATCAAGAGCCAAACTTATGCGAATTATTAATTATTTTAGTTTCATATATGTATGGGTATATGTTTGGAATAATTTTTTGGGCATAATTTGTTGAATAAAATTATTTTACCGAAATTGAATTCACGGCAATCCAATTTTGCATCAATATTTTGGGTGTACAAATCAATGTTTCGGAATTGGATTCATGGGTTAATATATATATATATATATATATTAACTGATTAAATATACATTATTTAATCCGTGACCAGCATGTTGCTAATGTGACTTCAAATTCGGGACAAGGCAATTGTTGTTTTGATTATACCGCAAACTGTTTTTCGGTAAACATATATATATATATATATATATATGTATAATACCGAAACTGTCATGATAAAGCCGAAACTGTCATGATAATACCGAAGTTGGACTTTGTTGCTTTATTCTAAAGCCGCACGGAATTTCAGATTGTATATATATATTAGTTGGCTGGAACATGATTCCGTGGAATCATGTTAACATTAAAAAAAAAAAAAAAAAAACTACGGTTTTGGCTTGTCCCACAATGAGAGTCACTGATTTTAGAAAAGCAACAAAAGCAAGCAATTTTCGGTCAAGCTAGGCTGCAGTATGTATATATATCTATATGTAGTACACGAACTTTCGGATTATTATATATATATATATATGCTATTACCGAATGTTAGTAAATATATATTATTAATATATATGATATATTTATAATATATATTAATTAGCCAAAAGGTTTGGTAATTTTATGCATATTTTAAAATTTCAAAATAAAAAGTTTATTTTGGGTAATTTTAAAATAATAAAAATAAACAGTTTATTTTTAAATAATTTTATAATTAAAATAAAAGGTTTATTTTAAATATGAAATTAGATTTTATGCAACTTTAAATTGCCCATTAAATGATACCAATACATATATGGAATGTTTCATTTAATTCATGAGATGAATATTATTTATTAATATATATGATAATAAATGGGATTGATTATGGACTATTGACCAATGTGATTGGATTTAATTTTAATTAAATGCATGAATGAATGTGTTTTAATAAATGGGGTCTGCGTACCTCGTCTTTCTAATTTTTCTTATGTATAATTCTATCTCCCTCCTATGTACTTCCCCTTGACTGTTGATCAATGTTTCTATTTATTGTAAATAATTTATAATAGGATTAGTTAGAATTATTTTGAAGAATTGGAGCAAAGAAGCAAGGAGCGCTTGAAGACCCATTTGTAATGGAGCCCAAATTTAAATGTAATAGTTACATTTAATTTAATTTATTCTTGCACCCTAGGTTTGACCAATTGGTTTATTTGGTGGCTCGAATAAACCAAATTAGAATAAAAGTCCATAATCAATCCAAGTAGAATATAGTATTCTATATGTGCATGCTTATTTATATATTATCAAACATGCTTCGCATGTTAATTAATATGACGCGTATTTTATATATATATGTGCATGCGCGCTAAACAAGATGAGACAATTAATATTAATAAACCCCTCATGATGTACAATAAATATTATTTATAAAATGAATTAAAATGTTTAATTCATGAATTAAAGGAGTTTAATTCAATTAAATAAAATTAGAATTGTTCTAATTTATTTATTCTACTACTCATAATATTAAGTTGTAACGTTCAAAGATATTTATTAAATATATCGAATGTCGCCTTCTAGCATGGTAAAACGATAAAGTATCAAATAATCATTATAAGTTTGTTGTGTCACACAAGGCTTATATTAATTTTTTGAGATGTTGTTTTTATCACATTTGATGTTTATAAAAAGAATTGAACATTACTGTTTTGTTGTGTCACACAAGGACGGTCTTTTTCTCTTCTAATATAACAAAATGCTAGGTTGGACTTAACTTGGATAATTTTGATTTGGATGTGTCACACATGATCATAATAATCTAAGAGGCAAAATAAAAAGAGTTACATGTTAATGTAATTGACAAGAGTTGTCTACCTATTTATTTATATATCGTTTGTTGTGTCACACAAGGCTATATACATTTGAAATAGGATCCTTATTCTCACTAGCAAATCTTTAACTAGATTTGTCGAACTATATAAGGAGGGTAATATAGTTTGATGAAAATAGTGGGAGACACCATTTTAAATAAAGACCTAATTTATTTTGGTAATTAATAAAATGAATGCATGTTAATGTTGTTATTAATTCACTTAAAGAATATTGCTATGTTTAATTCACTAACACTGCATAGCATAATGTATGCTAATAATTAATCGAATCGAATTGTTCGGATTGATTAAACAAATTTGAGAATAGTTCTCAATGCTGAAAAGCTAGCAAATGTCCTTAATTTGTCTATTCCTACAAACGTTGTAGACTAAGCCTCTGAGGAAGAGATTACTATTTTATGAAATGGCAAGATGATGCAAAGGTGGCTCAATGCATCATGCTCGCATCCATAAATATCGAGTTACAGCGTCAACACGAGAAAATGGATGCACCTACTATATTGCTGCACATTCAATAGTTGTATGGTGAGCAAAGTATGTCAACTAGATATAAGATATCTAAGGAGGTCTTCTGATCTATAATAACCAATGGCACTACAGTAAAAGACACATGTCCTAAAGATGATCAATTGGATTGATCAATTAGGACAATAGGTTTTGTCAAGGATGGAGAGTTGAGTCAAGATTCGATCTTGCAGTCACTCACTGACTCTAATTCACAATATGTTGTGAACTTCAAACATTAATAAGCTAGAAGTCAGTTTAACTGATTTGCTTAAATATGTTGAAGACTTTTGAGAGTCACTTTTCTTCCTAGTAAAACCAAGTCTTACTCGTAGATGAATCTTCTAAGCGGAGGAAGATGGCCAAAGGTATTTCTGAGGAGTCAGAAAGAGTAGAAGGCAAAAGAAAGACTAAACAAAGGACATAAATAAAAGTGATCCCGAGGGCAAAGGAGTTTGCTTTCATTGCGATAAGCTGGGACACTGGAAGAACAACTGCAAGAGAGTTGTAGTAGTTAAGTAGAAGAAGTTTAATGAAGCTTCAGCTACAGATATAGATTTGTTCATAATAAAATAGAACTTTCTATAAGTCAAGTTTCTACTTAGGAATTAGATTCCGGCTGGTGGTCTCACATATGCAAGACGTTGCAGAGACTAAGTAAAAGTAGAAAGCTAAACAAAGGATAAGTAATCCTGTGCTGGGGAATGAAGCAAAGGTTGCTGCATTAGCCATGGAAACTTATAGTTTAGCACTGCCTATGGGCAAGCCTATTAAGTTAGTAAGTTGTTACTATGTTCCAGTTCTTAGAAACATTATTTCAGTTCCATGTGATGACAAGGAAGGGTTTTTGACATTATAATAATGAACAATCGTTGTTCTGTTTATAATGATAATGTTTTATTTAGAACTGGTTGATTACTTAATGGATTTTGTATACTTGACTTACATGAAAATATTTCAAATTGAACAAACTAAAATAAAAAAGATGATATGAATTATACCTTCATGCAATGCTGTTAACTCGGTCACGTTAATGAAACAAGACTAAACAAGTTGTATAGAGATAAGCTTTTAAAGCTTTTTGATTATGAATCAAATACAATTTGTGAATCTTGTATCATGGATAATATGACTAAATCTCCATTTAGTGGACATGGAGAGCGAGTTACGGAGTTGTTAGAGATGGTACACACAGTGGTGTGTGGGACCTATGACAACAAATGCAAGAGGATGGTATTCATTCATTACTTTTACTGATGATTCTAGATTTCGATATATGTATTTGATGAAATACAAATCCAAATCATTTGAAACGTTCAAAGAATTCAAAAGTGAAGTATAGAAACTAAAGACCAAAAGTATTAAAGTTCTTCGATTAGATCGAGAAGGGAATACTTAAAGGAGTAAGTTTCTAGATCATCTCAAGCGAAATGGTATTCTCACAATGGACATGGCGATGATCCATAATGAGTATTACCGATCTTCCAGTATCCTTCTAGGGTTATGCTCTAGAAACGATCGCATATCTACTAAATAAGTTACCTTCTTAATCCGTCCCTAAGACTTCATATGAGTTATGGGATAGAAAGAAAACTAAGTCTTAAGTATGTTAAGATTTGAATTGTTCAGCTTATGTCAAAAGGTTTGACATGATAAACTAGGGACAAGATCTGATAAGTGTAAACTTGTGGGATATCCTAAAGAAAGTTTAGGGTATCACTTCTATAATCCAACTAACTAAAAGGTGTTTGTTGAAACACGCTGCCTTATAAGAAAAAGAAGTTTTTTCTTAAAGGGTTAGTGGGAGTAAAATAGATCTTGAAGAAGTTCAAGAACCACAAAACACTACAGATAAAATGAAGGAATCTGTACAAGTAGATAAACCTATTGTACCACAACCAAGTCGTAAATCTGGTTTAGTACCGAAGATATCTGAATGGTATGGATTCATCATAGATGATGATGATAAGGTACGCATCATAGTGGATGATGATCCAGATATATACGATGAGGTATGAGTATTAGATACTCGAGAGAAATGGTCGATGACCATAAAATCCGAAATGGGTCTTTTAGAAAGAGTAAAGCAGATGGCTAGGTGTAGACCTATAAGACCTGACTAGTGGTAAAAAGATTTCAACCAAGGTCAATGAGTTGACTATGATGAAATTTTTCACTAGTGAAAATGCATATATCCATTCGGATTTTACTTGCAGTTGCAACTTACTATACAAAAGGGTGTATGTATGATACAACCAAGAGGATTTGTCTCCATATAGATGGAGCGAATCAAGTATGTAAGTTACAACGATCCAATTATGAATTGAAGCAAGTTTCTCGAAGATAGAACATCTGTTTTTATGAGACAATCAAAAGAGTTTGATTTTATAAAAGACAAGGATGAACCAAGTATGTACAAAGGTTAGTGGGAGCACTGTGACATTTCTAGTATTATATGATGATATAATATCGATAAGGAATGACATACCGATGCTACAATCAGTAAAGATGTGGTTGTCTAAAAACTTCTCCTGTAAGGACTTAGGTGAAGCATCCTAACATTCTATTTAGGATAAAGGTCTATAGAGATAGATCATAAAGGATGCTCGGCTTAGCCCAAGGGACGTACATTGATTCGTTGAAATGTACTAGACTTGATATTGCTTATGTATAATAAACAGATATCAGTTCAATTTTGGAGAAGAATATTAGAAAATAGTTTCTAATGATGGGTCTAATATAAAACTAGAGGGTTTAACAAACTCAAGTTTGTTCAGACTAACCAAGATAACAACATATCCGTTTAAGGTAATATGATTACCATGAACGGTGCTGCAGTGAGTTGAAAAAGTTCCAAACAGCAAAGAGTTGCTGATTTAGTGACAAAGACATAGTAAATAACTATAAGTGAAGCTGCAAAGGTGATTGTTTGGTTAAACAAGTTCGTTACAGAACTTATAATGGTTCCTAACATTAAAGGAGTTTAATTCGCCAAGTAACCTAGGTCTCATCTGAAATCCAAACATGTGTTGCGGCACTTTCATATGATTAGATGAATCATTGAAAAGGAGACGACACCATAAAGATGGTAGACTCTTAGAACAGCATTACAGATCCATTAACTATAGCATTTACTAAGCAATTTGTACGCCACTTAGAGAAGAATGGTATAGGGATACCAAAGGGCGATTGACTTTAGTGCAAGTGGGAGATTGAAAGTAGTATGCCCTCAAGCCAATCACATTTGATGTGATAAGCATATACTTTGTAATCTTGTTCATTTATTAATAAAAGTATCAAGGCATTTCTTTATTCATGATTAATTACTTGAATTAATCAAATGGATAAACCCATAGTTTTCGAGCAATGCTTTTAGAACCATGATGAGGATCATGCTAATGAGATCTAAATTCAAGATAGCTCAAAACTAAAATTGTTCCTAATCGTTGGATCACTAAAAAGGGGATTAGTAGATCCGGATAGATTGGTACATACTATGCTTGCTCTTATGAAGAGGATGATTGATCTCATAATCATTTGTGTAGAGACACTAAAGCAAGTATGTAGGTGCTTATTAGAGAATAAGTTCACTGAACGTGACTCGCTCAAGGAACACCTAATGGAGTTTTACTCGTCTGTCAATAGGAGTTCCTTATGTGATAGTCGTACAAGTGATCCTTAGACTTGAGATCATCTTAGTATCTTGTGTGTACTAAGTTATACTTTGACATATTCCTTAAGACCTATTGGTATATCAAAGGATGTGATTGGGTATAATAAGGTACACATGGAGATAGATGAATGATCAACAAAGGATCTACCACTTCCAGTAAAGGGAGAGAATGTCCTATGCGATTCAATAAGTGACAATTCAGAAATCCCTGGCCAGGGTTGAATGGAATTAGAAAGGAGTTTCTAATTTACATTAACTAGAGTTGTATATTTGTGAATTGAAATGCATATAATCAAATAAATAAGATTTGACAGAAATTCCGTGTCTTATATTTGATTGGGACATTGTGTGGTAGAAGAATTGAATTGTACGGTAACTATTTGCTGAAAGGTTCTTTTACGATTAAATGTTGAAATCTATATTATCTGGAAAGTCGACTAATCGCTAAGGGGGCTTACCCTTATTGTGGAATAATTATTTATTCTGAATTAAAGAGTTAATTCGTAATAAATGAATTAGAATTGTTCTAATTTATTTATTATACAACCGGTTTAATATGGAGAACCTAAAGGGTCACACCGCAAAAGAGTAATATTTATTTTAGAAGTGGATGGCATAATCGTAATAATAAATTAAGTATATTTAATTTATACTATGGTGATAGAATGAATTAAATAGCTTAATATTTATAATTTAGTATTTTAGAAATACTAATTATAAATTAATAAGAGGAGTCTTATTATTATTATTATTATTATTACTATTATTATTATTACTAGTATTATTATTTAGTTCCTAAATGGTTTAGGAATTAATTAATAAATAGTAATATTATTATTAAATAATTAAGTTCCTAAATAGTTTAGGAATTATAATTATAATAATTAATTAAGTTACTAAATGGTTTAGTAATTAATTAATAAGTAGTAATATTATTATTAGTAAATAATTAAGTTCCTAAATAGTTTAGGAATTATAATTATAATAATTAATTAAGTTACTAAATGGTTTAGTAATTAATTAATAAGTAGTAATATTATTATTAGTAAATAATTAAGTTCCTAAATAGTTTAGGAATTATAATTATAATAATTAATTAAGTTACTAAATGGTTTAGTAATTACTTAATAAGAAGTACTCTCATTATTAAATAATTAAGTTCCTAAATGGTTTATGAATTGTAATTAATTAATTTAGTTCCTAATTAAATTGGGAATTAAATTAAAACCCTAATCCTAAATAGTTTAGGAGGACTGACTAGATCTATAAATAAGAGGAGTCTTATCATAGATCAAGGTTACACATTCTTTCATTAGAATAGAGAGAGTACTCTATAATTCTCTAGATCTAAGAGTTAGAGAGAGAGAGAGAATTAGGGCTAGCCACCCATGGTTTGGAGAAATCAAGATCCACTTTTTTAATTCATAGATCTCTTGGTGGATCACCTCTAGAGGCTCAACACTTGGGGAGCTAACATTGATCCGTGAAATCTAATCGGTGAATTTGAAGAAGAACGTGAAGGATTAAAGGGAGATGAACTTATACCCGTGGAAGCTTGGTTCTACAAAGGTATAAATTCTTTTATCCTTACTCAATTAATAATAGTCGCATAAGAAAGATCCGGGTTATTGGTTTGTACAAAAATTTTAAAATCTGATTTTATTGCTTTCGTTGCGCTTATATAATTTGATTATATGTATGCCATATTTTTGCAAACCAACATAAACTGCTCCACTTCTAAATGTTATTCCTTCATGTTTAAGTTTGTTACCTTGTTTTGTATGTTTTATTTTATCATTTTTGGCTTGTGTATCTTCCTGCCTTTTATTCCTATTTTACTTCATTTGTTTAATCTTGTTTTAGTGCTTTGTACAACATCATCACTTGCATGCGGCGAGGCATGATGAATGTATGCGAATGTATGTTGTGAGATTCCTCCACCAGTAGGCGAAACTGTCAGATGCATAATTACTGGACTCAAAGGCGTTCCCTGTAGATGCTCAGGAAAGACATCCACTTAGATCTATTTTAGTGGAAAGATTGCAAAGATCTAGGGTCCTTTATTCCGAAAAGGCCTTGAGAGTAACCTTAGGATAGGTCAGTCTCAGATAAACCCAACGTTTATTTTAGGGAATCTCTTCATGCCCTTTAACTTTCAATACTCCCATATCCCGAAATGTCATCACGCATAACTATTTTTGTCTCAGTTTGAAAAATAAGAACAAGTGAAAGGAAGAATGGAACGCAACATCCCGTATCCTCCCTTTGGTGTTATAATCCTGCCATAAGTCAATACTAATTCTATCTTATAGGAAAAGATTAGAAAATCATAAAAAAAAAAACCACCTTTCATTATCCGTTTCTTCCATTTCCAAAACTAAAGTTTGCCAGTTTTGCACAGTTTAGTCCAAAAACTCGTCTACAAGCTAGGAAAGTAAAAACTCCACCTCTCAGAATGTCTTCTTCTGAAACACCCACCGCTGAATCCATTCCCGTATCTCTTGAGAAGTTTGATAATTTTGAAAGAAAAATGATTGAGATGGCCAATCTGATAACAGAGTAGTGTAAACTAACGTTAGAGCTGAAATCTAGTTTGCAGCAAGGTCATTCGCTCTAGGATTTGTCCAAATTCCTTCCCGAGTTAATAACATTTGAGTCCCTACTTCTACTGGTTCTTCTACTCCAATGTTCCAACTTGGTAACAAGTAGGCTACTGGACCCTCAACTAATGTTATAGGAATCTCCACTAACCCCCCTGCAAAAAAGGTTATCAATGTTCCTGAGGATAGTGAAGGTGCAGTGCTAAAAAAAATAATACATTAAATGGAGGAAACTTTGCGTAATATTAAGGGCGTTGGATCATATGGGAGTGTCACGTACTCGGATTTTTGTATTTTTCCAGGGGCCCGGCATCTGGATAGATTTCAAGCCCCAAATTTTGAGAAGTATGATGGCTCGGGAGAACTTTACACATATCTAACGGTCTATATTAGAGAATTAGGGTCATATGTAGAAGATGAAAACTTGAGAACGCAGTTGTTTCAAAAGTGTTTAACAGGCGGGGTTAGGACGCGCTATGCTAAA
The DNA here is from genome assembly GCA_947179155.2 of Hedera helix. Lineage (NCBI taxonomy): Eukaryota > Viridiplantae > Streptophyta > Magnoliopsida > Apiales > Araliaceae > Hedera > Hedera helix. The sequence goes on from OX359277.1 coordinate 10,219,572, forward strand.
CTGGACAATACTAAAATCCATAACTGGGAGGATCTAGCCCATACTTTCTTGGCACAGTACAATTTCTAAACTCAAATAGCACCTAACCAATACCAGATGTCTCGGGTCAAGAAACAACCCAACGAGTCTTTCAGAGAATACGCCCAACATTAGAGGAAGATGGCAGCCCAAGTACAGTTCATCCCTCTATAGATGAAAACGAGATGGTGATAACTTTCATAGATACATAAGAAGAGACATACTATGAAAAGGTATTGACAGGAATAAAAAAGCCTTGATCAAGCATAGGGATATGGTAGAAATTGGAATATAGTCGCGTAAGATCAAGGATTGTTTGGCTTTGGAAGCCGTGGCAGAGCAGTTACAAACAGGAAATTATGGAAGTAGTTCTAACAGGAATCACAAGAAGAAGGAGAGGGAAGTGTCCCTCGTGGTGCAAGGACAAGCTGGGAGAGGATCAAACAATGCACCCCCTATCCGAACACAAGGAAATAATCCCTCTCCACAACAACTAGTGTTTAATCAGAACAATGATAGAAGGAGGAGGTATAAGGATGGTTAAAACAGGAAATTCACTCCTTTAGGGGAACCATTGGAGAATATCTTGGCCCTGCTGATTACATAAAAGAAGATCATGGAGCTAATTCCACCAGTAGATCTAAAAGGGAGTAGATTTCATCCGTCAAAGAAATGAGCTTACCATTTAGGATCTCTAAGACACGATACTCAAGATTGTTGGTTTTTGAAGCATAAAATTCAAAATCTAATTGACAGTGGAGATATTGTGATCCAAAAACCAGATCAGTAAAATGTGACCACAAACCCACTCCTGGCATAATGGATTTAGAGTAAACATGATTGTATTAGAAGAAGATGAAAATGAACCAAAGACCTTGAGGTACCTCCAGAAGATAAATCAATTAGATGAGGTGATAACTATGGTGACTAGTATTAGAGAAGCTAAGGATGAACTAATTATTATGAAGGAATTCATAAAACCTAATATGGAAACACACGGTATAAACTCGATAAAGGTTCAAAGATCGCAGTTAGTTATCCTACAAGTAACACTGCAACAACCAATTAAGAGCTTGAAAGTCGTTCCATGAAATTATAGGAAAGTATTAGTCGAGGCATCCGATTATGGGGCAGTCTTGCCAAAGAATAATCCTCTATATTTACGTGAGAGGTTTATAAAGCTTGTGAAGAAAGCTCTTAGAAAGGTCTCCGAAGAGACAACTAAGGAGTTCTTAATAAAAATAGGACACACAGACTTTGATATAGTGAAGAAGCATGTTCTTAAGTATTTATCTCAGATTTGATCTTAGCCTCAGAAGCCCATCAATAGATCTTATTGAAAATTCCTGGAGAAGCTCACTAGCCCAAGACGGTAACAACGGAGAGATTTGACCAACTTATTAGCCATATTTTGGATAGCAATGCTATATCATTTATCGACAATAACATTCTTGCCGAAGGGACAAGATATTGTAAGCCACTCCACATAGCTGCTATTTCATCTAGATTTGTGCTAGGAGGGGTTTTGATTAATGGAGGATTTGCCTTCAAAATATGCCCTTATGATACTCTAGAAAGAATGAACATCAATCATAATCGCATTCGTGAAAACCATATGGTGGTTAAGGCATTTGATGGGTCGCAAAGACACACTATTGGAGAAATTGAACTCCAAATAGAAATTGGGCCATACACCTTTGATGTCTCATTTCAAGTGCTGAATATCACTACTAGATGTAATCTGTTGCTAAGGAGGCCATGGATTCACATAACTGGAGCAGTTTCTTCTACCTTGCACCAATAACTAAAGTATATCATAAATGCAAATTTGGTTACTATCTCTACCGAGCGAGATCATCTTAGGGAAGATAAGGGGAGCATTCCAACGATAGGACTAAATGAATCAATTGAACCAACCAATTTTCAACGTTTTTGATTAGTATCATGAATTATCGTCCTATGGGAATCCCAGCTTTTAAACTAAATGTTTCTCATGAAGTTATGTTAGTTGTGAAAGAAATGATCGTAATGAAGTTTTGGCCAGGCCAAGGATTGGGTAAAAATGGCCTAGGCATATGCCGTATTATCTAACTTCCTACTCAGAAAGGAGAAGAAGGCTTGGGTTATTCTGATAAAGGGAAAAAGGGAAAACCTTACTAGAGGATTCCCTTTCAGCTATCAGGATTTCTCAATATGGAGATAATTGGCCCAGGATCTATTTCCAGCGGTCCTAGATGAGGAGGAATCTTTGAAATTAACCCCTAAAGAGAAAAATCAAAAGAGAAAAGTTCCTATTTGAGGTAAATAAAAATGTAGAGAATGAGGTAGATTGGTCTCTAGAAATTGGAAGAAAAGTCAGAGGCTGAGAGGGGGATGAAAGAAAAAGGAAAAGGAAAGTTAGTAGAAGAAGGTTCATCTAAAAAATAGGAGTTGATTCCCTTCATTGATTGGACAACCTTGAATGTCTCTAAATGGTTCATTGAAAGGAAGAGTGGTCAGGTGATGGCCATCATTGAAGAAATTCTTGACCTTGAGATCTTATCCATCACAACCATAGAGGGAGATATGAATACAATCAACTAGAAAGTAAAGCCAGTTCCAATAAAAAGAAAGATGGGGTAAATGAAGTTCAGTGGTGTTATATCTCATGAAGCATTTGGAAGTTTATCTACTATGTCTTTACTTATTTGTCTTGTTATTTTACTTTTCTTGTTATGCTATGTTATGTTTATATTTGAATCAAATACTCTTATATCTAATCATACTTTATATATAGAACATGACGAGTTATTTATATTTTATTGTTAGGTGCCTTAACATGAGTATTTTTAGTCATGTTATTGTGTCTCTAGATTTGAAGGATGATTATGATTTCAATATAGAGCTAGACTTCGATTTGATGGGCTTTGAATATGAAGAAGTGACTGATGATGAAGTGCTCGAAGAAATCAAAGAATGGATCGAAGACATGCCTAAAACCTAAAACAAACCATAGTCATCAATATTGGAACCCCAGACAAACCCAAAGAATTACAAATAGGAATAGATCTAACCCCTGAAAAGAAAGCCGAAATAACCAAATTCCTAGCAATGTATTAAGATGCCTTTGCCTGGTCTCATGAAGATATGGTCGGGTTATCCACGGATATAGTTGTCGATCATTTTCTATTCGAAGAAGGATTCAAGCCAGTTAAACAAAAGTTGATGAAGCTGAAACCAGAATGTCTGAAGGTGAAAGAAGAAATCATCCAATAGTTTAATGTTAGAATTATTATGGTCTCAACTTATCCTTAATGGCTTTTCAATGTCGTTCTAGTTCCAAAGCCATGAGAAAAGGTACGGGTATGTGTTGACTATCGAGACCTCAACAAGGCTAACCTTAAAGATAACTTCCCTGTGCCATTCATTCATATTATTATTGATAACATAGTTTAGTTTGAGATGTATTCATTTGTGGATTATTTTGTGGAATATCACCAAATCATGGTAGTAGAAGAAGATGGGGAAAAAAATGCTTTCATCACACCATGGACACCTTTTTGTTATGGACGCCTAGCCTTCGGACTCACAAATGCTGGATCTACTTATTAGAGAGTTATGATGACCATGTTCCACTATATGATGCACAAGGAAATTGAGGTATATATTAATGATATCATTTTGAAATCAAAGAAAGAAGGGGATCACATACCGCATCTCAAAAACCTTTTTGAACGCCTCTGCAATACAATGTAAAGCTCAAACCGCTAAATGTGCCTTTGGTGTAAAATTTGATAAGCTCATTAGATTTCTCGTGAACAACAAACAAGGGCATTAAAATTGATCTAATAGATTAAAGTCATCAAAGAAATGACCACACCTCAAATAGAGAAAGAGACAAGGGGATTCTAAAAAAATGTCAACTTCATTAACCGATTTATTTCTCAACTCACAACAACCTGTTAATTGATTTTTAGGCTATTAAGGAAGAACTCCCCTATTTATGTACACATCTGTCACTCCAAATGCTATCGGATGCATACTGGGGCAGAAAGACATAATGGACAAGGAAAGAGCAGTCTATTACCTCAGTAAAAGATTTAACAGCTGTGAGCATAATTATTCCATGATTAAGAAGACATGTTATGCTTTGGCTTGGGCGGTAATGAGATTGTAGTATTATTGCCATGGACACACTACCTATTTGATATCCCTAATGGATCCCTTATATTTGACAAGCCTATACTAAATTATAGATTATCAAGATGACAATTGATCCTCCAATGGTTCAACATTATTTACGTGACCCAAAAATCCATGAAGGGAAAAGGGATTACTGATCAGTTATCTGAGACACCCATAGGAGGATTTGAGCCTTTGGAAATCTATTTCCCTAGGGAGGATGTGATGGCTAAACAAAGAACAAAAAGAGAAGACGAAAGATAATTCTAGAAATTGTGTTTTGATGGGGCTATAAACATAGAAGGAGTTAGAGCTGGGGCACTTATAGTATCCATTACTGGGAAGCAATATCCCGTAACCGTAAGCCTACAATTCCACAACTCCAACAATACTGTTGAATATGAGGGGTGCATCTTTGGACAGAAGTTAGCTAAAAGTATGAGAATCAAGAGGCTAACAGTTTTGGGGGATTCAAAGTTGGTCGTTCGACAAACCATGGGATCTTACAACACCAAAGAACTTCATATGTTTCCATATCATCGTTATGTCATTAGATTGGCCAAAGAATTTGAGGGCATCATATTTTGACATATTCCTTGAAATCGAAGTGATTTTGCATATGCATTTGCTATTCTAGCGTCATTAACCCAATATCCAGAACCATAACTATTCCCTTAATTAACATCACGGTGCAAAATGCTCCTGCTTATAGGAATTTTATCAGCAAAATCTTAAATGAAGCAATGCCATCCGGTAACTAAGGTATCATGCCATTAAGAAGTATCTTCGGGATTGATCCATCCATGTAGAGGCTAACAGAACAAAAAGATAGAGAATCCAAAAAATGGCTATGAAGTTCTATCTAAGTGTCCCCCTTCTATAAGAGATATGCTGGTATGGGATTTTTGAGATGCTTAGACAAAGAACAAGCCCAACGGTTTATGAATGTGATTGGACATGGCAAACAGGGCGGGCCGGGCCAAAATGGCCCGGGTTTTTTTAGGCCAAAAATTCTTAGCCCGTGGCCCGGACGGGCCAGGCCGGGGGCCATTTGATTATTTTATTATTATTATTATTATTATTATTATTATTATTATTATTATTATTATTATTATTATTATTATTATTTTATTTATTTATTTACAATTATGATACATAACATGATGTTTTGATTTCTGGGCTATTGAGTATAGCACGCAATTTGTTTTATTCAATAAAAATGTACTTATTAACAAAAAATATTAAAAAACTTGTGTTTAATACTTTAATTAAGAAATAATTTTAACATTATAAACTATTGCGAGTATTATTTATTTGATTAAATATGTGAAACTAATAATTGTAATTAAATATCAAGTGACTAATTTAAAAAAAATGCTAGAATAATATCACAAGCACATTACACATGTATGTATTTATATAGTGACAATTATTTGATTATACATGTAACGTATTCTCACTATTCTGCTATATACAAGTATATAAAAATATAATTAATTATTATTTTTTATTAACATTTGCTAAACAATAATATTTTAAATGTTGTCTTATTTAAATTCTTTCATATTTAATAGTCATATGTTTGGAGATAATAGTATTTTGAACAAATAAATATAAGTTTTGTTCCATAAATTGATCTAAACGATTAATGAATTAAGTTGTTTTTAACATTTTTTTAATATATTTATGTATTTATTTTTTTTGAAAAAAAATAATTAATTTAGGCCACGAGTTGGGGCGGGCCAAAATGGCCCCTGTTTTTTTTTATTTTAGGCTAGGGCCCTTTTTGCCAGGTCTAAAAATGATACACGGTGGGGTATGTGGATTGCACATGAGTGGACCTTTGCTTGTTAAGAAGATTTTAAGGATATGACACTATTAGATATCCATCATGGCAGATTGTGACGATCATGTCAGACGTTACCAATGCCAAGTTCACGCCAACATCATTCACAACCCTCCAAATGAGTTGCACTATATGACTTCCCCTTTACATTTCTTTATATAGGGAATGAATGTAATTAGTCCTATTGAGTCCAAAGCCAACAACAGGCATTGAATCATATTCGTCATGATTGACTTCTTTACCAAATAGGTGGGAGTGGCCTCATTCCTTTGAAAGTGACAAAAAAAATCATCACTAGCTTCATCCGGAACAACATCTTGTGCCATTATGGACAATTGAAAGTTATCATATTTGACAATGCCAAAAATTTGAATAATAAAATGATGAGAGAGTTATGTAGTAAATTTAATATCAAACATCTTAACTCAGTGATCTACACGCCAAAGATGAATGGGACAGTGGAGGTCGCTAACAAGAACATAAAGAAGATCATAGAAAAGATGTCACTAAAATACATATGATGGCTGGACATTATACCTCTCACCTTGCTTATATACAAACCTTCAGCCAGCACCTTAACCGAGGCAACTCCTTACTCTTTGGTATAGTGAATGGAAGCTGTGTTGCCCATTAAAACAAAGATATTGTCACCAAGGATTTTTTCTAGATGTTAAAATTGATGAAGATGAGTGGATCCAAAACAAGTACGAGTAGCTATCTATGACTGAAAAAAAGAGAATGGTTGCTGTATTTCATGGGCATTATATTAGTGTTGAATCATGTAATCCTTTAATTAAAAAGGTGCGAGCCAGCAAATTTAGGGAAAATGATTTGGTGTTGAAGAAAATCATCCCTTGCCAGGATAAAGGCAAAGGGAAGTTCGCCCTAAACTGGGAAGGTCCTTTCGTTGTTAAAACGGTGTTATTTGGCGAAGCTTTGATATTGCAAGAAATAGATGGAGACGTATTCCCATAGTCGATCATTTCAGATTCGATCAAGAAGTTTTATGCTTAAAAGGGAATTCCAAGTTAGGAAGAAGACATTTACAGACTTACGAGTTGAGAGAAATGAGAGAATATGCTTGGCCGAGGGCATAATGAAAACCAAAAACGGACAAGTAAAAGAAGTAGGGCTAAGGAAAGATACAAAAATGTCCACATGTAGAAAACCTAAGAGAGCTATGATGTGTAACAATGACAGAACCAAACCTGGTGAAAACCTAGCGATAGGCGCCATGGGCAAAAGAGGTAAAAAGAATCCCCTCTTTGTTATATTTCTCTTATAGTTTGAACTATGTAAGACCTGATCTCCTCTCATCTATGAGTACATAGGCAACCATCATGGTGTTGTCTCATCCATATAATCGCACTAATAATTCTAAATATTTGACGACTATATCTAGTTGAACTACGTAAGACCTGATCTGCTCTCATCCATAGGAGGACATAGGCAGCCATTCTTGGTGTGGTCTAATCACGTCAAGAAAATTGCCTCCTAATACTCCAACTATAGTTAGCTTTCTATTAATAACCAAAACCACTTTCTTTGACATAAGCCATAACATTTCTAAAACTATGTTATATGTCCTTGATTTGACTCAATGAGATCTAAAGGTGCTTCATTATCAATCACCAGGGCAGAGATAATGACCTATCAATAATAAGCATAAAAATATACCAAAAGCATATTCATCTAGATAAAATGGCGACCAAGAGAACAAATGCTTTATACAGGAAAGTTAACTGGAATATAATTAATTTAATATATTTTCCACTATTTAATTTATTTGATATACATGTTTTGATGATAATGACAAAATGTAACTGAGTTTGTACAACAAAAGTAAATACAGGATAAATAATTATATACCAATAGTGAGAGTGGCAAGAAAGTCGAGGTAACCAAGAACCTCAAAAGTCTGGGGATTGGCACTAAGCATCTGCTTTGTCATCTCAATCTAATCCAACAATATTGTAGCCGTTTGGACAACCCTCTCCCGACCATCTAATATTTGGCGCACCTGATCGAGTAACTCCTCCGAATATGCTTGAAGAACATCTCACTCAGCCAAGGCATCCTCTCTAATAACATATACAACATCTTTCCCGGCTAAAGCAGTCTCCATTAGCATGGTATCATGATCCTTCTTAAAGGTGAAGACTATCATTAGACTCTCCAAGTCCACAATAGTGGCAGTAGATGAAAATGTATGAATAAAGGCCATACCCTTAGTCAGTGTCTCAATTAACCCCCAATAGAGCTCATCCTCTGTTGAACTACTAGGCCCATCTGTACTGATCTAAGTCGCCACCAACCTTGATATTCAAGGGTTTGACCTGGATGTCCATCCCTGAAGTTGGCAAAAAATTTTGTGATCCCATAAATTGTAAACCCTAAGCAGGGTAGAATCTATAAAAGGAAACTTGCGATCCTCTGCCCCATGAAAATAGTGAAAGTCCTAAAACTAATCAAACTGGGATATAACTGCTAAGGGATGATTGGTGGTAACCCCTCGCAAGGCAACAACAAGAATAAAATTTAACCCCTTCATATGGGCCAAGAAGACCAAATCAAAACAATACCCCATAAATAATAGCACGAAATACGGTTCCTCAACAGATGATAAGAACTTTGCCTATAAAGATCCATCAGTATAGGGGTCAAGTTGACACTTAAATCGAGATGAGATGTCATAACCAAGGCAATAGACTCAATGTATGAAGCTACCTATCAGTCGAATGTGAGTCATATAACATATATAGAGCAACATTAAACTCCCACGAAAATCTCGACTCTCGAAAGTTTGGCAGTAGGATAGTGAAATAAAAGTCTCAGCTAAAATTATGGGTAGTATGTTTGATCCTGCTGCAGACCTCTCATTGCCATAATCACACCAACATCCATATGATCTACGTATACGACATATATAAAGAAGAATGACACAAGCCATCAGAGCTTCAACGCGTACCTTGCATCACCTAGCCTCATAAATATAAAAGTGATCCTGATAAGTAGTAAAATCCTCCAGCGAACCAAATCTGTCAATCATTAAGTCCATAAAAATAACATTCCCATCAAGCACCTTCGTAAGTATGGCAGCACAGGTCAAGCCCAAATAAAAAAGAAAGGGCGACACATCTTGTCGATGAATAAGGAGTGCACGACCCGGATAAGGGAAGGCTAGAAATCATAACATACTCCTTAAAGGAAGGTTTCATTTTATAAGAATATGGAAGACATGCTCTCTGGGACCCCACGGGAAATTATGCCATCAATAAATCCATCAAGGACCTGGAATGTAAATAAATCTACCATATAACCAAGTAAGCGTACGATAACACAGTCAGGGCTGGGCAGATCATTAAACCAAGCCCTCAATCTATGAGCCAAGGATATTAAAGTAGCACGGTCTAATAGTATGCCAAATGAAGACATATTTTAGTATTCATTTTGAACCTGCCATACATTTATTGGTTTACAAAAAACAAGGCATACATACAATCAAATTGAACAACGCAACGAAAACATGTAATAAATCTTATTTAAAATTTTTCTACAAATCAAATTTCAGGATCTTTCTTATGCGATACTTATTAACCGAGGAAGGATAACGAGTTATAAATTTGTAGATTCAACTTCTTTGAATAGCTACGAGTTCACCTCCAAATCTTTCGTATTCGTCTTTAAATCCACTGATTAAAATCTTTATATCAACGTTAGCTACCCAAGTGTTTAGCCTTTACATGTGATTAACCAAGAATAATATGGATTGAAAAAGTAATTTAGATTCAATTAGATCTTAGGTGGATAATCCTAATTCTTTCTTTCTCTCTCTAACTCCTCAGATGTAGAGAATTATGAAGTATTCTCCTAATACTTATAAAAGAGTGAGTAATCGTAATTCATAACAAGACTCCTCTGATTTATAGATTTGTTCAATCCTCCTAAACTCTTTAGGAGTAGGGTTTTAATTTAACTCATAATTTAATTGGAAACTAAATTAATTAATTACAATTCTTAAACCATTTAGAAACTTAATTATTTAATAATGAGAGTACATCTTATTAATTACTTCCTAAACCATTTAGGAACTAAATAAGACTCCTCTTATTAATTTATAATTAGTATTTTTAAAATACTTAATTATAAATATTAAGCTATTTAATTTATTATATCACCGTAGTATAAATTAAATACACTAAATTTATTATTACTATTATGCCACTTACTTCAAAAATAAATATTATTCTTTTACGGTGTGACCCTTTAGGTTCAATATTAAATCGGTTGTAGAATAAATAAATTAGAGTCATTCTAATATTATTTATAATAGTAAATTAAACTCCTTTAATTTATTTATAAATAAATACTTATTTATTCCATAATAAGGATAAACCCCCTTAGCAATTCACGACTTTTCGGATAATATGAATTTTAACATTTGATTACTAAGAACCTATTTCGTGAATATTTACAATACAATTCAATCCTTTTATCGTACAATGTCCAATCAAATATAAGATATTGAATTACTGTCAAGTCTTATTTAATTTGATCATATGCATTTTGATTCTAAAATGCACAATTCCAATTAATGTAAATTAGAAACTTCTTTCTAATTTTTATTAAACCTTGGCTAAGGACTACTGAGTAGTCATTTATCGAATTATATAGGATATTCTCTCCCTTTACTAGAAGTGGTAGATCCTTTGTTGATTATTCACATATCTCCATGTATAACTTATTATACCAAAACATATTCTTTGTTATACCTGAATAGTCTTAAGGAATATGACAAAGTATACATCATACACAAGATAATGTGATGATTTCAAGTCCAAAGATCATTTATACTACTATGACATTAGTAACTCCTATTGATAGACAAGTAAAACTCCATTAGGTGTTCCTTAAGCGAGTCATGTTCAGTGAGCTTATTCTCTAATGAGCATCTACAAACTTACTTTAGTGTCTTAACATAAATAATTATGAGATCAATCATTCACTTTATAAGAGCAAGCATAATACGTAATAATCTATCTGGATTCACTATTCCCTAATTTAGTGATCCGACGATTAGGAATATTTTACCTTTGGGCTATCTAGAATTTAGATCTCATTAGCATAATCAACATTATGATTTTAAATGCATTGCCCCAAAACTATGGGTTTATCCATTTAATTAATTTAACTAATTAATCATGAATAAAGAAATGCCTTCAAATAATTTTATATTAATAATTGAATAAAATTATAATGTATATGGTTATCACATCAACATGTGATTGACTTGAGGGCATATTACTTTCAATCTCCCACTTGCACTAAAGTTAATCGCCTTGGTATCTAATACCAATCTTCTTTAAGTGGTGATTGAACTGCTGCTGAGATAATAAATAGATCTGTAATGTTATTCTAAGAGTCCACTCGCTCCACAGTGACATCTCCTCTTTCAATGATTTCTCTAATCAAATGAAATTGCTGCAACATATGTTTAAATTTCTGATGAGACATAGGTTCAGTGGCTTATACAATAGCTCCCGTGTTGTCATAAAATAAAGACACTCGTCCTTGAATGCTAGGAACAACCCCAAGTTCGGTAATGAATTTCTTCATCCAAATAGCTTCCTTTGAAGCTTCACTTGCAGCTATGTACTATGCCTCTGTCACTGAATCAGCAACTGTTTGCTGCTTGGAACTCTTCCATCTTACTGCGCTACCGTTTAAGGTAAACACATTGTTAGGGTTTCGACACAGAGAAAGCAGCGGAATTTCAAAAAATTTTCCAAAACCCTAAGACAGGATGATGCAAAACTATATCAATTCAGAGGTTTAGATTATTTACCGATTATTCGAGATGGAAAGGAGATGATAGAATTCTGGAACGGCTTCGAATCTTCAACGCAATCCAGCGACTGCGTCTCTACGGTATCCACACGAACGCTCCACGAACCGTCACACGATCTGCAGCGAAAGGGATCTGCGGTACTAGCCACCAAGATCAGGATTTCTAACCTATTTTTCTCTCTAGCCTCTTTCTGAAAGCGGCTAGGGTTTTAGTTTTTCCTTACGTAACTTTTAGACTAATGATATATCATATATATAGTAGTTAATAGGAATTAACTAAAACCTAAAATAAATAAAAAAATAAAATTCGAATTTATATACATTATATTTTAATTAAGTCTTACTTAATTAATATACATATATACAAATTATCCTATTAATTTAAATTCGTAATTTTTTAAATACTATCAATCATATTGACATATTTAAAATACTTACGATTTAAATTAATTCCCTTTTAATTACGTTCTAAGTGTGTGACCCTATAGGTTATTATTATATTGGCAATAATTTTAAAATCATATTATAAAATTATAAACAGTGAGCGGCATCTAGTAATGCATCACTGCTACCCAAATAATAATAAGATCGGTGATTCGATACAACCTTTTCGTGACCAATGTTTCTATGTAATTTAATCCTTTTAACCTTATATCCTAGATTAAACTCGAGGCATGGAATGTGTCATACTCTTCATAATTTAATCTGAGTTTTCTTGATCAATGAGTAAACTATATGAAACAAATCAATATTTGAGCATGGCCATGCATTTCATAGTCCTACTCAATCAAGAGGCCTATGGATATCACCCATAATATATATGAGGGTTAAATTCCATCTAGATCACTCATATTCCTCACACGATTCATGATGTACCCAATAATCACCTTTATTGTCCACCCTATTAAAGGTGACATTTGATGATATCAAAGTACACAAATTCTCGTGTAATAATATAGTGACTTCAGGTCGGAGGATCATTACATCATTGTCACTATAAGAATTTCTTATGACATTTTGCTTAATGCTCCATGTAGAATTCTCATGGTGGGTCAGTCCAGTACATTGTTCTCTAACATGTACCTATGCATTGACTCAAATATCTCATATATTTATGACCAATGAGATTTTGCCATCAGTCAATCCACATACTAGTCTCAATGTATCATTGTTGTCCCATTAACAATGATACTCGACTAGGGACATTTAAGATCAATGATACTAATTGTAATTATATAATCTCATGTTCAAGTCACATACTTGAAGCTATATAATTCGTATCACTATTCTAAGGACTTTTATTATGCTAACATTTATATAACGCAGTAAATGAAATCATAATAAAATAATCCATTTATGCAATCAAATATAATATCAAAAATGTTAAGCAATTACATCAAATAATTAGCCTCTAGGGCATAAACTCTAACAATCTCCCACTTGCACTAGAGCCAATCACTCATGTATCTAATACCCATGGAACTAGTGTGACCTTCGTGCTTCTGCTGCGATAAAGCCTTGGTCAGTGGATCTGCAACATTATTATCTGTTGGCACTCTGCATATATGTACATCTCCTCTATTAATGATTTCACGAATGAGATGATACCGCCTAAGTATATGCTTGGATCGTTGGTGAGATCTGGGTTCCTTAGCCTGTGCAATGGCTCCATCATTATCACAGTATAACTCAACTGGATCAACAATGGTTGGAACAACACCAAGTTCAGTGACGAACTTTTTAATCCATACAGCCTCCTTGGCTGCACTAGAAGCAGCAATATACTCAGCCTCTGTTGTAGAATCGGCTACTGTCTCTTGCTTCGAACTTTTCCAGCTAACAGCACCACCATTAATGCAAAACACAAAACCTGACTGAGACTTATAGTCATCGCTGTCAGTCTGAAAACTAGCATCTGTGTAACCCTTTACTGCCAGTTCATTTTCACCTCCATATATCAAGAATGAATCCTTAGTCCTTTTCAGGTACTTGAGGATATTCTTGACTGCTGTCCAGTGACCTTCACCTGGATTCGACTGGTATCTGCTCGTCATGCTCAAAGCATACGAAACATCCGGACGAGTACATATCATTGCATACATGATAGATCCAATTGCCGAAGCATAAGGGATCTTTCTCATACATTCCTCATCATCTTGTGATTTAGGACATTGGGCCTTAGAGATCTTTACACCATGAGTCATGGGTAAGTGTCCTCTTTTTGCCTCTTGCATGCTGAACCGTTTCAACAGTATATCAATATATGTACTTTGACTTAGGCCGAGCATTTTTCTCGATCTATCTCGATAGATCTTGATACCTAAAATGTAGGTTGCATCACCCAAATCTTTCATGGAGAAACATTTTCCTAACCATGTTTTTACAGCCTGTAAGGAAGGAACGTCATTCCCAATAATTAATATGTCGTCTACATATAATACCAGGAATACAATCTGACTCCCACTAACCTTCTTATATACACAAGGTTCATCTTCATTTTTTATAAAGCCAAACTCTTTGACTGCTTCATCAAATCGAAGATTCCAACTCCGAGAGGCTTGCTTCAATCCATAAATGGATCGCTGCAGCTTACATACCTTTCTAGCATCCTTTGGAGTGACAAAACCCTCAGGTTGTGTCATGTACACATCCTCAAGGAGATTCCCATTAAGGAAAGCAGTTTTGACATCCATCTGCCAGATTTCGTAATCATAAAAGGCTGCAATAGCAAGTAAGATCCTGATGGATTTAACCATTGCCACTGGAGAGAAAGTTTCATCATAGTCAACACCTTGAACTTGTTTGAAACCTTTTGCTACCAGTCGGCCTTTATAGGTTTGTACATTACCATCCATGTCGGTTTTCTTCTTGAAAACCCATTTGCACCCGATTGGTTTTACTCCTTCGGGTGGATCAACCAAAGTCCATACTTGGTTAGTATACATGGAGTCCATCTCAGATTTCATGGCTTCAAGCCATCTCTCAGAATCTGGTCCATTCATAGCTTCTTGGTAGGAAGCAGGCTCATCCTGATCTATGAGCATCACATCGCCGTTTTGAGTCACAAGAAATCCATAATATCTCTCAGGCTCTTGGCGTGTCCTACTAGATCTACGAATGGCTTGTGTAATTTGAGCAGGTTCACTTTCCACAATATCTTGTGGTTCCTGCTCATGTTCCAACTCAGGTTCAATGATATTTTGTGGTTCACAAATTTCTTCGAGTTCTACTTTCCTCCCACTGTTTCCTTTAGAGACAAATTCTCTTTCTAGAAAAATACCAGTTCGAGCAACAACCACTTTGTTCTCAGAAGGTTTGTAGAAATAATACCCTTTTGTTTCCTTAGGGTATCCCACAAAATTACATTTGTCAGATTTGGGTCCGAGCTTGTCAGAAGCCAGACGTTTTACAAACGCCTCGCAACCCCAAATCTTCATGAACGACATACTAGGACGTTTCCCAGTCCACATCTCATATGGTGTCTTTTGAACCGTCTTTGTAGGAACACGGTTAAGTGTGAATGCAGCTGTCTCTAGGGCATGACCCCAGAAGCTTATTGGAAGATATGCATGACTCATCATTGATCGTACCATGTCCAACAAGGTGCGATTCCTCCTCTCAAACACACCATTCCATTGTGGTGTTCCAGGTGGAGTGAGTTGTGATATAATACCACACTCCTTTAGAAGGTCATCAAAATCTTGGCTTAAGTATTCACCACCTCGATCGGATCGAAGGGCTTTTATGCTTTTGCCAAATTGGTTTTGAACTTCATTCTTGAATTCCTTGAACTTTTCTAAGGATTCGGATTTGTGTCTCATAAGATACACATATCCATATCTACTGAAGTCATCAGTAAATGTAATGAAGTAATAGAACCTACCTCTTGCTAATGAACTCATGGGTCCACATACATCACTATGTATAAGTCCCAATATATCACTAGCCCGTTCACTGTGACCAGTGAAAGGGGCTTTAGTCATCTTACCTAATAAACAAGATTCGCATTTCTCATATGATTCAAAATCAAATGAATCCAAAAACCCATCTTTATGGAGTTTGGATATGCGTTTCTCATTTATATGGCCTAAACGACAGTGCCAGAGATATGTCGGATTTGAATCATTTGATTTAAATTGTTTTGTATTTATGTTATAGATAGGCATCTCTAAAGCAAGAATATAAAGACCATTAAACAATTGTGCAACACCATAACATATTTCATTTAAGTAAAACGAACAACTGTTGTTCTTTATTAAAAACGAAAAACCTTTCTTGTCCAAACAAGAAACAGAAATAATGTTTTTGCTCATAGCAGACACAAAATAACAATCCTCTAATTCTAATACTAGCCCAGTGGGCAAAGATAAATGATAAGTTCCTACGGCTAGTGCAGCAACTTTTGCTCCATTCCCAACTCGTAGGTCAACCTCTCCTTTCGCCAAAGTCCTACTCCTTCGGAGTTCCTGCACATTAACACAAATGTGAGAACCACATCCAGTATCTAATACCCATGATGTAGAAGTAGACAAATTGACTTCTATAACATATATACCTGAATCAGAAGTCGTACTTCCTTTCTTTTTCTTGAGTTC
Organism: Hedera helix; assembly: GCA_947179155.2. NCBI lineage: Eukaryota > Viridiplantae > Streptophyta > Magnoliopsida > Apiales > Araliaceae > Hedera > Hedera helix. The sequence goes on from OX359277.1 coordinate 10,236,039, forward strand.
TTCCAGATATGCATAACAATTCCTCTTCCAGTGTCCAGGTTTTCCACAGAAGTGACAATCACCTTCTTTAGCTACCCCACCCTTAGGTTTTAAAGCCTGTTTATTTTTGAAATTGGGTTTGGCACCAGATTTAGATCCTATCTTCTTCTTGCCTTTCCCTTTTCCCTTAGCATTTCCCTTTTGCACCATCATTATGGGATCGGGTCCTGCCTTTTTCATGTTGTTCTCGGCAGTTCTTAACATGCTCAACAACTCAGTAAGTGGTTTCGTAATTTCATTCATGAGATAATTCATGACAAATTGCGAGTAGCTGCTGTTCAAAGATTGCAAAACTAGATCAGTTTGGGCTTCCGCAGTAATCGGAAAACCCAACCTAGCAAGGTACTCAATATACCCAATCATTTTCAGAACATGTGGACCAACTGGATCACGTTCACCCATCTTGCAGTGATACAACGCCTTGCTTGTATCATACCTTTCCTGTCGAGCATGCCCTGCGAACAATTTCTTGAGATGCTCGATCATCTCATAAGCATCCATTAACTCATGTTGCTTCTGAAGCTCAGAGTTCATAGTTGCTAGCATGAGACAACTCACGTCCAGAGCATCATCTTGATGCTTCTTATAAGCATTATGCTCTGCACGTGGTGCAGTGTTAGCTGGTGCTGCAGGAATGGGCCCATCAAGGACATAGAGCTTGCGCTCTTGTTTGAGGACCATCCTCAAGTTCCTATGCCAGTCTAGAAAATTAATTCCACTCAGCTTTTCCTTCTCAAGGACTGATCGTAGTGAAAGACTATTTGTGTTGTTGGTTGTCATTGATATCTACAATTTATAAGTGCAAAAATAATAAGTCAAATTGCAGAATTTTGATATTATGTAATTGATAATAGTACATTCCAAAATATACCTCCCACTATTTTAATCAAATTAATAGCCCTCACCATTAATTCGGAAAGCATTTTTTTTTTTTATTAAATCTTTCTAGTGAGCTAAGATCCATATTTCATTACGCCTTAAGTTAGCTTTGGCTAATCTCTTAAAACATAATTATTTAGGTAGACAACCATTTGTCAATTATATCATATATAACTCTTAGATAGTTTGGTGAACAACATTTGTTCTAGTCCATCTAATGGTACCTGCCAAACTCTATGCCTCTAAGTCCACAATCCTATTGAGATAACTTAGTTAAGTCGGGCCCAATGATTTTAACATTTTGGATATCACAATTATCCTATCGCATCTTACCAAGATAAATGGGGTACTTTGCTTTGGCAAACCTACATTCATCGATCCAGGTCTTGATGAGTGTTATTCATTGGAAGGCATCTGATTTAGACTTAATAATTTTATGAGGGATTTTATTAATTTAGATCTCACCAATTTTAATCTTATTAAGCATGCACGTTATTTATCATAACATATCGTATACAAGCATAAATAAAGTGCAAAAATTAAACGTGTCACAGTTATGGCCCAACCCTATGTCAATCCTTTCAAGCTAATGAAAAGATTGAAGGTCAGTCTAAGGTGGTAAAAGGTCTTCAAAATAGTAGCTTCGTTGGACCTTCCTCGTTCACGTGTGTCTCCTCTCCATCATCATCTTGTCATCTTGATTACACTTGTACATTACATGTTAAAAAGAAACCTCGAGTTACATTCGAGGGGATTTAGATGAGAAGAGAATATTACATTAGAATTTATAGAAAGGCACGACATGCAAGCCGTATTTCAAAAACCAAAAACCACTAATCCTATGGGTCAAAAGGGCCATAACTGTGCACCATGCATATCACAATAAGCACATAACACAATTTATATCATTTAAAGAAAATTATAAATAATATTTGGGGTCACGACCATCGTGCGCTACGGCGGCGGGGGGGGGGGGGGGGGGGGGGGTCCAAGGGGGGACTCCCCCCTGGCGGTGGTCTCGCTACAATCTGTATTGTAGAATTCCTGAACTGCAGATTGTATACGAATCTCGGAAACAATTCCAAAATCATATATAATCTGCCATGCAAATTGTATATGAATCTCTGAAACAATTCCAGAATCATATACAATCTGCCATATTAAACAATATACCCAGAACAATACACCCAGAACATATCATATATGTCCAGTTTCGTTTAATCATATTAAACTGAATCTTCATACTTCTAATCCAATTAGAACAGAAGTTGTATTGTTCTTCCACCTTATAAAATACGATTAACAGAAACCATATACATGCATATATTTCAGATTTCCAGAATACGCATACATGTAAAATATCATATATTTAAACTCAGATCGGTAAACATGCATCATCATATATCATATATATCGAGTACAATTAAATCACGTAATCTGAATTAATCGTTTCGCAAGTAGCTCTGATACCAATGTTAGGGTTTCGACACAGAGAAAGCAGCGGAATTTCCAAAAATTTTCCGAAACCCTAAGACAGGATCCATGCAAAACTATATCAATTCAGAGGTTTAGATTATTTACCGATTATTCGAGATGGAAAGGAGATGATAGAATTCTGGAACGGCTTCGAATTTTCAACGCAATCCAGCGACTGCGTCTCTACGGTATCCACACGAACGCTCCACGAACCGTCACACGATCTGCAGCGAAAGGGATCTGCGGTACTAGCCACCAAGATCAGGATTTCTAACCTATTTTTCTCTCTAGCCTCTTTCTGAAAGCGGCTAGGGTTTTAGTTTTTCCTTACGTAACTTTTAGACTACTGATATATCATATATATAGTAGTTAATAGGAATTAACTAAAACCTAAAATAAATAAAAAAATAAAATCCGAATTTATATACATTATATTTTAATTAAGTCTTACTTAATTAATATACATATATACAAATTATCCTATTAATTTAAATTCATAATTTTTTAAATACTATCAATCATATTGACATATTTAAAATACTTACGATTTAAATTAATTCCCTTTTAATTACGTTCTAAGTGTGTGACCCTATAGGTTATTATTATATTGGCAATAATTTTAAAATCATATTATAAAATTATAAACAGTGAGCGGCATCTAGTAATGCATCACTGCTACCCAAATAATAATAAGATCGGTGATTCGATACAACCTTTTCGTGACCAATGTTTCTATGTAATTTAATCCTTTTAACCTTATATCCTAGATTAAACTCGAGGCATGGAATGTGTCATACTCTTCATAATTTAATCTGAGTTTTCTTGATCAATGAGTAGACTATATGAAACAAATCAATATTTGAGCATGGCCATGCATTTCATAGTCCTACTCAATCAAGAGGCCTATGGATATCACCCATAATATATAGGAGGGTTAAATTCCATCTAGATCACTCATATTCCTCACACGATTCATGATGTACCCAATAATCACCTTTATTGTCCACCCTATTAAAGGTGACATTTGATGATATCAAAGTACACAAATTCTCGTGTAATAATATAGTGACTTCAGGTCGGAGGATCATTACATCATTGTCACTATAAGAATTTCTTATGACATTTTGCTTAATGCTCCATGTAGAATTCTCATGGTGGGTCAGTCCAGTACATTGTTCTCTAACATGTACCTATGCATTGACTCAAATATCTCATATATTTATGACCAATGAGATTTGGCCATCAGTCAATCCACATACTAGTCTCAATGTATCATTGTTGTCCCATTAACAATGATACTCGACTAGGGACATTTAAGATCAATGATACTAATTGTAATTATATAATCTCATGTTCAAGTCACATACTTGAAGCTATATAATTCGTATCACTATTCTAAGGACTTTTATTATGCTAACATTTATATAACGCAGTAAATGAAATCATAATAAAATAATCCATTTATGCAATCAAATATAATATCAAAAATGTTAAGCAATTACATCAAATAATTAGCCTCTAGGGCATAAACTCTAACACACATAACCCAAAATGGATTTTTTTATTGTTTTGGCCAGTTTGAAAACTTGAGTCTATATATCCCTCTAGTTTTAAATCCAACCACCGTAAATAAGAAATACATCCTTAGTTCTTTTTAAATACTTTAGGATGTTTTTCACTGCTTTCCAGTGTTCTTCTCAAGGATTCAACTGATATCTATTTGTCACACTAAGTGAATAAGAAACATTTGGTCTAGTACATATCATCTCATACATTATAGATCATATTGTCGAAACATAAGGTATCTTACTCATATGGTCTCTCTCTTTAGGTGTCTTTGAAGCCTAATTCTTGGAGAAATATATTCCATGGTTCCTCGGTATGAATCCTCTTTTGGAATCTTTCATTCTAAACTTCTTCAACATCAAATCAATATACCTTTCTTGGGTCAAACCGAGCATCCCCTTAGCTCTATCTCTATAGATCTTTATCCCCAAAATATAGGATGCTTTTCCCAAGTCCTTCATGGAGAAACGTTTAGACAACCATATTTTGATTGATTGTAGCATTAGAACATCATTCACTATTAGTAGTATATCATCAAGATATAATACTAGAAATGTAAAAATTCTCTCACTAACCTTCTTATACACACATGATTCATCCTCGTTTTTGATAAAATCAAACTATTTGATTATGTCATCAAAACGGATATTCTATCTTTGAGAAGCTTGCTTCAATCCATAAATGGATCGTTGTAGCTTACATACGTGATTTATTCCATCTCTATAAACAAATCCTTCTAGCTGTATCATATATACATCCTCATCTAGTTTCCCATTAAGGAAGGCCCTCTTCACATTAATTTGCCAGATCTCGCAGTCATACTAAGCTGTAATATGAAAGTAGTATACCCCCACGCCAATCATATATTGAAATGATAAGTATATACTTTGTAATCTTATTCAATTATTAACAAAAGAATTATTTAAAGGCATTTCTTTATTCATGATTGATTGGTCGAATTAATTAAATGGATAAACCTGTAGTTTTGGAGCAATACTTTTAGAATCATAATGTTGATTATGCTAAGGAAATCTAAATTTCAAATAACTCAAAATTAAAATGTTCATAATTGTGGGATCACTAAAATAGGAATTAGTGAATTCGGATATATTAGTACATACTATGTTTGTTCTTATGGAGAGGATGATTGATTTCATAATCATTTGTGTAGAGACATTAAAGCAAGTATGTACGTGCTTATTAGAGAATAAGTTTACTGAACGTGACTCGTTTAAGGAACACCTAATAGAGTTTTACTTGCCTATCAATATGAGTTCCTAATGTGATAGTAGTATAAGTGATCCTTGGATTTGAGATCATCATAGTATCTTGTGTGTTATAAATTATACTTTGTCATATTTCTTAAGACTATATAGATATAACAAAAGATATGTTTAGGTATAATAAGTTGTACATAGAGATAGGTAAATGATCAACAAACTAGAATAAAGTCCATGATTAATCCAAGTAGAATATAGTATTATATATATGCATGCTAGTTATCTATCTATCTATCTATCTATCTATCTATCTATCTATCTATCTATCTATCTATATGTGTGTGTGTGTGTGTGTGTGTGTGTGTGTGTGTGCACGTTAAACAAGATGAGACAATTTAGAACAAACCCCTCAAGGAAAATATATTAAGTTATCATGTTCAAAGATATTTGAAAGATTGAACGTGACTTTCTAGCATGATAAAGCAATGGAGTATTAAATATTTAATATGAGTTTGTTGTGCACACACAAGGCTTATATTAAATATTTAAGATGTTGGCTTTATTACAATGGATATTTATAAAGAATTGAATGATACTATTTTGTTGTGCATGCACAAGGATAGTATTTTTCTTTTCACTTATATGGGATGCTAGGTCGGACTTAACTTAGATAATTTGATTCGGATGTGCACACATTTGATCATAATAATCTAAGAGGCAAAACTAAAAGGAGTTGTATGTTGATATAATTGACAAGGAGTTGTCAACCCGTTGAATAAATATAGTTTGTTGTACACATAAAGGGCTGTATTTATGTTAATGAGATCCTTATCTCACTAGTAATTCTTTAATTAGATTTTCTAAACTATATAAAGAAGGTAATATAGTTTGATAAAAATAGTGAGAAATACCAATTTAAATAATGACCTAATTTATTTTGGTAATTAATAAAATAAACGTATGCTAAATGTTGTTATATTTCACATGTAGAATTTTATAAATGTGTAATATACTTACATTGCAGAGCATACTTGATGCTAATAAATTGATAGAACCAAATTACATAGACTGATTAAGAAATTTGAGAATTGTTCTCACTGCTGAAAAGCTTTCCTATATCTTAAATTTGCCTGTCCCTACAAGAGTTACAGAAGAAGCCTCTGAGGAAGAGATTGTTACTTTCAAGAAGTGGCAAGATAATTCATCTGTGGCTCAATACATCATATGCTTGCATCCATGAGTAACGAGCTTCAACACCAACATGAGAAAGATGGATGCATATACCATTTTGCTGCACCTTAAAGATTTGTATTGTGAGCAAAGTAGGACTGTAGATATTAGATATCTAAATAGCTCTTCTGATCTCGCATGGCCAAGGGTACTACTGTAGTAGAGACACATGTCCTCAAGATGATCAATTTGATTGAATAACTTGGATAACTTAGGTTTGTCATAGATGTGGAGTTGAGCTAAGATTTGATCTTGTAGTCACTCCCAGACACCATCACAATTTGTTATGAATTTTCACATGAATAAGTTGGACTTCAGTTTACCTGAGTTACTTAACATGTTAAAAATAGTGGAGGCTCACTTACCATCCAAGAAGGACCGAGTGTTGTTGATAGATGATTCTTCCAAGAAAGGGAAGAGATCTATGGGTTCTTCTGAAAAAAAGAAAGAAAAGAAGAAGGCTAAAGACAAGGAGAAAGCTAAGGATACCAAGAAAGATGAACCTAATATCAAAGAAATCTGCTTCCATTGCAACAAGCCAAGTCACTGAAGGAGAAACTGTAAAGAGTATCTTACAATAGCTAAGCAGAAGAAGCTTAGAGAAGCTTCTACTATAAATTTAGGTTTGTTCATGATTAAAATAAATCTTTTTATAAGTCAAAGTTCTATTTGGGTATTAGATATCGGCTGTGGTTCTCACATATTTAATACTATGCATTGGCTAAGCAAAGGTAGAAAGCTAAACAAAGGAGAAGTTGTCTTACACGTTCGAAATGGAGCAAAGGTTGCTGCATTAGTTGTAGGAACTTATTATTTAACACTGCCTATAGGTAAGTCCATTAGTTTAAATAATTGTTATTATGTTTCAGTACTTATTAGAAATATCATTTTGATTCCTATGTTGGACAAAGATGGTTTTGATATTATAATAAAGAACAACAGTTGTTCTATTTATAATGATAATGTTTTGTATGGTATTAGTAATTTACTAAATGGGTTTTACATACTTGACTTGCATGAAAATATTTTATAAATTGATCAAACTAAGAAAAGAAAAAGAGATGATGTAAATCATATATTTATGTGGCATTGTAGACTCGGTCATATAAATAAAACAAGACTTAACAAGTTGCATAAAGATAGGCTTTTAGAGTTATCTGATTATGAATTATATCTAACTTGTGAATCTTGTATCATGGGTAAAATGACTAAATCACTTTTTAGTATAAAAGAAAAAAGAGTTACAGGATTGTTAAAGTTGGTACACACAGATGTATGTGAACCTATGACAACGCACGGTAAAGGAGGGTATTCGTATATTATCACTTTCATTGATGATTATTCAAGATCCGGATATGTGTATTTGATGAAATACAAATCTAAATCATTTGAAAAGTTCAAAGAATTAAGAAGTGAAGTAAAAAAATAAAAAGGCAAAAGTATTAAGGTTCTTCGATCGGATCGAGGAGGATACTTAAGCAATGAGTTTCTTGATCATCTAAAAGAGAATGATATCATCTCATAATGGACACCTCATAGTACGCCTCAGTTGAATGATGTATCTGAAAGGAGAAATCGTACCTTGTTGGACATGGTTCGGTCCATGATAAGTTTTATTGACCTTCCAGTATCCTTCTGGGTTATGCCCTAACAACAGCTGCATACCTATTTAACAAGATACCTTCAAAATCCCTCCCTAAGACTCCATATGAGTTATTGACAGGGAGAAAATTAAGTCCTAAGTATATTAAGATTTGGGGTTGTCCACCTTATGTCAAAAGGTTTGATAATAGAAGGTTAGATACTAGATTCGACAAGTGTAAATTTGTGAGATAACTTAAAGAAAGTTTAGGATATTACTTATATCATGCTACTGAACATAAGACGTTTGTTGCGAAACATGTTACCTTCTTGAAAAATGAGTTTATCCTTAAAAGGGTCAGTGGGTGTAAGATAAATCTTGAAGAAGTTCAAGAACCTCAAAACACTACGGATTAAACGAAGGAACCTGACCAAGAAAAGAACCTATTGTACCTGTGACGCCCCCAAATCTGGGTCTCTCAAACCTTGGGTTTGGTACTCACGATCCAACACATTCATACATCTATACTACCCAACATGCAGAATAAACATAAATTAAACTGTAATATAACAACTTATAAAACCTTTCCCAGGTTGTCTAATCTTAACTATTACATCGTTTGAAAATAAATTTATACATACATGTCTAAAAATGAGTTGAAACAAAGGAACTTAATCAAATACAACTATTTACGCGCTTTCTCTTTTCCCTTGTCTGTGACTGTTCCTCCAGATGGTTCAGGGTTGGCTGAAAAATTTAGATTAAGCAATTACAATGCTTAGTAAGTATAATAGTTTAATAATAAACATATTGATTTCAATTGAACTTGACTGAAGTACTTCAACAGTTGAACAATAACTGTGAAGATCAATATAAATAACTCTGTCTCAACCACTCTTCTTCGACTTCGAATTCAGTTTAGTTTAACAAGTGTAACCACAACAAACTCGAGACTATATATAAGTCCTTAACCTTAATGTATGCAAGGGGATCAACCTTTTGTACCTTATGTTTTGTGCACAAACATATGAAATGCATTTGCATCGACGGTAAACAACAATCAACTATTTCCCCCCCCCCTTTTAGAGGGTTAGATAATTCAATAATCATCACTCGAATCCGCACCAACACAATTTAGTTTGATATAGCTTTTATCAGAAATATAGATTTTATAGTATTCATCACTAACTGTCTAGCCGAAACAAATAGCTTAGACATTCAACAATAATTCATATTTGAATTTCTTCCAAGGCATATCTCATTACGGAATTTGGACAATACAAACGTATCATGATTCATCAACAATTGTAAAGTAGTTTAGAATACTTGTTCAAAATACTTGCACGAAAAAGTGTGCATAAGTTAGGAAACTTGCAATCAATATAAAGTATTTTCAGAGTGATAGAACTTGCCTCTACGTTCCACTACGCTTACACCTATACCCGTCCACGTTCAGTCGTGACGTTTTTGTTCCACGTAACACCTATGTAATACAAATAAGGTTATTATGTAATCCAACACACAATGTGGTTTACAATTTTTTGTTCGCTTATTATCATTTTCCAGATTAACCCTTTAATATTTAATTATTAACCCAATAAAAATTAATTGTTCAATTTTTGGTTAATCATAATTTAAAATAATTTTCTTTATTATTTCAAATTATTAAAACATGTAATTTTCATCAATTATTGGTTTAAATTATTTAATCTTTATGTATTAACCACTTTGGAATTTATTATCCAATTAAAGGTAAATTATAATTTAAAATAATGTTATTTATTATTTTAAATCATTTAAGTATTTATTTTTCAAAATAAATTTTTTTATTTATTTTTAATGGACTGCACCCTGGCACAATCCTTCTTCACTATTACAGCGCCCCGGTGTTGTCTATTATTATATTTTATTATTATTATTATTATTATTATTATTATTATTATTATTATTATTATTATTATTATTATTATTATTATTATTATTATTATTATTATTATTATTATTATTTTATTTTTATTTATTTTTAACTTTAGCAAACTAGCCCCCGACACAGTCTCTGTGACACCCCAGGATTTTACAGAATTTTCAAATATGGATTATGATTAATTAAGTATAGGTTATATGATAAAACCTAGTTATGAATGACATAATGTATTAAAGGATCGAATTATTATGTGATAAATGTGTTAGAAAGAAACCTATGTGGTTGAATTACCAGAAAGACTCTTGATTTGAATAAAGGTCTATCAAATGTTGAAGGATTAGTTAGCTATTTAAAGTGTATGAGTGACTTGATGTATGAAGGAATAATAATGAGTATGAAATTCAATGAATAATGGTTAATATAACGGAATTATGATAAATGATTTATGGTAATACCCACAATAGGGTTGTTTGAAAAGAATTAGTATAAGGTATAGTGATGTGTTGGCATGTAATGTATGAAAATGTGTATATAGAGGTATTTGAGCAGATAGAGCAAGAAAAGCTAAAGGTTAAAGAAAATGAGAAATATGTATATAAATGGATGTTTTGAATTATGGATATTGATAGCAAGTTTAATGAATAGGCCTAGAGAGGCAAGAGAATAAGAATGATAAATTAAGGTAAGGTAAGTATGCATGTACGTGCAGTGAAGAAGGAACCGTGTGATTAAATCGGCTATTAAAGATTTATGGAATATTAAATATATGATATGTGATTATATGAAATTTGTTTGAAATTGATAATTTTGATGGAAATAAGTGATGTAGTTATACGACGTGCAAAAATGGAATGTAATACTCTGAGAATGAGTGGAAAGCATGTTGGATGCAAGAATGGTTTAAATTGGTATTTAAGTTATATGTAAACAAGTGAAAGGGACGTAAAGTAGTAATAAATGTATTATGAGTTTAAAAGAATAGAGGACGATGGATTTTGGTAATCCGGTCGGGGTTCGCTTCTCGAGGAAGCAGTTTATGGAAAGAGTGATAATTTGAATATTGGAGATGTTGGGAATTTGAAATGGATTGAATAGAGAACCAAAAAGGGTTTGTAAATAATTTAGAAGGGAATATTATATAAGTTGATAATTATGCTAAATTATAATAAGTGATTGATGAATTAGCATTGAGAAGTGTGACAAGTATTATGAGACAAGCCAAGTATGGACATTATTTGATGAAGGAATAAAATTCAAGTATGATGAAACGAATTTGGATCAAAAAGGATTTGATTTGGACAAGAAATGAGCAAAGAATGAATTAATGGGGGAAAATGTAAGAAAATCTAGTTATGTGGGAGAAAAGTTGTAAGAAATGAAAATCTAGATAATTTGGCAATTTACCAAAATGCCCCTTAACAAATTAGATAATTACCATTGTGTCCTAAAGGGTAAAAAGACCAAAATACCCTTGACAATTTAGATAATGACATATGTGTCCAAAGTGATAAAATGACGAAAATACCCTTTACTTATATTGTGAAATGACCAAAACGCCCTTGGAGGAGTTAACCATGATTATTTGCTTAACCAAGCTTAGTTAATTCTCATATAAGTGAGCCAAGCAAACAAGAGCTTTCATTTTATACACTTTGCTGGAAAATAAGAGAGATAGCAACCTAAGAGAGAGAAAGAGAAGGAAGCCATGGAAGCTATGATAAAAGCTTGAAGATTTGGAGTTAGAAAGTTCAAATGATTAAGGAACAAGAAGAAAAGAGGAAGAGCTCATCATGACAAAGCTCTACATGTCAAGAAATTGGTCATCAAGTGAGGTATAATCATGTTCAAACTCTAGAACTTAGAATTTATGAGTTTAAATGGAAGTTTAAATATGACCATGCATGTATCTTTCAAATACATGGTTTGATTATGGAGTTTATGTGAGTTACATGCTATATGTTTAATAAGTCATGAAACCCTAGGCTTGAAGGTTGGTAGAACAAAGTTGATAGACTTTTCATACATATTTTTCAAAGCTAAAAACCATGATTTAAGGATAATCATGTGTTAAAAGTTAATGGAAGTGATAAAAACCTAGTTGGAAAGGATGATTATATGTGAAATATGAGAAATTTCATATTAAATGGTTTTAAAGATTCATAATGGAAGATAAGTATGATTTATTTGAAAAAATGACAATACTAGGCTATACTTTGTGTATAGATTTCGTTTTAATCTGTAAAGTACATTATAGTGTGCGGTTAGAAGTTATGTGGACTTACAATGTAGTTGAATATGTTTGTAATAGCGCATGTGGTGCTTGGAGATTAAAGGGTCAAGTAAGTTTAAGTTTTGAATTTGAAAAGTTTGGAAATTTTCATGGAAATGTCGTCAAGGTGTGATTTTGGCAATTTTGAGAAATTAAAGGTAAAATGAAGTCACATGACTTGTTTTCATGTTATTACACGTGTCTAAGTTGATTTGGCGATCAACGGAATCAAATTTGAGCGAAATGGCGATTCGAACGATCGAAATCGATCGTTTCGAATCGAAATTGATTTTTACGGACAAAAGTCGCCTCGTGCGAAGTTTTATGGTTTTGAAAGTTTGGACATGTCACATATAGGTTATGTGAGCTATGTCAAGTGTTGAAATGGAATTTGGAAGCAAATGGCCAAAAATAACCAAGTTGGGATTTGAGTTTTTGGAAATCTGAAAATTTGGCCAAGTCTGAAAATGGTTTGAACAGCCCTCCTAGGGGTTAGTGTATCTCTACTTTTAAGAAGACAAATGTGGCAAGTAGTATTTTTGTAAAATACTAGGTAGTAAGGTCTGGATGTGGTCCAAATTTCAGCTCAATTGGAGTTAAGATGAAGAAATTAAAAATTGGCAAAGGTAGTGCAAAAATCAGATTTTCAGATTTTGAACATGGCGCCCCCGCGCCATGTTTTGTACTAAAAGTGGCGCCCCGGCGCAATGTTACTGTTCATCGACCGAGAAGATTTCGCGGCCAGCGAGCTCTGGCGGCGCCGGGGCGGAGTTACTGTTCATTTAAAATTTTTTTAAGCTTCCAAAAAGCTATATTTTGATATGGAATGATAGAAATGAGTTATATAAACCCTAAAAGTAATAATAATGGTTAAATTAAAGGGTGTTAAGTTATAATGAAATGACAAATGGCATAATATAACATGCCTAAAGCTAAGCCAAAACATGTTATAGGTTATGAAAAAGGTCGGAAGCAAGTTAGGGTGTATTATAAACCTACATAAGGTGTAATACATCAAATGTGAAATGGTTAAAGACGGATGATCATGTATTTATGGAATTAGTTTGATAAGTTATACAAGTTTATGATCTTATAATGACATATAAGTTATATGTTGACAGACAAAGTTCGAAACGAGCAAGCCGATATGACGGATAACGAAGGACGATTGAGGAAGTACAGGTTAAGTAAAAACAAGGGCGTACAGGCAAGTGTTCAGACTTAAATGTAATAAACATTCTATATGAACTACGTGATAGTTAATGAGTTGAAACGTGTCTTGTGTGCAACTATATGGTTTAATTGTTAAATGAATTACGTGACATTATGCACATCATACTAAAGTAAGGGATGCATGACGCATTGATATAAACTGTAAGCATGAAATGTGTTATCTGATCTACTTGCTAAGCCTAGGTGTTCACCCTTGCTATGAACTAACATTTCAGGTAAATTACATGAAGGCCGGAGGTTCCGGTGCAACAAAGGTAAAGGATGTGAATGCATTGCTAAGCATGAAGAGAGAGTTGTTAATTGTATATGTGAGATATTCTAGTAGAGTGGATACATGTAAACCATAGTGGTGATAAAGATTATATGGTTTGTAAATCCATAATAGTGAATGTGTGTGTATATATTATTCAGAGTAAGATGGTATTAAGGTGATGATACGTATTATTATGATAAGTCGAGTTTGAAATGTAATAAACTCATAACGATGGATTAGTTATAAGCAGACATGATGTTCGATGGTATAGATATGATGAATGAATGTATGCAAAAATATATATATGAATAGGAACAGGTACAAAAGAGGTGTATGTAACCAGAGCTATGTACGAAAAGTTCATGGCGAAATTTTATTTCAGATTATGACATCATATATATATATGACTATAATAGGTCACAAATTATTAATGTTCGACCTAAGTTTAATGAAGGATAAGTAAACGTTGCGATCCTGAGACAGGTTTAAGGAATGAAGATTAAATGAGTTAAAAAAAAATAATAAATATGGACCAAATTACGGTCAATTAAAGTTAAAGGTCAAGTTTGATGCACGAAATTTCAGGTTAATATGAATTTAAAGTTAATGAATGCGATTTCCAGAGATAATCGGATAATTAAATAAGGTCAGGATGTCGGGCCGTTACAGTCTCCCTTCACAACCACCGCGCCCCAACGCGGTTAGCAAAACCCAGATTCTGCAAAATTGGCTCTCTCCAATTCATTTCCAAACCAGTTTTAAGCATTCACATATCTAATTTAAGTTATGAAACATATCCATACAAGTTATGCTACCATTTCCATGCATTAATTTCCAATTTGGATTAAGTTACTCTTTGAGACATATCATCAAACACTTGGTGTGCATGAAGTAAAAACAGAGGATTTACATACATCTTAATCCAATAAATCCATGTACTCCATACAATTAACCTCCTTATACCCTTTGACGCATCTAGGTTCATGCACCAACAAATTCTACTAACCAATTTCAACAAATAAACATTTAACACAAATGATTTCTAAGAATTTGTAAAAAAGAAGAAATTATACCCTCTTTAAAGAATTAGATGATAGAACTTCAGATGAAGGACTGAAATAGGACTCCTTTGTTGCAATAATCACCCTAGAATCCTTCAAAACTTCATTATAAAATAATTTGGAACAACTTTGGTTCTTGATGGTGTGTAATTTAGTAACCTTTGGCTAGATTTTTTGCTAGGTTTTGGATAGAGTTTGGAGCTTCAACTTGGAGAAAATTTTGGAGCATTTTAGGAAGAAATGCATATACTAATACACTCTTAATCAGAATATACATGACTGACTGAATCAAGCAAGAGATGGCAAATGATGGCATAGCCACAAGTTGTGTCATCGTTCCATTATTTTTTTTTTCCGACTTCAACGAACTGCGCCCCAGCGAGATGTTCCTTCTTTGGAACCTCGTCCCAGCGCGATATTTTTGTCCTAAAACAAAAGTCACAAACCTGCGTCCCGACCAAATATTCCTTTATTGGAATCGCTCCCTGACACGATCACCATATTTGGAATTTTATTTTAATTTCATTTCCTTTATTTCTTAAATTATAAATATCTTTATTTAATATATACCTTATTCTATTAAATTAATATTAATTTAATTTAATTTATAAATTTTGGTTTTAATATATTTATTTGATATATTGAACCCCTTCTTATAATGAACATTAATTATTCAACGAATTAATCGTCCCGCGCATGAGTTTCAATTCCGCTACATCGTGTTGCCACACAAGGAATGCTAACCCATAAAATCCACTTTAAATTTTAATTAGAACTCATAAATTTCACTTAATTCAATAACTTAATTATTAAACTCCACTTCCAACCAACATATATATACACCATTCAAGCACATAACATCATTCATATAAAATTCATATTATTAAATGAAAATTTTATTTACAATAACTTGTAATATTCGCGGATATTACAGTATAACAACATATTCATAAGTATGGAAGAGTACCAAATATATCTAAAAGTATGGATTCATCATAGATGATGATAATGAGGTACGCATCATAGATGATGATGATCTATTGACATACGAAGAGGTTATGAGCTGTAAATACTCAGAGAAATGGCTTACCACCATGAAATCCGAGATGGACTCCCTTTATGAGAATCAAGTATGGACTTTAGTTACTCCACCTGAGGGTATAAAGCGCATTGGGTGCAAATGAGTCTTTACTAGAAAGACTAGAGCAGATGGTAAGGTAGAGACCTATTGTTTGCTTGTTGTTAACTTAGAATTTCACACGCAAGTATACGCGATCAGATAGTAATATAATGGCGAGTAAGGTATCGTTCTCACAGAGAATTAAAAATAATGATTACCAAGTACTAGATTTATATTAAATTAATTTTATTTAAACAATTGAAATAAACTATGAAATTAAACTAATTAAAATTAACAACTAAATTAAATTAATGAAAAGAATTAAATTAGATTAAAAATACTTAAGATCATAATTTTTTCTAATATTTTATTTAAACCTCTTCACTTCCCTTTTAAATTAATTAATTATATAAAATTATTAACCGAGAATTCTTTATAGTAGTTATACGCATATCTCAATGACATATAAACAAATTCTTCATAAATCTAACATAAAGGCAATAGAATCGAAAGGAACACCTTAATTAAATAAATCACTATATCTCTATGTGAAATAAATTAAATAGGATACGTGTATATTAGATTATGTTTAGGTTATATATGACATATGTGTATATTTCTATCCTATACACGAATTATGAATTTCATCAACGCAAAAAACACAAACATGTGTTATCATATTCAGATCTAAATTTATAATCCATCTCTCAGTTTCATATAAATTATCCCAATAACTAATCGCAATTAATTAATACATTAACGCTCAAAATAATTAAATAGATTTAAACACTATAATTTATTCGTCAATTTCATATAGATTACCACGTTAATTAATGAAAATAACTAAATACTTGAACACATAAAATATGATAAATAATTCACTTATAATTAAATATAATTAAAAAGAAAAAGATTAAATTAAACTACGCATTGAGTTCCACTACAATCTTAAATAAAAATTAGCTCGTAATTAAATATTAAATTATCCATAAATAATTCAACATCTCAAAATTATAAAAATAAAAGAAAAAGAAAATAAATTAAATCTGTGTTTTGATATCTTTTTGTCACTTGGATCACAATCTTTAATTCCCAAGATTCGCCTTCAATTATTGAATCATTCTTGTTGAATATTCGCATCTCATTAATCTAATTCTATGTTAATGTATTCTAATCAATGTTAATATATGTTCATAAGTTGAAAATAAGACTATAATAGTATATTTATAGGGCTACAATAAAAATTCTAATCAAAATTAGAATTAAAATCCAACTAGGAATCAAATATAATTAAATAATCCCAAAAAGTCTCGTTTATGCATTTAATGTACCAACCAAAGAGAGCCATGTCGTTTTTTCCTTTTCCCGCCTGGCGCCACTTTGTTGCTGCCTTTTTCTAACACGACGTCGTTTAGACACTGAAAGGTTTAATTCATATCCGCTCGCACATTGCACGGGCCTTTCCTTTTTCCAACGCCAAAATGGCACCGTTTCGGATGTAGTCCGTTGGTTCTTCCAAGCGCGCATAGCGCACTTGCTTAGTTCAGGTTAAATTATGAATATGCCACTGAGTTGATTATTTACAATTCTGTCATCCAGTTTGATTTCCTTCTTTTTTTCTACAAAATTAAATATAAATATATATATAAATAATAAAAACACATGTTAATAAATAAAATACCTAAAATACTAAAAATACTTAAAAACTCACAAATAATTAAGCTTACAAATATTTAATAAATAGGTATAAAATTCCATTATCACCTATAAGTCTCGACTGATTGCAAAAGGTTTCAAACAAAGATAAGGAGTTGACTATGATATAACCTTCTCACCAATAGTTATGCTTAAGTCCATTTGAATTTTGCTTGTGATTATAGTTTATTATGACTGCGAGATCTGGCAAATGGACGTGAAGACGACATTCCTTAATGGGAAACTAAATGAGGATGTATATATGATACAACCAGAGGGTTGTGTTTTTAAAGATGGAATAAATCAAATCTGTAAGCTACAACAATCTTGAAGATGGAATATCTGTTTTGATGAGGCAATCAAAAAGTTCGATTTTATCAAAAACGAGGATGAACAATGTGTGTACAAGAAGGTTAGTGGGAGCGCTGTTACATTCGTAGGATTATATGTTGATGGCATACTACTGATAAAGAATGATGTTCCAATGTTACAGTCAGTCAAAATATGATTGTCTAAACACTTCTCCATGAAGGACTTGGGAGAAACGTCTTACATTTTTGGGATAAAGATCTATAGAGATAGATCTAAAAGGATGCTCGGCTTGATGCAAGAAATGTACATTAATTTAATGTTAAAGATGTTTAACATAGAAAATTCCAAAAGAGGACTCATATCGATAAGCCATGGAATACATCTCTCTAAGACTCAGGTCCCAAAGACACTTGAAGAGAAAGACCATATGAGCAAGATACCTTATGCTTCGATAATAGGATCTATCATGTATGAGATGATATGTACTAGACCACATGTTGCTTATGCATTTAGTGTGATAAACAGATATTAGTCGAATCCTGGAGAAGAATACTAGAAAGCAGTGAAAAATATCATAAAGTACTTAAGAAGAACTAAGGATATATTTATTGTTTATGGTGGGTTGGATTTGAAACTAGAGGGTTATACAGACTCAATCTTTCAAACTGACCAAGATGACAACAAATTCGCTTTGAGTTATGTGTTTACTTTTAATGGTGGCGCAGTGGGTTAGAAAAGTTTTAAGTAGCAAACAGTTGTTGAATCAATGACAAAGGTAGAGTATATAGCTGCAAGTGAAGTTGTAAAGGAGACTGTTTGGATGAAGAAGTTCGTAACCGAACTCGGAGTGGTTCCTAACATTCAAGGACCAGTGCCTTTATTTTTTGACAACACAGGAGCTGTTGCACAAGTCAAGGAACCCAAGTCTTATCATAAATCCAAACACGTTTGCATTGATTTCATTTGATTAGAGAAATCATTGAAAGATGAGACGTCATCGTGAAACGAGTGGACTCTCAAAATAACATTACAGATCCATATACTAAAGCATTATCTCAGTAGCAGTTTGATCGTCACTTAGTGAAGATGAGTATTAGATACCAAGGCAATTGACTTTAGAGCAAGTGAGAGACTCAAATTAGTATGCCCCTAAGCCAATCATCTGTTAATAAGATAAGCATATACTTTGTAATCTTATTCAGTTATTAATAAAAGAATTATTTAAAGGCATTTTTTTATTCATGATTGATTGGTTGAATTAATTAAATGGATAAATCCGTAGTTTTGGAGAAATACTTTTATAATCATAATGTTGATTATGCTAAAGAGATCTAAATTCTAGATATCCCAAAACTAAAATGTTTATAATATTAAGATCACTAAAATGGGGGTTAATGAATTCGGATAGATTAGTACATATTATGCTTGCTATTATGAAGATAATGATTGATCTTATAAATCATTTATGTGGAGACACTAAAGCAAGTATGTAAGTGCTTATTAGAGAATAAGTTCACAAAACGTGACTCACTTAAGAAACACATAATAAAGTTTTACTTATCTGTCAATAGGAGTTACTAATGTGATGGTAGTACAAGTGAACCTTGAGTTTAAGATCATTATAGTATATTGTGTATGATTAATTATACTTTATCATAGTCCTTAAGACTATATGGGTACAACAAATGATATGTTCAGGTATAATAAGTTGTACATGGAGATAGGTGAATGATCAACAAATGATCTAACTTCTAGTAAAAGAATAGAATGTCTTATGTGATTCGATAAATGACAACTCAGTAGTCCTTGGCCAATGCAGAATAGAAATTAGAAAGGAGTTTCTAATTTATATTATTTAGAGTTGTGCATTTTAGAATCGAAATACATATGATCAAATTAAATAAGACTTAAGAGTAATTTATGTCTTATATTTGATTAGGATATTATTTGGTAGAATGATTGAATTATACAATAACTATTAGCAGAATAGGTTCTTTATGATCAAATGTTGATATTCATATTATCTGGAAAGTCATAAGCTACTAAGGCGTTTCACCCTTATTGTAAGATAAATAACTATTTATTTATAAATAAATTAGAGTTTAATTTATTATTATAAATAATATTAGAATTGTTCTAATGTATTTATTCTATAACTGGTTTAATATTGAACCTAAAGGGTCACACCGTAAAAGAAAAATATTTATTTTAAAAGTAATGACATAATGGTAATAATAAATTAAGTGTATTTAATTTATATTAAGGTAATATACTAAATGAAATAGTTTAATATTTATAATTATGTATTTTAAAAATACTAATTATAAATTAATAAGAGGAATAATTAAGTTCCTAAAATGTTTATGAATTATAATTATAATAATAAATTAATTTAATTCCTAATTAGATTAGGAGTTAAATTAAAACCCAATTCTTAAAGAGATTAGGAGGGTTGATCATATCTATAAATAAGAGAAGTCTTATTATTATGAATTGAGGTTACTCACACTTTTCAAGTATTGGAGATTACTTTTAATAATTCTTAGCATTTATGAGTTAGAGAGATAGAGAATTAGGGCTAGCAACCCAAGATCTTGTTTAATCTAAATTACTTCTTTAATTCATATTATTCTTGGTGGATCACCTTTAAATACTACACACTTTGGGGTAGCTAACGTTGATCTACAGATTTTAATCGGTGGAATTGAAGAGGAACACGAATGATTTAGGTTGAACTTATACCTGTTGAAGAATAGTATCTACAAAGGTATAACCCTTTTAATCAATCCTCAATTAATAGTATTGTATAAGAAATATCTTGATTTTGGTTTGTAGAACAATTTTAAATTTGTTTTATTGTTTGTTTCCGCTGTGTTGTACAATTAGATTGTATGTATGCCATTTTTTCAAACCAACACAATCGCAAGAAAAATTCAAATGGACTTAAGCATAATTACTGGTGAGAAGGTTTCATCATAGTCAACTCATTGTCTTTGTTTGAAACATTTTGCAACTAGTCGGGCCTTATAGGTCTCTGCCTTGCTATCTACTCCAGTCTTTCTCTTAAATATTCATTTACACCTAATGGACTTTATGCCCTCTGTTGGAGTAACCAAAGTCCATACTTGGTTATCATGCATGGAGTTCATCTCGAATTTCATGGTCGTAAGTCATTTCTCTGAGTCTTTACTACTCATAGCCTCTTTGTATGTCAATGGATCATCATCATCTTTGATGCGTACCTCATTTTCATCCTCAATGATGAATTCATACCTCTCAGGTATCTTCGCTACTCTTCCAGACTTTCGAATAGGTTGTGGTATAGTAGGTTCTTTTACTTGGTCAGGTTCTTTCGTTTAATCCGTAGTGTTTTGCGGTTCTTGAACTTCTTCAAGTTCTATCTTACTCCCACTAACCCCTTCAAAGATACACTCATTTTCCTAGAAGGTAGCATGTTTCGTAACAAACATTTTTCGATCAATAGGATGATAGAAGTAATATTCTAAACTTTCTTTAGGATATTCCATAAATTTGCACTTATCGAATCTAGTATCTAGCTTATCATTGTTAAACCTTTTGACATAAGATGGACAACCTCAAATATTAACATTCTTAAGACTTGATTTCTTCCATGTTCATAACTCATATAGAGTCTTAAAGACGGATTTTGAATGTACCTTGTTAAGTAGGTTTGCAGCAGTTTCAAAGGCATAACTCCAAAATGATACTGAAAGGTCGGTAAAACTCATCATAGACCAAACTATGTCCAACAAGGTAGGATTTCTCCTTTTAGATACATCATTCAGTTGTGGCATACCAGGAGGTGTCCATTATGAACGAATACCATTCTCTTTAAGATAATTAAGAAATTAATTGCTCAAGTATTTCCCTTCTCGATCCAATCGAAGAATCTTAATTCTTTTGCCCGTTAGTTTCTCTACTTCACTTCTGAATTTTTTGAACTTTTCAAACGATTCAGATTTATATTTTATCAAATACACATATCAAAATCTAGAATAATCATTAGTGAAAGTAATAAAATATAAATACCCTCCTCTAACGTGCGTTGTCATATGTTCACATACATCTATGTGTACGAACTCTAACAACCCCATAACTTTTTCTCCTTTTCATGAAAAGGAGATTTAATCATTTTTTTTCATGAGACAAGAATCACAAGTTGGATATGATTCATAATCCGATAGCTCTAAAAGCCCATTTTTATGCAACTTGTTTAATCTTTTTTTCATTAATATGATCGAGTCTACAATGCCACATAACGGTTTAATTTACATCATATCTTTTTCTTTTCTTAGTTTGTTCACTTTGTAAAATATATCCATGTAAGTCAAGTATGTAAAGCCCATTTAGTAAATTATCAATACCATATAAAACATTATCGTTATAAATAGAACAATGATTATTCTTTATTATAATATCAAAATTATCCTTGTCCAACATAGGAATTGAAATAATATTTTTTTATCAGTACTGGAACATAATAACAAATATTTAAACTAATGGACTTGCCCATATGCAGTGCTAAACAATAAGTTCCTACGACTAATGCAACAACCTTTGTTCCATTCCCCATACGTAGGACGACATCCCCTTTGTTCAGCTATCCACCTCTGCTTAGTTCCTGCATAGTATTACATATGTGAGAACCACAACCGGTATCTAATACCTAAGTAGAACTTTGACTTACAGAAAGATTTATTTCAATCATGAACAAATCTGAATATGTAGTAGAAGCTTATCCAAGCTTCTTCTGTTTTGCTATTATAAGAAACTCTTTGTAGTTTCTCTTCTAGTGACTTGGCTTGTTGCAATGAAAATAGGTTCCTTTGCTGTCAAGCTCAACTTTCTTTGTGTCCTTGGTCTTTGCCTTTCCCTTAGTCTTATTCTTTTTCTTCTTTTCAGAAGAACCCTTAGGTCTCTTCCTCTTCTTGAAAGAATCATCTACTAACAAGACTTGGTCCTTTTTGGATGGAAAGTGACTCTCCACTATTTTCAACATGTTAAGTAACTCAGGTAAATTGACTTCCATCTTATTCATGTGAAACACAATAAATTGTGAGAAGGAGTCCATGAGTGACTATAAGATCAAATCAAGTTGTTCAATCAAATTGATCATCTTGAGAACATATGTCTCTACAGTAGTGTTTGGAATATGCATGTGAATGATATTTCTCAATTATAAGATTTGATGATGTGTTTTAAAAGACAAATGAATTAATATGCAAATATGTCTGCATTGATGAAAGATGTAAAGTCCTTAATAGTTAATAGACATTATGTACAAGGACTATATATATAGAAAGATCAAACTTGTTAGGCTGATCTTAAAATGTAATAGATAGGCCTGATCGATCAAAAGGAACAGCAATCTGACAAGAGAGTTAAAGCAAGAATCGTTGACTACACTCGATCGTAGGGTCTGCAAGTCATCAGCATAACCAGTCATACGCTCATATTTCCAAAGCAGAATCATAGAGTGTTTACTTAAAGATCATCAGTATGAAGACCCTGAATGACAGGCAAGCAAACAGAAGATCCAAGCACCAACTCCATCAGCAAGACTGATTGAGAAGTGAAGTGTCATTCAGATAGAAGTCTTATGAAATCACTCAAAGGAAGATCGTAGAGTCTCCCTGGTAAACGCAGAATAAGGCTCGAAAAATCGTAGAGTCCTCTCGGCAGATCGTAGAGTTGTCTCGACATCGTAGAGCTGACTCTCGGGATCGTAGAGTCCATATAGACAGTCACTCTACAATTCTCCTAATCTTGTCTACGAACCAAGCAGAGTCAAAGTTCAGAATCATGACAGCAATCCTCATAAAGATTATTCAGTAGGCTGTCCTTGGGCTGTTAAACTAACTGAATGAAGATCTCGTACATCTACAGCATCTAGTCTGAACTGAAATCGCAGAGCAGTTCAAATCATAACTCTACGATTACACTACGACTTACACCACAAGTCAGATAAGTCGTGAAATGATAAAGCAAGTTCAGATGTACAACGTTCAAAGCAATCAAGCTGAAGATATTCAAATGCTACCTGTCATAAACAGCCTTTTATTGTACAGCAGAGAATGAAACTAAAAGTTCGTAGAGCAGTCCTCTACAATAAAGATCTGGCACCTGAAGGTTCATAGAGCAGTCTTCCATGACATATAGAACCAAGCAGTTCGAGCAAGCCTGAAGTTCATAGAGCAATCCTCTATGATAAGAAATCATTTGTTAAAGCTTAAACCAGATCACAGACTTATGCTCTTTATGCATAAAGCACAATGAAGATCACGAAGCATGAGAAGCATATTGTCAGGACCGCAAGACTTGGATAAAATCGTAGAGTCAATCACTCTCTACACAGAAGCCTACGACAGACAAGATCGTTGAGCTGCATAGCAGAACCAGCAGATGACTCAACGATCAGAAGCCTACGACAGACAAGATCGTAGAGCTACATAGCAGAACCAGCAGATGACTCAACGATCAGAAGCAAGAAGCTACAACTGGATTGATCGTTGAGTACTTAAGGCCAACTAGGATTGAAGACATCTAAGCACTTAAGACAGTAGTCTCAAAATGAGTTGCTAATTACTTCAGAAACAACCACGTCAACACTACTAAATCATCTGCTATAGAAGAAGTCAGAAATGTCAGAATACTAACTTATGCGTGCTGAGTGTCAGAGAAAAGACTTCTAGTATCACGCATCAGGCTCAAGAAATCAGAAGACTGTGTCTCAACGATCATATTCTTTAAAAGACCTGTCCACTCTATGAAGACTGGGAAGAACACGAGACTGACATCTCTACAGTGATAAAGAAGGCAAGTCAACAAGTCAGAGCCTGCAGAGCAGCTGATTCTTAAAGTCAATGAAAACATTTATTGATGAATCAGAAAGATTAACTAGCAAAGAATATAATAATCTTTGATGAACAACTCTGAGAGAGCAACGGCTATAAATTCAGAGAAAGCAGAGCTACAGGTCAATCTATCAGAACATGTCAGAAAAGGGAAAAACACTGACACAAGCGGCAAGAAAGTCAACATCGAAGTTATTAAAGATCTGCACAAAGCCAAAGGAAACCAACGGGATTTCTTTCAACGGGAAAATTTGCTCAGAGTTATAAAGGCTTACATAACAAACAGAAAGTAGTTGTTGTTGCATTTATTGAAAAATATACACAAGAGATATGATGATAGACAACAACCAATCGTAGAGTAGAACAGAAAATGAAGATGCTGAAGGACTCTACGATCCATCAGAACACTAACACTGAATTGAGAAAAACATAGAGATGTATAACTCTATTACAAGAGAAGTGTTCAGAGCTGCTAGCCACATGGAAGAGAGAAGCTTAAACGCCAACTTGATACATACATGGTACCAACTGAGTACCAAAAAGGAAGGAGCATCACAGTCATCTCAGAAGCCCATCTCGAGAAGCAATAAACTGTCTATGATAAGAAGGAACAACTGAGTACCAAAAAGAAGAAGCATCACAGTCATCTCAGGAGTTCATCTCGAGGAGCTATCAAGTACCAAAGGAGCTGAAGTGCAAAAGCCTAGCCAGCACATTTGGTGATCTTGAGTAGTTGCTGAATATCAGAAAGAAGGAGAATATCAACGACAAACATCAGCAGCATTCAATGATGGATCATAAGCAGCTGCTAAGTATCAGAAGTTAAAGAAGATCCAAGTTCATCTTAGCAGCACAACCCAACAAGCATCCAACACACAAAGAGGGTCAAAGGATCCTTGCCCAAGTGGCTAAAAAGAAATCAAGTCTGCTGGACTTGTTGAGTACCGAAGGGTACAAGAGATTCTAAGTCTGCTGGACTTAGTCTACAGTCCAAAGCTGCTAGCTTTGATGAGGGCAAGAGTGTCCTAGTCTTAATGTGACTAAAGGAACCAAAGCTGCTAGCTTTGATGAGGGCGAGAGTGTCCTAGTCCAGAGGACTAAATCTTAGTGGATTTCCTACTGTCAAGTAGAAGAGTGGAGTAGGAGTTATTCAGTCTCCGAACCACTATAAATCTCTTGCGTCATTTACTTTATGTCTTTTATATTCTGCACAATATCTGCTTTCACCCATACTAGATTAACACACTAAATTGAAATGGCTCATATTTCTTTAAGGGGTTTATTAAAAGTAATATCCGCTGTGCTTGAATTGATTCTATCATTTATAACTAATATGCTTTCGTTACAAAAGTGAAAAGTTTTTAAATGATCTATTCAACCCCCCCCCCCCCCTTCTAGATCTCTATTGTATCCACGGGAACTAACAAGTAGTACCCTCGGTCATGCGAGATCGGACGAGCTCTTTAGATATTTGATATCTAGCCGTCCTACTTTACTCACCATACAACTCTTAAAGGTGTAGCAAGATAGTAGGTGTATCCATTTGCTCATGCTGAGATTGAAGCTCGTTACTCATGGATGTGAGCATGATGTATTGAGCCACAGTTACATCATCTTGCCACTTCTTAAAAGTAGCAACCTTTTCCTCAGAGGCTTCTTCTACAACATTTGCAGGGACAAACAAATTTATGACATAGAAAATATTTTCAGCAGTGAGAACAATTTTTAAATTTCTTAACAAGTACGTGTAATTCGGCCCAGTCAATTTGTTAGCATCAAGTGTGCTCCATCGTGTAAGTGAATTAATATTTGTAAAATTTTTCATGTAAAATATAACAACATTTAACATACATTCGTTTTATTAATTATCAAAATAAATTAGGTTTTTATTTGAATTGGTATCTCCCAATATTTTCATCAAACTATATTATCCTTTATATATAGTTCGACAAATCTAATTAAAAAATTGCTAGTGAGATAAGGATCCCATCAACATAAATATAGCCTTGTGTGTGAACAACAAACTATATTTATGCAACGAGTAAACAACTTCTTGTCAATTACATCAACATGTAACTCCTTTTAATTTTTCCTCTTAGATTATTATGATCAAGTGTGTGCACATTTGAATCAAAATTATCTAAGTTAAGTCCGACCTAGCATTCTATATAAGTGAAGAGAAAAATACCATCCTTTTGTCTGCACAATAAAATAGTATCGTTCAATTCCTTATAAACATCCAATGTAATAAAACTAACATCTTAAATATTTAATACAAGCATTGTGTGTGCACAACAAACTCATATTAAACATTTAATACTCTATTATTTTATCATGCTAGAAGGCGATGTTTGATATTCTTAATATCTTTGAACGTTACAACTTAATATATTTAACCTTGAGGGGTTTGTTATTAATTATCTCATCTTGTTTAGCGCACATACACACACACGCACAGACACACACACACACACACACACAAATATACATATACGCGTAATATTATTTAACATGCGAAGCATGTTTGATAATATATAATATATATAATTAGCATGCACATATAGAATACTATATTATACTTAGATTGATTATGGACTTTATTCTAGTTTGGTTCATTCAAGCCACTAACTGAACCAAAAAGTTAAACCTATGGTGCAAGAATAAAATTAAATGTAACTATTACATTTAAACTTGGGCTCCCATACAAATGGGTCTTCAAGTCTTGCTCTTCGGCTCTAATTCTTCAAGTAATTATATATAATCCCTAATATAAACTATTTACATAAAATAGAAACATTAATTAGCAGTCAAGGGGAAGTACATAGGAGGGAAATAAAATATAGAAATAGAAAAATTTAGAAAGACGATATACACAGACCCCATTTATTAAAAATTGTCTATTAAAACCATTCATTCATGCATCTAACTAAAATAAATCCAATCACACATTGGTCAATAGTTCATAATCAATTCCTTGTATTATCATACATATCATCATATGTATCAATATATAATTATATCATACATATCATTACATGCATCATTCATCTCATGCATGAAATCTAATTTCAAGTTTAAAATAAACTATTTATTTTAATTTATCAAAAATTGCACAACAGGAAAAAGGACCAAAACAGAGAGGTCTGATGCGACTGCACCTGGACTCAGCGCAGCTATGCTGCGACACGCTATTTCGGTTCTGTAGTATTTTTCAAATCGCTATTTTTGTGTTCTTTTGATAAAACATAATTTTATACTAACAATTATGCCCAAATAAATTATTTTAAACACATACTCATATATATACGGAATGAAAATAATTAATAATTTGCAGAAATTTGGCTTTTTTATGTCACTGTTGGCTTGCAAAAATAAGGCATACATACAATTAAATTGTACAACGTAGCAAAAACATGCAATAAATCGTATTTAAATTTTTTTTACAAACCAAATTTCAAAATCTTTCTTATGCGATACTTATTAAGTGAGGAATGATAACAGGTTATACCTTTGTAGATTTAACTTTTTTGAACAACTACGAGTTCACCTCCAAATCCTTCGTGTTCCTATTCAAATCCACCGATTATAATCTTTAAATCAAGGTTAGCTATCCAAGTGTGTAGCCTCTAAAGGTGATCCAACAAGAAGAATATGGATTGAAGAAGTAATTTAGATTCAACTAGATCTTGGGTGGTTAGCCCTAATTCTCTCTATCTCTTTCTAACTCCTTAGTTGTAGAGAATTTTGAAGTATTCTCCTAATACTTGTAAAATTGTGAGTAACCCGAATCCATGATAAGACTTCTCTTATTTATAAATTTGTTCAATCCTCCTAAACTCTTTAGAAGTATGGTTTTAATTTAACTTCTAATCTAATTATGAACTAAATTAATTAATTATAATTCTTAAACCATTTAGGAGTTAGACTCCTCTTATTAATTTAGAATTTATATTTTTAAAATACTTAATTATAAATATTAAGCCATTTAATTTATTCTATCGCCATAATATAAATTAAATACACTTAATTTATTATTACTATTATGCCACTTACTTCAAAAAAAAATATTATTCTTTTGCGGTGTGACCCTTAATATTTAATATTAAGCCGGTTGTAGAATAAATAAATTAGAATCATTCTAATATTATTTATAATAATAAATTAAACTCCTTTAATTTATTTATAAATAAATACCTATTTAATCCACAATAAGAGTAAACCCCTTTAACAATTCACCACTTTCCGGATAATATAAATTTCAACATTTGATCACTAAGAATCTATATTGTGAATAGTTACCATACAATTCAATCGTTTTATCATACAATGTCTGAATCAAATATAAGACATTGAATTACTGTCAAGTCTTATTTAATTTGATAATATGCATTTCGATTCTAAAATACACAACTCTAATTAATGTAAATTAAAAACTCCTTTTTAATTTTTATTCCGTCTTAACCAAGGACTACTGAGTTGACGTTTATCAAATCATTTAGGATATTTTCTCCCTTTACTATAAGTGGTAGATCCTTTGTTGATCATTGTTGGTCGAAATCGGAACTGTTTATTTATATTTTATTTTACTAAATAAGTTCTGATCTCAAATTCGTTTGAATGAATAACGTGCAAGCATACACGGTTAATAAATAATAAAGTGAAGGTAAAGTATCGATCCCATGAGGAATTAGTTCTAACGATTTCCCAAATACCTATTTCATCAAGTAGATCTTTATTCAAATAGTTGGTTGAATGAAGGAAGTGAAATGTAAATGGACATAATGAAAATTAACATTTAAACTACTAAAACAGTAAAGATAGATGAACCTACGATTACATTTTCTCCCAATACTTCATTTATTCTCCTAACTCTCTCTATTTGGTCTTACGGTCACGATGACTTGTTAACCGAGAATACAATAGTATTCACATGTCTTTTTTGAAAGACATATAAACATACCAAATCCAAACCTATCCCATTCGACAGAATTCAGACAAGGACACCCAAACTAAACATTTCACTATATGTCTATGAGAAATAGCAAAGCAAATATTTGAAGCACAAATTCTCACATTGGTTACATGTAGCACATAGGTATATGTCTATCCTATGCACAAATTATGCATACGCTTCTAAGAACACATAGCACAACACATGTTATCACATTCGAGTCAAAACACTATAATCCATTTTCTAATTTCATATAGGTTACCAAATTAACCACTTGGCCAATCAATTAAACATGGAAAACTAAATGTAATAATCCAATTCATATGGTGCCATCCAAGAGACCACAAAGCATAGCCAACGAAGCACAAAAATATGCAAATTACAAGACATTTTGTTGAACACTTGGTGTGCACAATGAAATCCCTTTCTCAAAGAACTCACAAATGCAACAATAACTAAATAAGAGAGAGAGATTCGATTAAATTACGTACTAGATACCCAACACAATCATAAACTCCATGCTCAAACCATAGAAAATGAGTAATACCACATCCAAACATGCATACAACATATACATAGCTAAATGAGAGCAAAACACAAATCACAATGGCTAAACATGTTAAAGATTAAATACCAACACATAGATATTACATCTATGGAACAATATTCATCCATTATTGGATTTATAATCCAGTTTTGTGCCAAAAATAAACCAACATCAATGGAATACATAAATAAAGGAAGAGAAAAGAAAACCCATAACTCCCCTCAATCTATAACTTCCAATTAATGTTGAATCTCATTCCTAGCAACCATGGAAGGTGCTTTCATCTTCTCTTGGCCTCCAAAATTGCCTCTAGCAACCTCCCAAAGAAGAAGAGATCAAATTAAATTGTTAAGGGTTGCAGTTTTCCTCTTAAAAATTGATTTCTGCGCGTAGGAACGGTGCACCGTCGCGGCGGTTAAAGGCAGCACTGCGACGGTCAAATATTCTGCTCAATTCAGGTTTTGTACTACCGTTGTGGCGGTGGAAAGCACTGCTGGGCGCTCATACAATCTGCCCAGATCTGCTCCTTTTTGGACTGTTGCAGCCTCTTTCAGTGTTTTAGGTATAACTCTTTCATCCGACCTCCGATTGAGATGATTTAAGATGTTTTGGAAAGATGAAAAGTAGATCTACAACTTTCATGTTGGATGAATTGAGAGATACTGGCTGGATCAAGGTCCAAATTGAGTTGCAAGTGGCTATTGTGTAAACGGCAAGCTAGAAATCCAAATTTGGCAACTCTAAACTTTGATCTACCAAGCCTTTATTCCAAAATCCTACAAAATAAAGTAAAAACACATAAAAGTAATATAAAATCTAAGCAAGATTAAAACAGATAAAAACTAATATAAAATACTAAAGAATTCACGAATTATCAAGTCTAAAAGTATCCAATAAATAGGTATAAAAACCAATCATCAATCATTCACCTATCTACATGTATAACTTATTATATCTGGACATATAATTTGTTATACCTGAATATTCTGAAGGAACATGACAAAGTATAATTCATCATACACAAGATACTATAATGATCTCAAGTCTAATAATCACTTGTACTACTATCACATTAGGAACTCCTACTGACAGGCAAATAAAACTTCATTAGGTGTTCCTTAAGCGAGTCATGTTCATTGAACTTATTCTCTAATAAACACCTATATACTTGCTTTAGTGTCTACATACAAATGATTATGAGATTAGTCATCATCTTCAAAAAAATAAGTATAGTATGTACTAATATATCCGGATTCACTAATCCCCAATTTTGTGATCACGCGATTAGAAACATTTTAGTTTCGAGTTATCTTAAATTTAGATCTCATTAACATAATCAACATTGTAATTTTAAAAGCATTGCTCTAAAACTATAGGTTTATCCATTTAATTAATTCAACCAATCAATCATAATAAATAAATGTTTTCAAATAAAACTTTTATTAATAATTTAATAAGATTACAAAGTATATGCTTATTACATCGACATGTGATTGACTTGGGGGCATACTATTTTCAACATCATCATTGAAAATATAAATAAGCATACATGATAAAGTGGAAATATAATAACCATGATATGTACATAAAGGAAAACATCTTGTTGGTATAGTTTAATAATTAATATTTACGTGCAAGTATACATGATCAATAAATAATATAATGATAAGTCAAGTATCGATCCCACAGAGAATTACATCTAATATTTTTCAAGTATCAATTTTATATCAATTCAATCTTATTTAAACAGATGAATTAAACTAAAATGAACAATTAAACTAAATAATAAAATAACAAAATAATAAAATAAATAAATCTAAGAATTTAGTTTCACCCAATACTTCATTTAAATCTCATAACTCTCAATTTAATTATATGGTCACAATGAATTGTTAACCAAGAATTCTAAATTATTTATACGTCTCTTTCCATTAGCATATAAAAATATCAGTTCTAATTAAAGTACTATATTCTTATGCAATTTAAATTAGAACAGATTCATTAAGAATAAATTCTCCAATTGGTTACACATGACATATAAGTATATTCTTATCTTATACACAAATTATGCATTCAATCATAAGGAGAATAACATAAGCACATGTCATTATATTCATATCTAAATCTTTAATCCATCTATCAATTTCATATAGATTATCCCAAATTAATTACTACACTTAATTAATTCATGAATACACAAAATATAAGAAATCAATTCATATATGCCAACCAAACTGAAAGACAATCAATTTAAGCTTAACATTAAGTTCTATTAAAATCTTAAATTAAAAAGTAGTTTATAACAAATAAAATTATAATCCACAAAATATTCAACATCAATGAAAAACAAAAATAAATAAAAGTTAAGAGAAGAAAAATTGTCTCCGGCCAATATTTTATCTTCACGCTTCTTCAATCCATGACATCCATCTTTATTGATATTTTATTTTTTCTTGAACTCCATAATTTAAAAGAAAATTAGCCTCTCATAGTGTTCATTGACTTTTTTTCAACAACTAATACAATCCCAAAATAAAAATATTTACACGAGTCTTTATTTTTTCTAACCCTAATAAAAATTAAAATATAAATTAAAAAGTATCCTAATTCTAATAAACTAATGCTCCATAATTGAATTTGCATGACCCACTCGGAGAAACAATTATAAACATCACGCCAGAAATCTACCTACAACCATGCAAGTGGAGCCCACGTGGAAGAAAAAATAAAGAGAACAAAAATTGTCGACTGGTCACGTGCTCCATGCCAAGCACGAGCTGCTCCTCACGCGCTCCCGAGCATGGCGCGGGTGTTAATCTGCGACCAGCCTGAATGATAAAACGACAACGATTCTTTTTTTGCTCCACTCACAAGTCGCGCCAGGCGCGCACCAGCAGGCTTCATGTGCTAATCCCCTCACACGACGTCGTTTGATCTCCTTATAAATCTAATGTGTAAGCCAACTTCAACTTATTCACCAAATTGCCATCCAAATATGCTGAAATTACCAGTTTGCCCCTAGCAGCTTTAATTCCTTTATTTTCCTAAAAAATAAAATAAAAATAATTAAAATACATAATAATAATTAA
This sequence comes from Hedera helix, assembly GCA_947179155.2. Classification (NCBI taxonomy): domain Eukaryota; kingdom Viridiplantae; phylum Streptophyta; class Magnoliopsida; order Apiales; family Araliaceae; genus Hedera; species Hedera helix. The sequence goes on from OX359277.1 coordinate 10,269,360, forward strand.
AATGCATAAAATATTTAAAAACTCACAAATAATTAAACCTAAAAATATTTAATAAATAGACATAAAATCCAATTATCACATCTATCCATACAATAATCAGAAAATATATATATATATATATATATATATATATATATATATATATATAAGCTGAGATCTAGAGGCACAGGTATGCCGAAAGGAAATAAATGAATATCTGGGCTAAGAGAAGTCAATAGAATCAAGAAACCCAGAGGTACCATCAAAATAACTCTGGCCTCCAGCATCATAATGACTCGAACTTCCGACACCAAAGTCCATCTCTAACCGATAGTCTCCTCCATCATCATCATCAAAGGGTATGAAAGATGAAGGATGACCTGCCACATGACTGCTACTAGCTCTAGAACTGGACCCCCCCCCCCCCCCCATAACCATCGGAATAGGCCTCCTTAGGATCCCTGCCTAGTTGGCGGATAAAATCAATCGACTGATCAATCTATCTAGACATATCCTGTATCTGGTGCTGATGACTTGGCTCCCGAATACAAGTCATCCACTCATTTATCATGATGGAACTAGGTACTTTATCACCAAGGAAGTGTGTGGCTCTGGTATGAGGTCTAATGGTGAGAGGCTGCCAACATATATGGACAACATCTGAAGTGCAAGGTCTATCAGACAACAACTTACCATCAATACCGTCCAAGGGAATCTCAACAATCTGTGCAATCATGTCCCAACATCTTTGAGTCGATGGATGTGAAGAAATCCTAATCTCTCCTGTAACGCATAGAAATGCTTTGTCTCCTAGTAAAGCTCCCAACCTTCTAGAGTCAGAAGAGGAACCCGGTGAGTAGACAAAGCCATCTCAGGACCAACCAGACACCTATCTACGAAGCCCTCCACCAATCCATGCTCATCCAAGTAAGGCGCCTAGGTCACATCTGAGGCAGACATTAACTCTAACTATAGCCTATAATAAGATAAATCTTCAACAACAGGAACCTCAGTCAAAGTTCTCTAGTGCTAGCGACGACCTTAAGGATAGGTATCAAAACCTAACAAAGTGACAGGCCTTAGGCAAGGGAGGCGCTCATAAGCCTAAAACTAAAATAAAAACAATGACAATATGAACAAATCATCTCAATAGAGCTATAGAAAAGAAAAGGAGAAGAAAGGAAAAGATAGAAGCCTACTAAGAGAAATGGATAAAAAGCCAAGCCAATTACCTGTAAAAGCCTCAATATGACGACGCATGCTTAGATGGAGAAAGCGAATGTAAATGATCCCTAGTCATAGACACCAATCTGATCAACATCCCGCAAAGATCCCAGAACGCTACTGTGAATGGTAGCAACATTATTCCCCATAAAATATCCACAAAGAATGATTAGAAAGAGACGTTGAAGGAGCTGGTCTCGTAATTGGATATCCTTATAAAAGGGCTGGGCCAACACATCCTCTGTAGACTCTACAGCCAAAACACCACAATGTATACTCGTGCCCTTCCAATTCTTGCCTCGAGATGTAAACCCAAGAAGATTCTACACTATTATGTGGGAAATTGACGTCTTTAAGTCTATTATGTGACTAGTAAACTCTATCCTGGTAATGTATCTTCAGTTCATAATAGGGGTGAGCATGGTGCGGTTTGAAGCTCAAACCGCACATGAAACTATTTAGATGCGGTTTGGCAAATTCAAAATCGCACATAAAATCGCTTGTGATTAATGTGACGCGATTTTAAACTGTGCGGTGCGGTTTCGGTTCCAAAACCATTTAAAATAATTAATTTTATGCAATTTAAATTAACAATTTATCATCACATAATATTAAATATAATTTTGATAATACACAATCACACACAACTTTACTTATAATGTTTTGCCTAAACAAAAGCAAAATAGAACTTGAAAACATGGATGATGTTATCTCCTTATATATGAAAATTCTAAACAGGGATAATTACAATTTGAGATAATTCCAAATGTTTGTATATTATAATAATGCTTCTTGATATGCTCTATTTTGACAGTGCATGGTGCAATGCAGTTTATTGCATGCAGTTTTGCCCATAAACCAAACTCAAACCACATTTACGATTTTTCAACCCACTTAAAACCATCACATATGTCAAAACCATTGGTGTAGTTTTAATTTATGCGATTTGTGCAGTTTCATGGGCAATTCAGTTCCTTTCTCACCCCTAGTTTAGAAGAATCATCATCACCTCACAATCAAACAAATGGAGTGACTAGCTCTGAGGAAACCATTGCTTAAACAATGCTTGCATATATCCTCAAAGGGGTCGACGAGAAGCAATATTAAAAACATATCTAAACCCAAAAAATCTACCCCACTCCGATAATCTTGGTGAAGGGAGTAGTAAAGAGAATATACGTTGAGCAAGTTGCCCCACAGAGAACTCTTAGTGCCATCAAGAGGCTACAGTTATTCAAGAAAAGAAAATAAGTTCTTCAGATTATCCTTTAAAGTAGCTAATAAATTAAATGGTGACCAAATGTACCTCATTAGAATAAAGCAGGGTTGACTGATGCTGACTTAGATCTTTCCCCGATAAAGAAGGATTCTCTACATGAATGCTTGATAAAGTGCACCTAGGAGGGTGAGTAACAAGGTTAGCAACCTTATGAAGATCATCATCCCTTACAGGAACATCGAGGTCATCATCAATATCATATGGCTTAGTAGGACCCCAATGTGTAATGCCTTCAACCAGCTAACGAGGATGACATGAAACCCTAGGAATAATGGCAACTAAAGTCAATTTATGACGTACCCTGAGGAAGCTCTATGGATAGGGGCTGCTGGACTTAAGAGGATCCATATCTATAAAATATAAGGGCGAGATTTATTGTTTAATATGGGAGGTACACATCTTACTAGGGGTGCACAACGGTCGGTTTGGTCGGTAAAAAAAATAATCAAATCATTTAAGTCGGTTATAAAAAATTAAAAATCAAAATCGTCCAAATTTTTACTTCGCAATCGGTTTATTCGGTTATCGGTTAAATTGGTCAGTTTAATCGATTTAGTCGGTTATTAAAACTTAAGCATAAGAGAATAGTAGGTTATTAAAACTTAAACATACGCGGTTAAGTTTAAAATATTGTATTCAAATTTAATTTAAAATCAAGTGTGTATATCATTATACATATAATGTAATTGTGTGACTAATTGTCATAACTAAATTAAATTTATTAAATCTTAAGTTTCATAACTAAATAAATATTTATTAGAATTATATAATTGTTCAGTCGGTCTCGATTTTTTGAGAAGTCAAACCAAAACTGGCGGAACTAGCCTCAATTTTTCCATTTTACAATGTTCTGTTTTTCAGTTTTGTGCTTTTTGGTTTGAATTTTTTACGGTTCGGTTTGGTTCGGTCGATTTTTTGATTTTTTTTTATTTCTTGTGCACCCCTACGTCTTACTTTTAAAACTACATTTAATGTACTATTCAGCGTAATATTTTGCATGGCATAGTCATTTAAGATTTAGATTTGTCTTTCCACCTAAGGAGGGTGTTAAGTGCGTTAAGAGAAAAATAATAATTAAAATAATTGGTAAATTTGTCTTTACGCCCAGAGAGAGCGGGGGTTAAGATGAAGATACCAATTATTAAATGGGCTTTGAGATGAGAATAATGTCCAAATCAAGATTCAAATTTGTTTTTCCACCCAAGGAGGGTTTTAAGCAAGTTATGAAAGGATAATTAATAAGTGAGAAATTTTATATAAAAAAAATTGATAAATAAAAGTTGAATTCTTTTTGCAAAATAACTCGAGGCAGGAGGCATTTGTGTCATAATAAAGGTATTAAATACAATAATTCGAATTTTTTTTTTGGCAATAACAGACTCAAACTCTGGAGGGGAGAACGATTGTTAAGAAAAGGCAAGACTATGTAAAGATATTGACCCACTAAAAATCAAAGTCAAAATTGGAAAAGTACATTTGTGTGACTAAATAAAGAAACATTTGTCATAGGCATATTTGTCACATGTCATTTAATTCCATATATTTTACACACGTGCATTATTATATCCATTTCCCATACATATTTTATTTTCTCTCCTAGTGGGACCCAAATGAATAGTTTTGTTAAAAAAATTCTTTGTATATATAAATCACACACATATGCATTCCACCACCTCCCTGCATACTAGAGGTGCACAACAGTCGATTTTGTATATATAAAATAAAAATAAAAAAAGACCAAATCATTTAAGTCGGTTATGAAAAATCGAAAACCAAAGTCGTCCAAACTTTTACTCTTTAATCAATTTCGGCCTATTCGGTTATCGGTTAAATCGGCCGGTTTAAGCGATTATAAAACTTAAGCATAATTGATAGAGTTTGTATGTACCTTGCTATGTTTCTGGATTAATCAGGAAGGATGCTAAACAGCCTGAACATCACCATTGGTCCCTTGCAGCAGAGTTGTTATATTGCAACAGTGTAACTTGAACTGCTTCTACAATAACAACTACTAGGATCAGTTTTGTGTAACGTATGTACTATATTTTAAAGTGTTATCAATGAAAGTATGAAATTGCTTGTAGCATCTGTAATCGTATTCATCATGTACCCCATTATTATTAGGCGTGATGAAATTATGATATTTTGATCACCTTGACCCAGTGAGAGAATTGGAGGGAATTTTTCAGTGAAAATGTCTTCATTGGTGTTCCCTAATATTGAGGGGTATTAATAACAATTTCTATTTATGTTAATCTTACACTGCATCAATTCTTTCATTATTGCACTGCAACATAGACACTTATTCAAGATATCTTTTGAAATAAAAAAAAAATAGTTACTTTGTAGCTTTTCCGTAAGATTTAAGTTGTATGCACATATAGCAGCACATTTGTATCTTATTCCATCTTCATTTCCTTTGTGAGGTTTTCTTCTTTACTGAAGATTACTTGTATAGACATCATAGATTACTTAGAGTTGCAATGCCCAATAATCAGGCACAGTCTCTTTTGGGATGGGATATTCGTGAGGCCCATATGCAGCTGCTTTTAGGAGGAATAGGGCATTGTTCAACCACTGCAACTTCGTCTAATGCAATAACTGATCCCTTCCTTTCATCTCTAGTTCTGAACTTCCCTGCGTCTGAAGCAGAAGAAATTTCAAAGCTGTTGTATCCTGTGTTGATCCTATTAAAGCAATGAATTTATATTTTATAATATATAAATATATAATTATATAAAATATATAATTATATTATAATTTTAAGAATTTGGTCAGTTCGGTCGGTTTTGATTTTTTTTTTTAAAACTAAACCAAACCGACCGGCCAAACTTCAATTTTTTATTTTTTTAAGTTTTCGGTTTATTGATTTTATAATTTTCGATTTAATTTATTGTCGGTTCGGCTCGGCTCAGTCGGTTTGTCGGTTATTTTCGGTTTATTATTCACCCCTATTGCATACTACCCGCCAAATGGCAACATTACGTAACATTGCATAAATACACTACATTCATATAAAAATCTCTCTGGTTTCATCCAAATTTCATCAACTCAACATGAAATGATTCTTATAAACCCATCAAAATACATTAAATATGAAAAATAAACCAATTTCAGTAATAAAAAATGCAAACACAGTCCAAAAGGTGCATGAAAAAAGTTATTCGATTTTGAAAAATTTTAAATTAAAAGTTTCCTTACAACAAGATAAACATATAAAAAATGTCAAAATATTTTTATCTAAGCATTTAGCAATACATTTTGGGATTAAAAACTTTAAAACTTACTAGTGAGCAATGTATACCAAAACGGAAGTGAAAACGGTAAAATAAAACATGTATACGTTACCCAAAAACACGTAGATGATGAAAATGACTTCGAAAATTTGAGATCTGAAAGTTTCACTGGAAAATATGGAGGAAAACTCACCAGAGAAGATGAAGAACACAAAAATGGGGAAGAGAAAGAAAATTAGCCGTGGGTTAAACCCACCATAGCCTGGTGCCAACATGTAGGTACTAAGGCGGCATCATATTGACGCCAGCGCAGGTGGGTCCCACCCCCACCCCCATCCCATTTTGTTTGTTTTGATCAAGAAATGCATTTCAATTTTTTCCCGAACGAAAATTTTCAAAATAGAAAATATTTTTAAAAATCAAATGAAATTTTTATAATTAAAAACCAAGTTTAGAACAAAAGATTTTACAAGTCAAAAAAGAGAAAAACTAGGAAAAGAAAAGAAAAAGAAATAAGGAAAAATAAAAGAATAATTGTGAAACCCAACTAAACACTTTGAAACATTATATGGCACAGATTTTATCCTAGATGACTTGCCTCAGAAATGATACCAGATGGTGTTTCGACGATGACATGCCCTAGAGACAATACTTGATGGTGATAACTGTAATTTAGTGTACGTGCACACCTAGAGAGAGGGGGGGGGGGGGTGAATAGGTGTCTAAACTAAAAGTGATTTGTAATGGTAAATTTTAAATTTCTTTGGTTACAGGCTTAAAGCAGACAGACGATGACTGTAACTTTTAGTGTCTGCTTTAGACTAAATTCTACTTTACTAATAATGCAGACAGAACGAGCTATTGAAATTCAGTGTCTGGATTAGTTTGAATTAGTATGTTACGGATATCAGCAAAATACTTTTGTGAAGCAGTTCAAATGCAGAATAAGAATGTAAACAATAAAGCCACACAAATGCAAACCACAAACACGCGGATTTTTACGTGGTTCAGCCCCTATCCACTAATCTAGTGGCCTAATCCACGTCCAATACCAATTGGTATTGGATACCTTTTTTATTAATTTATAACTCAATTAAATACAATAAAAAGAACTCCCTGTTCAAATAAAGCTTTCCACTGCGATGGACACCTCTGCCCCTTTTGCACCTCTACAACTGTTGCACTTCTGCAAACTTGAAAGCTCTCGTTGAACAGTCCCTATCCACTATTGGAACGACTAAGCTAAACACAGCTTGAACTCATAATCTGTTACAAGGTATTTTGAATATACTGTTTATATTTTTCCAGCTAATGGACTAACAATATAACACAAACTTGCTGGACATAAACAATGATAGCTCTCAACGAAAGTATATAAAGATTAAGGCTGATCTTTGCTTTGAGTTCTCTCTTCACTGGTATATACTTTGTTGTAGTTGTCGTGACCTGTTCTAGCCGAGAAGGAAGAATATATATGCAAAAAGTACCAACGGCTATAATAATTTGTTAGCAATAAAAACTCATTCCACACATGATTTTAGCAATTAGCTGAGACCAACGGATATGTGGAATACATCAAATCAGCAAATCAAATATATGGTTACCTAGTCAAACCACAATAGCTTAATTAAAGAAATATATATGATAAGGTTTGCTAGAGTCCATTCACCAGATAATTTGAATAGCTAGAATAATTTACTTGATAGACTCCAATTAGGATAAATCTCCCAGCTGAACAGATTCCTTAATGTACTCAATTAAAACAAATTTACCAAGATATATTAAGAAATATAATTTCCAGCACATTTGCAATTCTATTAAACAATCCAAACAATTTAAATAATATCTATACCCAAATAAATTGTCATCATTAAAATCACAAAATATATAAACCAACATTCTCCCCCTTTTTGATGATGACAATGTATTATATTCTTTAATTAACATGTTCCCCCTAACTATATGGCTCCCCCTAAATTTATGCCACATAGTCAACAGTTATGAAAAAAAAACATATCATGCAATGTTGCAATGTAACATAACAGATAAGCCACAATCCATATGATCATAAATATAGTCAGCCACAGAATCCATATGATCATAAATATAGTCAGCCATAATATAATCCACAATTTCCAACCAAAAAAAACTTCCTGCACCATACTCACTTCTCCCCCTTTGACATCATCAAAAACATTATTTAGCTTCAGCAGGGCGAACACAGTCATCAACTTTCTTGTCAAGGTCGTTCAGCTTATCATCTAATGAATCTTGACGAGCAACCAATGCTTCAACAGTATCGGACATAGAAGTCATTTTGTCGGATAATAATTGGATTGAGTCAGAGAGAGAGGTGAACATAGTATCAACCTTTTTACCCATGTCTTGAACCAGTTGAAAGAGAGCAAAATGTGGAGGACCAGTAAAAGGTATAGGAATATGAGAAGGAGGAATAGGAGGAGAATCCTCTAAATCCCAAGATAACACACCATGAGCATGGACTTTTAACTTGGACTTATGAAGAGAAGCTTCATCAATCACATCAGAGAGTTGAACTACTTCCTCATTTTCAAAAGAAATTTCAAAATGTTCCAAAAGTTTTGTAATAAACCCTCCATAGGGAAAACATTTTGTTTTATTTGTGAGGCAACTCGCCATGTGTTTGATCATAAACAATGCAAAGTTAAATTTAGTGCCAGACAAAATTAAAGCTAAGAGAATTAGATCCTGATATGTCATTTCAGATCTGCCACCAGTTCGGGGAACTAAATTGGCGCGAAGAATTTTATGAATGACACTGTTAATCGGAGAGGTTTCAACAACTGTTGGTAACTCTATAAATTCAGTATCAGAAGAACTTTTCACAATTTTTATCTGATCAAGAATACTGACCAGTTCAAACTCATATGGACCTTTAAGGGTGAAAGGACATATACCAGAACAAGGGATTTTAAACAAAGAACTCAACAACACAGAATCAATAGATAGAGTCTTATTTTGCACAAAGGTAATTAATGTATCTGATTTAGTAGACATATTCCCAAAGAATTGTTTGAGTAAGCTCGGATAAACAACCTTTGAAGGATATAACATAGCCCCCAAATCAACATTTTCAAATATAGCAGAAATCCCAATTTGATGAAATAAAATGGGATCAACAGATTTCCCATGGACAAAATTTTTGTGTACCATGAATTTTTTAAAGCGTTTTTCAAATTTGGGAGAACAAAAAGATATAGCAGTACCATGAGACTTAAGGTCCACAGAGGAAGATTCAAGAATACTCACAGAAGGAAAGGTTATCTCTTTTGAAGATTTGCGTTTTTGGATTTTTGAAGAAGAAACCCCCAAATTGTTAGCCTTTGTTTTCTGTTTTTGGGTCAGATGCCGATTCGGCCGTGTAGTTGCTGCCATGTCAGGAGCCCCGTCGTGTTCTCTTTCCGGCGAGCAGCCGATTCTCGTCTGGTGATGATGACGTGTCCTCCTCTTGTTTTGGCCATGGAAGAAGAAAAAAACAAAATAGAAACCCTAGGTTTCGTATGGTGAAGATGAGCCGAGAGAGTGAGATAAGAAGAAAACTTAGAAAGAGAGAGAGAGAGAGAGGAACCCGAGCGGGAAAAAAGAAAGAGAAAACAGAAATGAGAGGGAAGATGAAGAGTTTTAGTAGAAAAAGAAAAAAAATACTAAAAAGAATTATTCTATTTTCGCTTAAAATAATGTACTACTTTCCAATTGAACCTTTTAATACCAAAAATGCCCTAAATCAGTTATATCATATGGCCCAGTTACACATAGTTAAATCAAATCTCATATAATTAATGTAACTCCGTGAAGACAAAATCATAATATTTTTCAAGATAAGCAACTAAATTATACGATGAATATTTAATACGAATATATATATTAGGCACAAACAGTTATACCTAGTTCCATTCTCAAGGTACAAAAACGTTCTTCACTCAGAGGTTTTGTAAAAATGTCAGCCAATTGATGTTCAGTAGGGACAAATACTAATTTAATTAATCCTTTAGCAACGTTATCTCTTAAAAAATGATGTCTCACTTCAATATGTTTTGGCACGAGAATGAAGTACAGGATTTTTAGATATATCAATAGCACTAGTATTGTCACACATAATAGGCACATTTTCACATATCACATTGAAATCATGTAAGGTTTGTATCATCCACAAAATCTGTGAACAACAACTACCTGCAGCCAGATATTCACCTTCCGTAGTGGACAATGCAACTGATGTTTGTTTCTCACTGTGCCAAGCCACAAGGCTTTGTCCTAAGAATTCACAAGCTCCACTTGTGCTTTTTCTATCAACTTGGCAACCTGCATAATCTGCATCTGAGTATCCAATGAGTTCAAAGCTTGGAGATACAGGATAGTATAAGCCAAAATTAATTGTACCAGATAAATATTTAAATATTCTTTTTACTGCATTAAGGTGAGATTCTTTCGGTTGAGCTTGAAATCTAGCACATAAGCATACACTATACATAATATCTGGCCTTAATGATGTTAAATAAAGTAAACAACCAATCATACCTCGATACATTGTTACCTCAACATCTTTACCTGTAGCATCCGTTGTTAATTTGACCGTTGTGCTCATTGGGGTTGTCTTTGGTTTTGTATTTTCAAAGCCAAATCTCTTCAATAACTCCTTTACGTACTTGGATTGGTGAATGTATATTCCTTCATTGGATTGTTTGATTTGAAGCCCCAAGAAATAATTTAACTCACCCATAAGGCTCATATCGAATTCATTATGCATGCATTGGGAAAACCACTCGCACAAAGAGTTAGTAGTAGCACCAAAAATTATATCATCAACATAGATTTGAACAATCAATAAATCCCTATTTTTGGTTTTAATAAATAGGGTAGAGTCAATTTTTCCACGTTTAAAACCATTGTCTAACAAAAACTTGTTTAACCTTTCATACCAAGCTCTTGGAGCTTATTTTAATCCATACAAGGCCTTTTTTAATTTAAACACATAATGTGGATATTTTTCATGTTCAAATCCAGGTGGTTGCTTAACATACACTTCTTCATTTAAATAGCCATTTAAAAATGCACTTTTTACATCCATTTGATATAATTTAAATTGTCTATAGCATGCATATGCTAATAAGATTCTTATTGCCTCCATCCTTGCAACAAGAGTAAAGGTTTCTTCATAATCTATACCTTTCTGTTGATTATAACCTTGAGCTACCAATCTAGCTTTGTTTATAGTAATTATGCCATTTTCATCAAGTTTATTTTTAAACACCCATTTTGTACCAATTATAGAAACATCTTTAGGAGGTTTAATAAGTTCCCATACCTGACATCTTTCGAATTGGTTTAACTCTTCTTGCATAGCAATAGACCAATTCTCATCTTGAATTGCTTCCTTGGCATTCTTAGGTTCTATTTGTGAAAGAAAAGCTGAGAATGCGTAATAATTCCTTGCTTTCCTTCTTGTGTTCATCCAAGTGTTGGGATCACCAATGATCAGATTAGGAGGATGATTTCTCACTGTTCTGGATGATCTAGGAAGTCTGGCTGTGGTCATTTGCTCTTCAGGATTAGACTCTGGTATGTTGAAATCAGCATCTGAATGTTCATCTGGTCTGTCTTCTAAAGTAGACGGTTAACACTGTCTGGATTTAGGAGTCTGCAAATTTGAGTTTTCTTCTAAAACAGACGGATCGGGCTGTCTGATTTCATTTACTTGTTCGCCTGATTTTTCTTCTAATGCAGACGGCGTATCTTGTCTAATTTGAGCTGTTTGGGTTCCATGATTTAGATTATCATTTCCTGTACAATCCTCATTTTCTTCCTTTGACAGAGCATGGTTAGACTCATCAAATATTCCATGCACAGATTCTTCAACTTTTGATTTATTCAAATTATAAATTCTATATGCCTTGCTGTGCATTGAATAACCAAGAAATATAGCTTCGGTTGATTTAGTATCAAACTTACCCGAATTACCATAAGTATTTAAAACAAAGCATTTAGCACCAAACACTTTAAAATAACTAATATTAGGAATTCTGTTGTTTAGTAACTCATATGGTGTTTTTAACAAAATAGGTCTAAGCAGTACTCTATTTAAAACATAACATGCAGTACTTATAGCCTCTGCCCAAAATTTCTTAGGCAACTTACTCTCTTGAAGTAGAGTTCTTGCAGTTTCTTGGAGAGTACGATTTTTACGTTCTACCACACCATTTTGTTGTGGTGTTCTTGGTGCAGAAAATTCATGTGTAACACCTTTCTCACTACAGTATGGTATAAAGTCTTTTCCAAATTCACCACCGTGGTCACTCCTTATACCAACTAGCTTGAGGCTATGTTTTGTTTCAAGATTTTTTATAAGCTTTTCAAATTCTGCAAAAGCTTGATCTTTAGTTTTCAAAAATAATACCCATGTAAATCTTGAAAAATCATCAACAATAACAAAAGCATAATGATTATTTCCTAAGCTAGCATATCTCTCGGGTCCAAATAAATCAAGATGCAATAATTGAAGTGGTAAAGATGTTGATACCTGATTTTTGCTTATAAAAGAATTTCTTGCTTGCTTACCTAACTGACATGCATTACAAATACCTGTCTTTTCATATTTCAGCTTTGGTAAAACTTTAACAAGATTCTTTACAGCCAATTTGTTAATTAACTCCATATGCACATGCCCTAACCTTTTATGCCATAGAATTGTTTGATCTTGAACAGCAGCTAAGCATATATCTTCATTTTGATTTTCAAAATTGATTGTATATATATTACCTTCCCTGTTAGCTACTAGAGGAACATTATATGAGGCATGGATAATAGCACATTTATCTTTATCAAAAATTACTTTATGACCATTATCAATTAGTTGACTTACACTAATTAAATTATATTTTAATCCTTCAACATGTTGTACATTATCAATAAAAACCTTACCATTTCCAACTTTACCTTTCCCGATGATTTGTCATGTGGTGTCATCTCCAAAAGTAACTGTTCCTCCTTTCTTTTCAATAAGTGTGGCGAATTTATTTTTATCACCTATCATGTGTCTAGAACACCCACTGTCTAGTACCCATTTATGTGATGTCACTTTAGCTTTTAAGCATACCTACAAAACAGAGAAGTAGCTCATCGTTTTGGTACCCAAACCTGTTTGGGTCCGATTTAATTCACTTTTCTTTACCCAAATTTGTTTTATTTTTATTTTATTGCAGTTTTCATCAAAATGTCCTTTTAAACCACAATTTTTGCAAGTAATAAAAGGTGAGCAATAAAAAGACTTGTTCCTTGGTTTATTATTTATTACTCTTATTTTATTTGTAGTGCTTTTTATATTCTTAACAGGATTATACCCAATTCCTTGTTTATCTAGGCTTGACCTTTAAGCACCCAGCATTACATTCAAATTTTCTTCTCCTTGAACAAATTTTGCAAGATCCCTTTTTAATGAAACTATTTCTTCCTCATTATTATTTTTTATGTTTACTATTTTTCCATCATTAAAAGCGTCAATACATGCATCTCTCATTTTTAAACTTTCTTTTAAATTATCATTTTCTTTTTTAAGATCATTGTATTCTTCATTTAACTTGTTTCACGATTATATAGAATTTTGTTATAGTTATCTAGATAATCAATTTTAGCATTTAGTTTAGATACTTCACTAGATGAACAATCTTTAGCTATTTCTTGTTTTTCCTCAATTAAGGTTTCTACTTCCTTCATTAAATCATTTATCCAGTTCTTTAAATGAGCATTTTTCTCTTTTATATGAATATTTTCATTCTTTAACACAAGATAATCAGAAATAGTAATATCTCCAAGTTCAGAATTCACCTCAGATGATTTCTCATTGCTTAATCCGGTGAACCATAGTTGAGCAATTTCATCATCTTGATCTTCATGATCGGATTCATCGTCACTCCATGTCATCAATGCTTTTCCTTTTGAAATGTTTGCTTTATTCTTTCTTTTCAGTTGAAAACAATCTCTTTTAAAATGACCAGGCCTTCCACATTCAAAACATGTATCCTCTTGTGGTTTTTGCTTGAAGTCTTTCTTGTTGTTGAATGTTTTGCTTGGGAACTTTGACTTGTTCTTCTTTCTAATCAGCTCTCTTAATTTTCGAGTCATCATGGCTATTTTCTCATCGGAGTCTTCATCATCCCCTTCCATGTAACTTTCAGCTTGTAACACTAAAGTCTTTCTTTTAGGTCCCTCATCTTCTTCATCATACCTTCTTAGTTGATTTTCAAATTCTTCAAGTTCTCCAAATAAAGTGAGAGTATCCATAGTACTGATTGTTGTTGAGTCTTGAAGAGTAGTAACCTTTGGTGCGAACCGTTTAGGCATGACTCTAAGAAGTTTTCTGTTTATTTCCTTCTGATCAATTTTTCGACCAAGCATACTTAGCGAGTTCATTAGAATGAGGAACCTTGCTTGAGCTTCTTTGATTGTTTCATTTTTTTGTAACTTGAAAAGCTCATATTCTTGCATCAACATGCTTAGCTTGACTTCCTTCACCTTAGTTGTTCCCTCATGGCTCATAATGATTGCATCCCACATTTCTTTTGTCGTATTACTGAAAGTAGTATGCACACAAGCCAATCATATTTAATATGATGTAGCATGTACTTTGTAATCTTATTCAATTATTAACAAAAGTTTATTTATACAAAGGCATTTTCTTTACCCATATTTAATAAGATAATATTAATTGTGATAAACCCATAGTTGTTGAACAATGCTTTTAGAATCATGATGATCATGCTAATGGGATCTAAATTCAAGATAGCTCAAAACTAAAATTGTTCCTAATCGTGGGATCACTAAAATGGGGATTAGTGAATCCGGATAGATTAGTACATACTATGCTTGCTCTTATGAAGAGGATGATTGATCTCATAATCATTTGTGTAGAGACACTAAAGCAAGTATGTAGGTGCTTATTAGAGAATAAGTTCACTGAACGTGACTCGCTCAAGGAACACCTAATGGAGTCTTACTTGCCTATCAATAGGAGTTCCTTTTGTGATAGTAGTACAAGTGATCCTTGGACTTGAGATCATCATAGTATCTTGTGTATGATGAATTATGTTTTGACATATTCCTTAAAACTTTTAGGGTGTATCAAAGGGTATGATCGGATATAATAAGTCATACATGGAGATAGGTGAATGATCAACAAAGAATCTACCACTTCTAGTAAAAGAAGAGAATGTTCTATGCGATTCGATAAATGACAACTCAGTAGTCCTTGGCCAAGGCAGAATGAAAATTAGAAAGTAGTTTCTAATTTACATTAATTAGAGTTATTCATTTAAGGATCGAAATGCATATAATCAAATTAAATAAGACTTGACAGTTATACCATGTCTTATATTTGATTGGGACGTTGTGAGATAGAAGGATTGAATTGTACGGTAACTATTCGCTGAATAGGTTCTTTTGTGATTAAATGTTGAAATCTATATTATCTGGAAAGTCGTTGATCGCTAAGGGGGCTTACCCTTATTATGGAATAAATATTATTTATTTAAATGAATTAAATAGTTTAATTTATTTAATAAATAAGATTAGAATAGTTCTAATTAATTTATTCTATAACCGGTTTAATATGGAGAACCTAAAGGGTCACACCGCAAAAGGAAAATAATTATTTAAGAAGTAAATGGCATAATTGTAATAATGAATTAAGTATATTTAATTTATACTATGTGGATAGAATAAATTAAATAGATTAATATTTATTATTTAGTATTTTGGAAATACTAATTATAAATTAATAAGAGGAGTCTTATTATTACTTATTATTATATAATTCCTAAATGGTTTAGGAATTAATTAATAAGAGTACTCTCATAATTGATAATTAAGTTCCTAAATAGTTTAGGAATTATAATTATTATATTAAATTAATTAAGATCCTAATTAGATTAGGAGTTTAATTAAAACCCTATTCCTAAAGGTGTTAGGAGGGTTTAGTAAGTCTATAAATAAGAGAAGACTTATTATGGATTAGTGTTACACACATATTCTCTAGAGAGAGAAAACTAGGGTTTGCCATCACCCACTTCTTGAATTATTGTTATTCCTTGGTGGATCACCTCTAGAGGCCAAACACTTGGGTGGCTAACGTTGATCATTGGAATCCAATCGGTGAAATTCAAGGAGAACGCGAAGGATTTGGAGGTGAACTTGTACCCGTTGAAGCTTTGAGTTCTATAAGGGTATATCTCTAACTTCTTCTTTATTAATTAATAGTTGCGCATAAAGGTTGATCCTAGATTATGGTTTGTAAAATTTTAAATTTGATTTTACCATGCTTCTGCTATTTTATGCAATTTGATTGCGTCTATGAATATTACCAACCAACAATTACATGCAGAGACCTTGTCAATTTCATCTTGAACCATACCACTCAGCAACGTATTCATGGCTTTGGAATCATAGGATACCATATATGATTCATTTGTATCCATTTCCATGAGAGTTTTAGGCCTACCATCATCATGCCTAGAAATAACAGGTCCATTGTCAACCACCCACCATTCCCATGGGTCTCTGTTGAGATAGATCTTCATTCTGAATTTTCAAAAGTTAAAGTTCTCGCTCCCGAGCAACAGAGGTGGCCTGCTGGTGGACTGCCCTTCTTGAAAATTGAGGTGTGCCATAGGATCTTGCCCTACGATCTGCAAAGACCAATATTAGTAGAGCCTTGCTCTGATACCAAATGTAATTTAGTGTACGTGCACACCTAGAAGGGGGGTGAATAGGTGTCTAAACCAAAAGTGATCTGTAATGGTAAATTTTAAATTTCTTTGGTTACAGGCTTAAAGCAGACAGACGATGACTGTAACTTTTAGTGTCTGCTTTAGACTAAATTCTACTTTACTAATAATGCAGACAGAACGAGCTATTGAAATTCAGTGTCTGGATTAGTTTGAATTAGTATGTTACGGATATCAGCAAAATACTTTTGTGAAGCAGTTCAAATGCAGAATAAGAATGTAAACAATAAAGCCACACAAATGCAAACCACAAACACGCGGATTTTTACGTGGTTCAGCCCCTATCCACTAATCTAGTGGCCTAATCCATGTCCAATACCAATTGGTATTGGATACCCTTTTTATTAATTTATAACTCAATTAAATACAATAAAAAGAACTCCCTGTTCAAATAAAGCTTTCCACTGCGATGGACACCTCTGCCCCTTTTGCACCTCTACAATTGTTGCACTTCTGCAAACTTGAAAGCTCTCGTTGAACAGTCCCTATCCACTATTGGAACGACTAAGCTAAACACAGCTTGAACTCATAATCTGTTACAAGGTATTTTGAATATACTGTTTATATTTTTCCAGCTAATGGAATAACAATATAACACAAACTTGCTGGACATAAACAATGATAGCTCTCAACGAAAGTATATAAAGATTAAGGCTGATCTTTGCTTTGAGTTCTCTCTTCACTGGTATATACTTTGTTGTAGTTGTCGTGACCTGTTTTAGCCGAGAAGGAATAATATATATGCAAAAAGTACCAACGGCTATAATAATTTGTTAGCAATAAAAACTCATTCCACACATGATTTTAGCAATTAGCTGAGACCAACGGATATTTGGAATACATCAAATCAGCAAATCAAATATATGGTTACCTAGTCAAACCACAATAGCTTAATTAAAGAAATATATATGATAAGGTTTGCTAGAGTCCATTCACCAGATAATTTGAATAGCTAGAATAATTTACTTGATAGACTCCAATTAGGATAAATCTCCCAGCTGAACAGATTCCTTAATGTACTCAATTAAAACAAATTTACCAAGATATATTAAGAAATATAATTTCCAGCACATTTGCAATTCTATTAAACAATCCAAACAATTTAAATAATATCTATACCCAAATAAATTGTCATCATTAAAATCACAAAATATATAAACCAACAATAACCTTCCTCGAAGATGATACCCGATGGTGTTTTGACGATGACCTACCCCGAAGACGATACCCGGTGGTAACAACTTACCTTGTAAACGATGACCTGCCCCGGAGATGATACTCGGTGATGATAACCTACCTTAGAGACGATACCCGATGGCATTTTAACGATGACGATATGCCTTGGAGATGATACTCGATGGCATTTTAACGATGATATACCCAGAGACAATATATGGTAGTGATGACCTACCTAGGAAATGATACTCGATGGCATTTTAACGATAACCTACCCTAAAGACAATACCCAATAGTGACGATAGGATGACTACCTTTCCCTTATAGACGATATCCAATGGCAATGACGACGTCTCCGGAGATGATACTCGATGACAAAACATTAACAACACTGCTAACTATATGAAACCGATGCTTATCCCCTTCACTGCATCATTCATTTGCACTTGAACTAAGCCTAACCTGATTCTCGTTGATTTAAGATACGTAGGCAACTTGAACGAAGGTTCGGTCACCCATATTATACATCATTTCATTCAAACTACAGTTGTGCTTGATTCTTGTTTGTGGAAATAAGTACGTAGCCTCATCGAAGGTTTAACACGTGCATTTATGCATCTTAATTATATCTTGTCATGTATTGGACATCTACATCTTTGTCACGCTTATTTCATTGTATTGCATAAGTATGACAAAGAAGGACATCTGTAGACACCTAAAATTTGCACGTATCCTTAAACTATGTGACGAAGGGCAATAATGTCAAACCACGACACATTAAAGATATCGAGGTAGGATTTATAAAACTCAAGATGACTACTAAGAGGACACACATAGACGTTAGGGCACCAAAGTGCAAAAAAGAAGGACAAGGAAATGGCTAATGTTTATAAAGAAATGATTTTTCTCATTTTCTCCCTCATAATAGATCCAAACCTAGGTAAATTGGATACCATTGCGAATGTCTCAAAAAAATCTTTCCATATTGGGGCAAAATATTTTTTAATTCTTCCCGATTTGCAAGTTATGGCCATTTTAGTATACACAATAAAAAAAAGGGAGTAGGTGGGCCCCACGGGGGAACCAACATTATGGCGCCCTGGCGCCTACATGTTGGTGCACCCCAATTGAGGCTTTTTAAAGCTACTTTGTTATATTTGGGCCAAAAAAGAAGGAAGGGAGTGAGAAAAATGAGAGAGAGAAAAATGAGAGACAAAGAGAAAAATAGAGAGAAAAATCTAAAAATAATGAGAAATCCTACCTAGAATAGATAAAATACCCTTAAATCTATTAATTTTCTTGTAAAAATTCTTCAATATATTCCCAAAGATCTAGTTGGAGGTTTCAAGAAGAGGAAAAAAGCAATTAATTTTGAAGTTATTTCATTCCCAATGTTCATTTTTCTATTATTCTTTTTCCTCCTTTTTTCTTTTTTTATGGATTGTTTGTGTTTGAGCTTTATTAATTGATATTTGTTTCTTAATTTGGAGGATTTTTAGGCATCCTAATTTATTAATGTGGTATTTGATTTATGTTAGTTCCCAATGACACGAAAGATATCTAGAAGAGGGGTTGAATAGATTCTTTACAAAAATTTCTTTATTTGGCTTTAAGAAAAAAAAATTATTAATCAAATATTTTAGCACAACGGAATATGATTTAGTTACCCCTTTTTAATATAACAGTTATAGCAGTTAATGAACACAAGATGAAAAACACTAGTTTTTGAGTGGTTCAAAGTTCACAAGACTCCTACTCCACTGTTCTGCTCCTTGAGCAGCAAATCCACTAAGGATACTTTTACAATTTTTGAATCACTAAGATTCCTTCAAGACCAGCAGTCTTGGAACTTTAGTTCACTAAGAACTCTACAAGTCCAGCAGACTTGGATACTCTAGTTCACTCAGAATTCTTCTTGAGTAGTGTAGATTTGGGTGTGCTACTAAGTTGCGTTTAGTATAAGTTTCTTTAAGAACTTAGTAGCTGTGCAAGATACTTTTTCTTTTTGATCTTTTTCAACTCTTGCGTATGTTTTTCTTTCTTGTGTGTTGCTTGTGTACTTTATGTATTGAATCTGGGCTTCTCATATAGCAGCTTCAGATTTCTTTCCATTTGAAATATGCCATTTTCTTCAATTTTTGCCCGTTACCTCATAATGTAGAGCTACTGAATATTATATTCATTTAGCAGACCTGCAAATACTGTCCAAAAAGGTGTTTCCTTTTTCCTTAGGACAAGACATGACAGTCATAAGTTTTTACCAACTTTCATAGAGGCGTTTAGTCTTCCATAGACATATGGTTGATAGGACACAATCTTCTGACTTTACTACCTTGAAAGTCTTTTCTCTGTTGCATTGCACGCTTTGGTCAGTCCTATGATATTTCTGACTTTAAGCTCTTGGCAGAGGCTTATCTAACACATTAATGCAGATTATTCTTCTCAACGAAGTTGCTTCTATCTTTTAGGACATGGGAAGAATCATCAGATGATTTAGGATTTGATCGTAAAGTTGCTTAAATATTTCTTGCTTTTGCTTAACTATACGATTTTTCTTGCTACAGTGACTACTATGTGATAAGGCAATTTACCTTGAGATCGTAGAGTTTTATTTTACGGCTAATCTGTTGGTCGTAAAGTCTGCTCTACAATCGCTTCTTTCTTGGTCATAGAGTATGTTCCTTTGCTTTGACCAAATCGTAGAGTCTTCCTAGCATGGAATCGTAGAGTCCACTCTACGAATAGACTGAATCGTTGAGTCTTCTTTGTGCGGAATCGTAGAGTCCATTCTACGAATAGACTAAATCGTTGAGTCTTCTTTGTGCGGAGTCGTAGAGTCCATTCTACGAACAGACTGAATCATTGAGTCTTCTTTGTGCGGAGTCATAGAGTCCATTCTACGATCAGACTGACTGAAGAGATATAATGTGACACCCCAGGATTTAACATGAATTTTAAATGAGGATTATGATTAATTAAGTAAAGGTTAATAGTTAAAACCTAGCTTGAATGACATTAAGTAATAAGGAGAGATTAAATAAGAATTATTATTTAATCAATGTGTTATATATGACCTATGTGGTAGGTTGAATGTATGTATATATGTATATTTGGCAAGATATATATAGAAGGAATTAAAGTTTAGAAATGATGGAAATAAAGAATTTATATGTGAATTGAGCCTTTAGTTATGAATGTTAGCAGCAAGATTAATGAATAAGCCTGAAAAGGCAATGATATGAGAATAGCAAGGCAAAATATGTATGTAGGGGCAAAGAATAAGAAACCATATGATCTAATCGGTTTATTGAGGAATATTAAGGATTTGATATATGAATATGTGGAGGTTATTGAGGAATTGATAGTGAATGATGGAAATAAGATAGTTGTAATATAATGTGTAAAGACAAAAGGTAATATACTCAAATGTGAGTAGAAAGAATGTGGATTCCCAGTGTAATGTAATTGGACATACGTGTGTTAAAGTAAATAAGAAAAAGGATGTAAAAGTCGTAATAAAGGATTTATGAGTTTATAAGGTTAAGTAATGATGGGTTTTGGTAATCTAAGCGTAGTTTGTTTTTCGAGGAAGCGGTTGATGGAAAGCTGAGCAAGTCGACTATTGGAGATGTCGAGAATTGAAATTGATTGAGTGTGAAACCGAATTGGTTCGTATGAAATTGAGAATAACATATTATGTAAAATTTGCAAATTTATGGTGAATTATTTTTGATTAATGAAATTGATGTTCAAAGTGTGACAAGTGATATGGGACAAGTAAGATATGAAGTATTTGATGCAAGATTAAAATTCAAGCCGAAGGAAACAAAGTTGGATCAAAATGGACTTGGAATGGATTGGAATTAAGCAAATGTAATTAATGAGAATTTAATTTTCTAGATTTTGAGACAAAAGACTATAATGCCCTTGTCAAGTTATATAATGACTATGGTGTCCCAACTAGGTCTAATGACCATTCTATCCTTGCCTAGTAATGTGAATTGTCTTATATAGCCCTAACTATACATGGTTAAGCATAACTAGTGTTTGGTTAAGTGTTGGAATAAGATGTATAGCACATATATGTGTATATTTAGTAGTAATCAGCATTCTTAGTTCATTTTTTTCATCCCTCATTCGAAGTTGCTAGAAAACTCAAGAGAGAAAAGGAGAGAAAGGCTAGGTTTAAAGAGAATTGCTAGAAAAGTTGATCAAGAAGAGCAAAATAGTCATCAAAGGGAAGATTTAAGTTTTATCAAACTTCATAGCAAGAAAAGAAGAAACCTACTTGAAGGTATAGTTATGTTTAAGCATTAATACTTTGTATTATGTGTTCTAAGTGTTTAAAGTTGGGAATTGTGTGAAGCTATGCAAATATTTATGGTTAAATGTGTAAGTTATATGAGATTATGTGTCAAGAAGGTAATTCATGTGGAACCCTAAGGGTTAAAGGAGGGTATGAGAGTATTATGTACATGTAGGTACATGATCATGCTTAGAAGTTATGATTTAAAGAAGATTATATGCTAGATGTTGATGAAGCTAGTAAAACCAAAAGTGAAGATGTTGAACATGCATGGTATATGTATATTTGATGTTAGAGATCATCCTAAGTGCATTAATGGAAGAGAAGCATGATTTGTTTAAGAAAAAAGATAAGATTAAGCTATGATTCATGGTTGATTATATGATATATATTGTTAGAATTGATGAAAACCTAGTTGAAAGGTTTAAGTATGTTTGATGTAAGTTAAACTTTGTGCTAGATAGTGTAAAAGGATCATGAAAGATTGAAATTATGTTTTGTATAAGGGAGCGCAAAATATTAGGCTATACTTTTTGTGTAGATAACGTAATAATCTGTAAAGTGCACTGGAATGTGCAGTTAGAAGTTATAGAGACGTTTAAAGTCGTAAAATATGTTTATGATAACCTATGTAGTGCTTGGTGATTTATGTATCAAGTTGAGTCTAAGTTGAAGTTTGAAAAGTTTAGAAATTTTTATGAAAATCTAACCAAAAGGTGATTTTTGGAAATTTTTGGGGAATTAAAGGTGAAATGAAGTGAAATAAATCATTTTCATCTTAATACACATGTTAGAGTCGATTTAGTATTCAACGGATTTAAATTTGATTGAATTGGCGATTCGAGCGATCGAAAACGATCATTTCGACTCGAAATGGATTATAACGGACAAAAGTCGCCTCGTGCGGAATTTTATGGTTTTGAAAGTCTAGACATGTCATATATGACCTATGTGAACTATGTCAAGTGTTAGAATTGAGTTTTAAAGCTTATGGCAAAAAATCACAAAGTTGGTAAAAAGTTGGTTTTGAAGTTGAAAAATTTTCTAAGTCTGGAAACGTGTTGAACAGCCCTCCTAAGGGCTAGTGTATCTCTATTTTTAAGAAGCCAAAAGAGGTAATTAGCATTTGTATAAAATACAAGGTAGTGAGTTCTAGATGTGGTCCAAATTTCAGCTCAATTGGAGTTAAGATTAAGAAATTAAAAATCGGCAAAGGTAGTGCAAAAATCAGAATTTCAGATTTTGAACATTGCGTCGGGGTGCAACGTACTGTTCATCGACTGAGAAGAATGCGCGGCCAGCGAGCTCTGGCGGCGCCGGGGCGAAGTTACTGTTCATTTGAAAAAAAATTAAGCTTCCAAAAAGCTATATTTTGATATGGAATGATAGAAATAAGTTATATAAACCCTAAAAGTGATAATAATAGTTAAATTAAAGGGTGTTAAGTTATAATGATATGATAAATGGCATAATATAACATGCCTAAAGCTAAGCCAACACATGTTATAAGTTATGAAAAAGGTCGGAAGCAAGTTAGGGTGTATTATAAACCTACATAAGGTGTAATACATCAAATGTGAAATGGTTAAAGACAGATGATCATGTATTTATGGAATTAGTTTGATAAGTTATATAAGTTTATGATCTTATAATGACATATAAGCTATATGTTGACAGACAGAGTTCGAAATGAGCAAGCCGATAAGACAGATAACGAAGGATGATTGAGGAAGTACAGGTTAAGTGAAATAAAGGCGTACAGGCAAGTTCTTCAGACTTAAGTATAATAGATGTTCGATATGAACTACGTGATAGTGAGTTAAAATGTGCCCTATGTGCAACTATGTGTTTAATTGCTATATGAATTACGTGACATTAAGTATTGTATGTTAAGATAAAGGATGTATGACGCATATTATAAATTGTGAGCATGAAATGTGTTAGCTGAATTACTTGCTGAGCTTTATGCTCATTCTTGCTATGAACTAACATTTCAGGTAAAGTACGAGAAGACCAGAGGATTCCGGTGCAGCTCAGGTAAAAGATCGTTGATGGAATAGATAAGCATGAAGAATTTGATATATGTGAAATATTCATGTAAAATAACAAATGTTTGTGAGTTCGTAAGAAACGAATGATTTGTAAATTCATAATAATGAATGTGTATGTATGTATTATCCAGTTAGGAGATGTAAGAGTTAAAGTTAAATGTATTATTGGTAATAGAGTTTGATATGTAATAAACTCGCGTGTATGATACAGAGATATGTAAACAGGACATGTATGCATACAGATATGTGTGAACAAGAACAGGTACAGAACATGTATATGCAAACAGGGTCATGTATAAATAGTTCATGGCAAAATTTTTATTTACAAATTAGGATATCATAAATATATATGATTTTAAAAGGTAATAGACTAGGTCACAAATTGTAATGGTTTGACCTAAGTTCTAATAAAGAGTAGGTGAACGTTGCAATCCTGAGACAGGTAAGGAATGAAAGATAAAGTATTGATAAAAAAAAATGGACCGAATTTATGGTCAACAAAACGATTTTAAAGGTCAAAGGTTAAAGTTTAACGCACGGGATCCCGGTTAATAAGGTTTTAAGTTAATCATTATGTAATCCAGATATAATTGAACTTAATTAAGGAAGGTGGGATGTCGGGGCGTCACATATAACACAAGATCAACCTAACAGATTTGATTTTTTCATAAACTAAGTCCATGAACAGAAAATAAGACTTTACAACTCAATACATTCACATCCAAAAGATCAACCTAACAGTTTTGATCTTATCTAACTAAGTCCTTGTACATCATGAACAATTAAAGGACTTTACAATTCTACTATTGAATGCATTTATCACCTTAATTCTTATCATCAAATCAAACATGCAATGTTCAACAATCTCCCCCTATTTGATGATGACAACACTAATAGCAGAAAGTAATTTGAACAACTTAATTAAGCAAATGCATTTAAATGATAGAATGCTTAATATACAGTAAGCAGCTGTATTTCTAATGAAAAAATATGAATTTTAATGATGTATAGTTAGTTGAACAATGAGTGTAAATAAAATACATAAAAGTATGAAAGAGAAAAAAAAACTTATCTTCTCCTACTGGTAGGTCTCCTTCTCTCATCTTCATGCCTTTGCCTAGGAGACCTTCTTCTCTCATCTTCCTGCCTTTGCCTAAAGAGTGCTCTCATTTCCTCTTATGCTCTTTTCAGTTCCATTTCTTCCCTTCGTATAGCTTCTTATTCTTTCACTTGGAGCCATGCTTGTGAGCTAGATGGTCCCGCAGTTGAGGATTGTCCTTGAAGACTTGGAACAAATGGTCTCGCAGTTGAGTCATGTCTGTGATGAATTGGTACTGCTCCAAACCTAGGAGGTTGAATTAACATTTGAACCAATCTCATCCCTTGAGGTACTCTTCCTCTTCTGCTTTGTTCTATGCTCTTACTCTTCTCCCCCTTGTTGGCATCATTAATGTTTGCCACCTCAGTTGAAAGCTGTTGCACACCCTGAACAAGTTCTTGAAGTTGAGTCTGGGTGGCAGCTACATCATTGTCATGATCTTGAAGTCGTTCTTCAACTAGCATCTATTTTTGCTCCACCACTGCTAAAGTTTCAGCTGTTTGATTAGCTTGTTCTCTGAGGGATTTCTTCATTTCAAAGATCTGCTCAGTGATGAGTGCTATAGATTTTGCATTGGTTTCTTGAAGAATGTCAATAGACTTTTGATGGTTGGCCATTGCTCTCATAAACCTTTCGACATTTCCTTGAGATTGTCAGAAATTACTACAATTAACTCCTTCAATTTTGAGGAGATTTTGTTAGAGTTCATGCCCTAGAGACCAATTATTTGATGTAATTGCTTAACATTTTTTATATTATATTTAATTGAATAAATGAATTATTTTATTATGATTTTATTTACTGCGTTATATAAATGTTAGCATAATAAAATTCCTTAGAATAGTGATACGAATTATATAGCTTCAAGTATGTGACTTGAACATGAGATGATATAATTATAATTAGTATCATTGCTCTTAAATGTCCCTAGTCGAGTATCATTGTTAATGGGACAACAATGATGCATTGAGACTAGTATGTGAATTGACTGATGGCCAAATCTCATTGGTCATAAATATATGAGATATTGAGTCAATGCATAGGTACATGTTAGAGAACAATGTACTGGACTGACCCACCATAAGAATTCTATGTGGAGCATTATGCAAAGTGTCATAAGAAATTCTCATAGTGGCAATGATGTAATAATCCTCCGACCTGAAATCACTATATTATTACACGAGAATTTATGTATTTTGATATCATCAAAGGTCACCTTTAATAGGGTGGACAATAAAGGTGATTATTGAGTACATCATGAATCGTGTGAGGAATATGAGTGATCTAGATGGAATTTAATCCTCCCATATATTAGGGGTGATATCCATAGACATCTTGATTGAGTAGGACTATGAAATGCATGGTCATGCTCAAATAGTGATTTGTTTCATATAGTCTACTCATTGATCAAGAAAACTCATACTAAATTATGAAGAGTATAAAACATTTCATGCTTCGAGTTTAATCTAGGATGTCAAGGTTAAAAGAATTAAATTACATTGAAACATTGGTCACGAAAATGTTGCATCGAATCATCGATCTTATTATTATTTGGGTAGCAGTAATGTATTACTAAATGCCGCTCACTGTTTATAATTTTATAATATGATTTTAAACATTATTGCCAATATAATAATAACCTGTATGGTCACACACTTAGAACGTAATTAAAAAGGAATTAATTTAAATTGTTAAGATTTAAATATGTCAATATGATTGATAGTATTTAAATTATGAATTTAAATTAATAGGATAATTTGTATATATGTATTTGACTTAATTAAAATATAATATATATAAATTCGGATTTTATTTTTCTAATTAGTTTTTGGTTAATTCTTTTAACTGCTATATATATGTATATATATATATATATATATATATATATATATATATATATATATATATATATATATATATATATATATCAGCTGTTTTAAGTACGTAAAAATTAAAAACTAAACCCTAGCCGCTTTTAGAAAAAGGCTAGAGAGAAAAACACAGTAAATCCAGATCCAGATCTTGGCGGCTAGTACCACGACTCTCTTTGCTGCGGATCGTGGAACGATTCGCGGAGGCATTTGTGTGGATACCGTAAAGACGCAGTTTCGTTGGATTGCGTTGAAGATTCGAAGCCGTTCCAGAATTCTATTGTCTCCATTCAAGCTCGGATAATTGGTAAAAATATATCTAAACCTCTGAATTAATATGTTTTCGCATGGATCTTGTTTTAGGGTTTCGGAAAAATTTTAAAATTCTGCTGCGTTTATATGTCGAAACCCTACAGATTTTTCTTCCCAAATTTTGAGAAATGTTGTTTGCAACAGTAACAACATTATTTAAACTATGTTGAATGTTGTTGGACTTAGATGCTAGTTCATTTTGTATCTCTGCTTACATATAGCTTGTAACATCAGTTAAGCCCTCAGTTGTAGGAAGCAGATATATCTTTTCCAGGATTTCGTTGAGGAGTCGAGTTGTTTGCCCCTGGTCATCCATGGAGCTTGGAATGTGAAAGTATTCATGACCAAAGGTTGAGGGAATGACTTTGTGTGTGACCAGGAGTCTTGATGGTTGGGAAGGTTGAGTAGTAAGCATTGTTTGAGTAGAGGGTAGGATTTCAGGAGAGTCTTGAGGGCACTTTACGTCTTGAATACCTTGACCACCAGTTGTAGAGGGTGGGAACTCTATGACTGGGGTAGAGTTGGACGTAGAGCTTGTCTCAGGGTTTGCATTAGATAGCTCCTCAAATTTATTGAAGGTCCAAGAAGGTGTATGACTTTGTATGATAGTTAGAGGAATAAAATGTACATTTTGCCCTAATGAAGGTGAAAATGAGCGGTTTGAGATCAGCTTTGGAGTAAAGTGAAGGTTTAGAGGGTAGCCTTGAGCCAAAATCACCACGTTGGGATATGCTTTGAAGGTCCAAAAGAGTTGATCTCATGCATTGCGCACTAAGGCTCGGTGGAATGGCATTAGTGGCAAGAACTTCAGCAGGAAGTTGTAGTTGAGGTGCCTCTGTTCGTTTTTTCCGACTGCCACTATTTCGATGTCATCCTCTTCATCAGTATTCATTGTGGCTGAAGGGATTAAAATATCTTCTTGAATATCCCCCTCAACCTGAGCATCTTTTGGCTCAGGAACTACTGATGGCTCCCCTTCAGTTTGAGTACCCATAGGTTCAGTTGCTTCAAATGGCTCCCTCTCAACTGGAGCAATGTCTGACTTTTCAGGTAGCTCCCCCTCAACTACTGAGCCTTTTAAGTTATTTGATCGGCTAATTTTACTAGCCTTCTTATCTTTGGCCTTGGCTCTTCAGTAGTGCATCCTCAGCCTGATGCTTGCTGCAAGTTTCCCTCCGCTGATCTAATTCTTTATCCTCTGAAGTAGCCTTTTCTTTAGGAGCAACGTCAGAGGCCTCATTTGATGATCCTTGAGGTTTTTCAATCTCAAGGGTTTTCTTTCCTTTCTTCCTGATTAAACCAGGAGATCGCCTGCTGACTTCCTGAGAGTCTACTTCTGCAGATAGGATCTTCATTTGTGAGGGCCCAGTGTCACTCTATGTTCCTTCACTATCCCCAGATCGAGATATTTTCAACTGGGTTTCTTTTCCAGTTGTCGAACAGTCTCTAGGTCATCCTCTTATTTGCATTGAGGACTTCTCCTTCTGCATGCTCAATCTTATTCCCCAAAATGGATTAAAGGAGAATGCTTATGAATCTCCCATAGAGCATTTTCCTGACTCCTTTTACCTTATCTGCATTTAGGAACCAGTTACCGATCCATTCTAGTAGCAAGGAACCATAGTTTATATTTATCTTTTTTACTATGGCTGTCATTATCTTCAACTGGATATTACTGACGGAGTCGTGAGCAGAGTCTTTGCAAAAGAGGCATTTTCCAATGACGTCAGTCAAAAATTCATATTCCTGAAAAAACTCTTTCTTCTTCAATCCTCTTAACTCTAGATTCTTCTTGTGATGCATCCTTCGTAGGCCCTCTTCTGTACTCACCAGATTTAAACTCGTGAGACCCCCATGCTTAAAACCTAGGGCTAGGTTTATTTCTTCAGTAGTGAGATTGAACTGGACCCTTTCACTGTGGTGGTTAGGGTTACATTTACATACAATCCATTTGTATAGAATTCTCGGACTAGCTTTGATAGGATCCTTGTGTTGGTTCCTAATACTTCTCGAAGGCCAACCCTTTCTAATAGATAGATTATCCTCCGGTACTGTTTATCGGCGGTAGTGAAGGCTTCGAAGTTTAGTTCGTTTCCCAATATAACTTGAGCAGGCGCCATTTGATTATTTTTTTGAAACAAGAAGAATGATTTGTCTTAGTATTGTAAATCTAGGGTTCTGGATTGTGAGAGAGAGTTTAGAGAGTTTTCAGTTTTTGATTTTTGAAGGATAATAAACGACGCGTAGTTTTTAAATTATTTAAAACTTTCCTCTATGTTTGCTGAGACGTGTGTCAAATTTTGATAGGAGGACTTCCAGTTGGTTGATGACTATTTTGCCCTTTGTCTCCCTCTGAGCTCTACGATCCCTCTTGATTCAACGATCCTTTGTTTTTGGCAATCGTTGAGTGATCTTTATGACTGGGATGTACTCTGTGATCCTTGGCTTTGACGATCGTTGAATGAGCTCTACGAATTGAAATGTACTCTACGATCCTTGGCTTAACGATCGTTGAGTGAGCTCTACGAATTGGAATGTACTCTACGATCCTTGGTTTGACGATCGTTGAGTGAGCGCTACAAATTGGAATATACTCTACGATCCTTGACTCGACGATCGTTTAGTAGGCTCTATGTATTTGACCTTTACTTTATCTTTTGAACACTTTTCCTCCCTGTAGTGTTAGTAACTTCCAAAACATGATATATATCAAGAGTCTAGATTTAGCATTCTTAACTCACTTATTAGTTTATTGAATCTTAATTCATCTAAAGGTTTTGTAAATACATCTGCTAGTTGTTCTTCAGTTGGGATATAGTGTAGTGATATATTACCATTTTGTACATGATCCCTAATGAAGTGATATCTTATATCTATGTGCTTAGTTCTTCAATGCATGACAAGATTATGAGTTATAACAATTGCATTTGCATTATCACAGTATATAGGGATAGAATTAAGCTCAAAACCATAGTCTGCAAGCTTAGTCTTCATCCATAAGATTTGTGCACAGCAACTACCTGCAGCTATATATTCAGCGTCTGCAGTTGATGTGGATACTGAGTTTTGCTTCTTACTGAACCAAGAGACAAGTCTGTTGCCTAACATCTGGCAAGTTCCACTTATGCTCTTTTTGTCTATTTTGCATCCTGCATAGTCAGCATCTGAATATCCTATTAGATTAAAGGAAGACTCATTGGGATACCATAATCCCAAATTTGGATTTCCTTTAAGATATTTGAAAATTCTTTTCACGGCTATTAGATGAGACTCTTTAGAGTTAGCCTGAAATCTAGCACATATGCATGTAACAAATATTATATCTGGCCGGCTAGCAGTTAGGTATAAGAGTGAGCCTATCAAATCTCTATACTGAGTAATATCAATGTTTTTACCATTCTCATATTTGTCAAGCTTAGTAGCAGGTGGCATAGGAGTTTTCATGATGGTTGTAGATTTCATATCATACTTATTTAGTAAGTCTTTGATGTACTTGGCTTGGCTTATGAAGATTACTTCATTAGTATGCTTTACTTGAAGTTCGAGGAAGAAGTTAAGTTCTCCCATCATGTTCACCTCAAACTTGCTCTACATAAACTTGGCAAACATTTCACATAATTTTTCATCCGAAGAACCAAATATGATATCATCTACATAAATTTGAACTAGTAGTGTTTTATCTTTATGTTTTCTTAAAAATAAGGTAGTATCTACTCTTCCTTTAGTGAATCATTTTTCAATAAGAAAGTTAGTTAAGGTTTTATACCATGCTCTGGGTGCTTGTTTTAGACCATATAAGACTTTATCTAATTTATAAACATAATTTGAAAATGTTGGATTGATAAAACCTGGAGGTTGTCCCACGTAGACTTCTTCTTGAAGTTCTCTATTCAGAAATGCACTATTGACATCCATTTGGAAGACTTTAAACTTCATTTGTGCAGCACGGGCGAGGAAAATCCTTATGGCTTCCAATCTGGCAATTAGAGCAAAGGTCTCATCGTAGTCAATTTCTTCCTCTTGAGAATAGCTTTTGGCCATCAGTCTTGCTTTGTTCTTTGTAATCACACCATTTTCATCCATTTTGTTCCTAAAAACCCATTTGGTGCCAATGACTGGTTTAAGCTGAGGTCTGACAACTAATCTCTAAACTTTGCTCCTTTTAAATTAATTTAGCTCCTCTTGCATGGCCTCTATCCAACTTGAATCTCCTAAGGCTTCTTCGATCTTCTTGGGTTCCAGTTGAGAGAGAAAGCTTAGGTAAAAGCATTCATTTGAAGTTGCAGCTCTCGTCTTGACTCCAGTATTTAGATTTCCAATTATTAGATCTTGAGTGTGATCTTTGGTCCACTTTATTCTGCTAGGAACGTGTGTTCTAGTGCCTTCTTGTCTGAGTTCCTCAAAATTAACTTCTTGTTCTGATCGTAGAGTTTCAATGTCTGGCGTGGTGAGCTATACGATTTCTTCTACTTGCTTAACGATTTCTGTTGCTGGTTCCATGATCGTAGAGTCTGACTCTACGATTTTGAGTTTTTCGATCGTTGAGTTTATTTCTGATGAATCGTTGAGTGTTGAGCTTTTCTTTTCTGGATCTGATTCATCGAATGTGACATGGATGGAGATTTCAACAGTTAAGGATTCCTTATTGAACACTTTGTATGCTCTGTTATCCGTTGCATAGCCAAGGAAGATTCCTTCATCTGACTTTGGTTAGATGCTTCTTGCCATTGTTGAGTACGTAGCATAGATAGCCAAACGCATGAAAGTAGCTTATGTTTGGCTTTTTTCCTTTCCATAATTCGTATAGAGTCTTCTTCAGAGTTGAGTGTATAAGTGACCTATTCTAGGTGTAGCATGCAGTGCTGATAACTTCAGCCCAGAAATACTCAGGAAGATAGACTGCTGCTAGAAGGGTTCTTCCTGCTTCAATTAAAGTCATATTCTTCCTTTCTACTACTCCATTCTGTTGAAGAGTCCTTGGGGCTGAGAAGTTGTGATTGATTCCATTTTCTTCACAAAACTGGTCCATATCTAAAAAGTCAAACTCTCTTCCATGATCACTTCTGATGGCCTTGATCTTTTTGCCCTTTTCATTCATGATTAGTTTAAAGAGCTTGATAAGATATGAAATGGTTTCATCGTTAGAGCTTAGAAATGATACACATGTATATCTAGTGTAGTCATCTACCACCACTAGAGAGTATCTCTTTCCTCCAAGGCTTATAGTTAGTATAGGCCCAAATAAATTCATGTGTAGTAATTGAAGGGCTCTATCATTTGAGTTGACTGTCTTGCTCTGGAATGAGGTCTTTGTTTACTTTCCAAGATGACATGCTTTACAGGGTTTTTCTTTGATGAAGTTAAGTTTTGGTAATCCTCTTACAAGATTTTTGGAGGCAAGCTTTGATATACTCTTGAAGTTGAGATGAAATAATCTCCTGTGCCAAAGCCATCACATATCTTCAGAGGCTTTAGCAAGAAAACAGACTATCTCATCTGAGCTTAATTGGGCAAGGTTAACTATGTAGACATTTCCTTATCGAATTTCTACTAGCCTTAAAGAGTTAGTCTTTAAATCTCTGACTTGACATTGGCTGTTGAGGAAGGTGACTTGATGTCCTTTGTCACAGAGTTAACTGATGCTTAACAGGTTGTGCTTTAGTCCTTCAACATAAGCCATTTTACTGAATGATATTGCACCATTTTTAGTTAAGCCATATCCTCTGGCTTTCCCCGAGTTGTTGTCTTCAAAGATGACTGCAGGTCCATCCTTTTCCTTGTAATCTGACAGAAGAGCCTTTTCTCCTGTCATGTGCCTTGAGCATCCACTGTCAAGGTACCAGATGGATCTCTTTACCTGCATAACAAATCAATCTTCATTTTGGTACCCACATTTTCTTGGGTCCTGTTTTATTAGTACCTTTTGGGACTCAAATCTGTTTTATTTTAGATCCTTGTAGTATAAGATAACCTGACAAATATTTATCATTTTTATGATGGTGCCTATGATTGATATGATGTTGACGATGATGTGTGTATATTTATGAATTCTTATTTGTCCAGGACCTGTATGGATTATAATTGCTCATAGTCATTTTGTTTGGCTTATATACATTCAGTTTCCATGCTACTCTACGATTCTCATACTTCATAGAGTGAAAGTTAACTCTATGATTTCTACATGGTTGGTTAGTAGAGTAAGTTTTGCTTGACTCTACGATCCTTCAAGGTTCAGCTATAGGTGTTGACTTACTTTTTAATTTATTAAATCCTAGACCAGTACGAGTTTTATTGACTAGTATGATAACAGGATTAGCAGAGTGTGGACAGTTGGAGGAAATTGAATCTGAGGATTTGATGAACATAATTCTTTTATTAAGATTAAAGGATTTGCTTTTATTTACTTTCATTGATTTCTCCATATTAGGCTCTGAGACAGAATTCTCAAAACCTAATCCTGATCTGTCAGTCATATTTCTTTGGCTTGAGATCAGGGTGTCCATAGACAAACTTGATTTGTTCCATATGAAAATTGTCTTTTCTAGTTCCTGAATTTTGGAAACTAGTGAAGACTCTTTCTGAGTGCTCAATTCAATTATCTTTTTCAATTTTTCATTGTCAGTTTCAAGACTAGAATAAAGTTGTGCAATTTGAAGTGTGGCTTCTAATTTTATGCTTATTTTCTCTTTTTCCTCTTTTAGATGAGAGTAATCTTTAGATAGCCTTCTAAATATTTTCATGTATTTGTGTAATTCTACCATTAAGTTATGCATGCCTTCTCTGAGATCATCAATGTTTAATTCAGGAGAGTAAAAATCAAATACCTCATCTATGTTGAATTCCTTTTTGTTGCTTCCATCTTCATTTGTCATTAAACACAGGTTGGCCTTCTGTGGCTCTTCATCGTCGCTTGACTTAGAGTTTAGTTCCTCTCCTCAGTCACTCTAGAAGCCTTCAGCTATGAAGCTTTTGTCTTTCTTCTTTTGCTTGTGGAAGCTCTTGAATTCCCTTTTTGCTTTTGCTTTTGTTCTATCCTTCCTCATCTCTTCTCTTAAGGGTTTTGGGCACTTAGCAATGAAATGGCTTGGCTTTTTGTAATTGTAGCAAAGGTCATTTGTTTGTTCTTTGCTGCTGCTGCTTCTGAACTTCTGTGGTCTGTTCCTGTTGATGAATCTTTTAAATTATCTGACCAGCATAGCAGCTCCTTCATCATCATCTGATTCATCTATATCACAGTCAGAATCAACCTTAAGATTGCTTCGGTGAACTGAAATTGAGGCGTTAAGAGCAACGTTCTTCTCCTTCTTTCTTCCCTCAGATAGGGTCTCTACCCTTTGATTTAGCTCTAGCTCGTAGGTAAGAAGATTTTCATAGAGCTGTTGTACAGTCATTTCGTGCAGGTTCTTTGACTACCGGATGGCTGTGGTTTTTGTGACGACCCCAAATCCGGGTTCCTTGAACCTCGGATCCGGTTCAACACGAGTACAACCTTTTCCTTATTGTTCATGAATTACAACAATATTATAATTGATAAATAACCATTTATTTACAATTTTACACATCTCTTTCTATTCCAGAATCGAAATCTTTATACATTCCTAGTATGTCTTAATATCATACATGATACGACATTCTATTACAATCAATTTGAGTATCTAAGACTCATAATACATACCAACCAATTCTTATACTACACAATCATTTTACCTGTCCAATTCGGACTGATATCTACAATGGTCGTGCTAGACCTTCAGTGAATGTAATATGCATTCCTGTTTCTTGATCATTATCAAGACTTCAAATACTTGTACTATCTGAAAATGTTGGTTTAAGCAAGAGTGAGCACGACGGCTCAGCAAGTTTAACAGTTACACATAACACATTACATGCTTCACATATACTCTGCAATTTATACTTACATCATGCTTTTCATGCATTTCAGTTTATGTCATACTGCTCATGCATCATATATAACATCTAGCAATTCATGCCTCATGTTTATACATATTCTTCATGTAATCATACCTCATGCATATCACAATTTTCATCAATATCTTACTATTAACAATTTAATATCACATCATAGCATGTTAAAGCAAATAGGAGCAAGCTCTGAAAAACTTGCCTGGTCTTGCTTCTACCAGTTACGCTTATTTGCGTCTCTCGTTCAACCTACAATTTATATAGGAAATTGAAATAATCATTAGATATAATGACTATTACTTAATCTTAACTTCAGACCTTAACTTCAAATTATTAACTCTTAAGATGTCCGTCAAACGAACCCTTAAGTTCCGGACAAAATCCTAGTCCAAATACAGTTTGGACATATCAGGCATGCTTAACCAGCTTACGCTTTCATTATACAATCTTCGTACGACCCACTTTTAATAAGTTGTCTAAATTAGTCACAAATGGACTATTTACATTTATTTAATTCAATTAAACTTTCTTCTTTTACATAACTTAATGATTTGGACATTAATAGTGTACCAAATACCTCAAAATATTATCTACCTTTGATAATATACAACTATGTTTAAATATTATTAACCATTTAATAATATTTTAATCACTTCTTAATATTATTAACCATTTAATAATATTTTACTCACTTATTAATATTATTAACCATTTAATAATATTTTAATCACTTATTAATATTATTATACATTTAATAATATTTTAATCACTTATTAATATTATTATCCATTTAATAATATTTTAACCACTTATTAATATTATTAACCATTTAATAATATTTTAATCACATATTAATATTATTAACCATTTAATAATATTTTACTCACATATTAATATTATTAACCATTTAATAATATTTTAATCACTTATTAATATTATTATACATTTAATAATATTTTAATCCCTTATTAATATTATTAACCATTTAATAATATTTTAATCATCTACTAAAGTCATTAATTATTTGATAACATTTTTATCATATACCAAAGTTATTACATATTTAATAACCTTTTAATCTTATAATAATATTATTCATCATTTGATAATATTTTAATGTTCTTCAAACATTACCAATAGTTAACTTTTTAATCGTGTTAACTTTATTCTTTATTTTATACATTTAGATATCATTAAGTCACTAATAAACTTTACATATATGGTTTAGTATTGAAACACATTCATTTTACATGTATTTCAACTTAAATTTTCATTAAAAACTCATCCCGGACCGACCCGACCCGACCCGGACCACTAAAACTGGTCACTGGCAGAATGTTTCACCGCTGCGGCGGTGGTTTTCACCGCTGCGGCGGTGGTACATAATTTCCGAAACCCTAGTTTGGGGACTGCCCGACCCTCCGACGCTCCGACAGCCATAACTTCCTCATACGGAAACATTTTGGGGTGATTCTTGAGTCCATTCTCATCAGAATGTCCCCCTCTACAATTTCTCTTTGTATCACAAATCCAAATTCCAAACGGAACTGGACTAAAAACGGCTCACAATGATAAAGTGAAAACTAACTTCACAAATCGTTGGTTCTATAGGTTCAAACTTGAATAATATGAACTCTACACATCCAAATGACACCAACTAAGTGTTGTTGTCTTTCTAACTTCTTGTTTTACAATATTTCATGGTTCAATCACATTTTTGAAAGTGTTTTGACAATAAATTTAAGATCAAACCGTCTAGATTTTACCGGTAACTCACAAAATGAACTTTTCTTCAATTCTTTGCCTACCACTCATACAAATTCATGAGATAAATATACCGAACCATGAATCTATCTATATATCATAGTTTTATACTTCTAGAGCATCAAAATAACTTTTGATCGGTTAAAAATACATTTTAACCGTTTAAAACTTATATAGACTACAAAAATGAACTTAGGAAGGTTTAGAGTACTTTTTAACCTTAAGGACTTGTGTGCTCTTCTTCTTCTCCTTCCCAAGTATGTTATGAAGCTATGTGACATCCACCAAGCTCCTTCTCTAGCACTTTCCTTCAACTCACAAGTGTTCTCTCTATTTCTCTCTTGGAATGCTCTCACTTTTTCTCTCTAGAAATGCTTACAAATGAACTAACCAACACAAACCATTGGTGCAACACTCTATATATAGCACTCCCTTAATCATCATCAACATCCACTAATCAACTAGCATTGGTCAAATTAGAGGTTAATTGGGATTACTATTTGATGGATTGATTGGTTGATTGACATGGTGAATGACTAGGGTGGTTGAACCACCAACACCAAGTGTGTGATTTAAGCAACATGAAAGAAACAAGTTACCCATGTGGGGCCCCTAAAAATCTCAGCAAAATGGTCTTTTATTCTCCATTTTTGCTTTATTTTTTCTTCATTTAATATACATATATATATATATATATATATATACATATGATCAATTGTTGACCAATTTTGACTATCATTTGGGCTCCACATTGGACTCTAGGATTTAATATATTGGGCTCATCATTTAATTTGTTTGGGCTCAATTTATTTGTTACATTGGGCTAACTTTAAATACCCTATGTTACATTTAATTAAAACAAGCATTGGGCTTGATTAATTATAACTTGAATCAATGTTAAATTAATTACAATAATTACTAGGTTAATTTATTAGACCTAGTTCAAAACCTCATTTGGATTTATAATATAATCCAATTATCTCATTAAATAAACACATTAATCTAATTACATAATCCAATTAGATTTGCTATCTATAAGTCCATTGGACCTCTAATTGAGTTAGTTTACAAAACACTAACACTTAACATAGTTTGGGTTTAATTTATTAAAACCCTAATAATGCTCATACATACAAGCACTCTTATTAATTTTCAACATTTTGTTCCACCGCTGCGGCGGTGATTACTACCGCTGCGGCGGTAGTTCAAATTTTACTTTCCAGAGAGTTTCACCGCTGCGGCGGTGAAACCTACCGCTGCGGCGGTAGTGCTAATTTTCAAAACTCTAAAACACATTAATACAAGTACTTTGACTTGATTAAATTAAATTCATTAACCATCTTTTATCATTAACTTGGGTTTATAATATAATTACCCATACCCATATAGTTATTCCTGCATTGGGTTACACAATTAACTAATATATGGTTAATTCTCAACTCTACATTCCTTTCTCTATCAATTAACCAATGTTTGGTTAATTCTCTCTCTTGTCTACCAACTAGGGTTATTCAATTAACCCCACATTAGTTAATTCTCTACACTCAATAGTATTTCCCCACACTTTGACCAACATTGGACTTTTAAAAGTTTGGGCTATATAGCTTACCTTTCATTGGGTTCTCTTATTTAATTACCCACATTCATGCAAGTATTCCCATATTGGGCTAACACATATAATCCTTTTGGGCTAGTCCACTAGTAGTAATTAAATTACTTGGACTCATAACTAATATAATTAACCTAATTAATTATATTTTACAACATTCCTTCTTACTTTGTATTAAAACTAATTACTTTATTAGTTTTGTTGAGTATTAATTACTCATCTTTTTATTTGGCTAACAAGCACACTTTAGGTATATATATGCATTCATATAATCACCTTCACTTCTCAATTGAATTTATTTCCTTAATAAATTCTCTACATGCATCATTAAAAATATTCTTACATTTAATTTCTAACAAATCAATTATGTTAAAAAAAAAATGTTTACCCATTTTCTACACATCTTACTTCTCAAATTCTAGGTTTTAAACATTAACCTTTAATTAAATCAATTAAGATCTTATATAAAATCTTGAAAATATCTGGGATATTACAGTTTTGGCATCCCATTTGCTTGGCAAAGATCTCATGAATTTGATGATGAGTTCTCTATTCGGGTAGACTTTTCCAAATGATCTGAGAGAGTTTTGTAGCAAGTTAAATCTCTCATAGGTGTTTGTAATGTTCTCCCCTGATATGTGGGTGAACATTTCATATTGCTGAATAAGCAGTAATTGCTTATTTTCTCTGACTTCTTCTGTTCCTTCATGCATGATCAACAGAGTCTGTCAGACTTCTTGAACTGTTTTGCAGTTAACAACGTTTTCAAATAACTCATCATAGAGAGATTGGAATAGGATGTTTTTGGCCTTTTTGTCTCTTTGAACATCCTTCTTTTCGTTATCAGTCCATTCTTCTCTTTTCTTTGCTACTAGCTTGTTTGGATCTTCAATTGTTAATGCAAGCTTCATTGGTATGATTGGTCCATTAAGTACTGTCTCGAACAGCTCATCGTCTATTGCATCCATGTAAGCCTGCATACAAACTTTTCAGTTAGCAAATTTTTCTTTATTGCACATTGGTGGTCTGTTACCTCCACCGAGTTCTGATATGTTCTTGTTATGTGCCATTAGATTTACTCAAGCTTGTAAGGCTTTAAATGTGAGAACCTGCTCTGATACCAATTGTTAGTTCCCAATGACACGAAAGATATCTTGAAGGAGGGTTGAATAGATTTTTTAAAACTTTTTCTTTATTTGGCTTTGAGAAAAAAATGAATTATTAATCAAATAGTTAATATAGCAGATCCAAACAAGCAGTTATATAGCAGTTATAGCAGTTAATGAACACAAGATGAAAGACACCAATTTTTGAGTGGTTCAGAGTTCACAAGACTCCAACTCCACTGTTCTGCTCCTTGAGCAGCAAATCCACTAAGGATACTTTTACAATTTCTAAATCACTAAGATTCCTTTAAGACCAGCAATCTTGGAACTTTAGTTCACTAAGAACTCTACAAGTCTAGCAGACTTGGATACTCTAGTTCACTCAAAACTGTTCTCGAGTAGTGTAGATTTGGGTGTGCTACTAAGTTGCGTTTAGCATAAGTTTCTTTAAGAACTTAGTAGCTTTGCAAGATACTTTTGCTTTTTGATCTTTTTCAACTCTTGCGTATGTTTTTCCTTCTTGTGTGTTGCTTGTGTACTTTGTGTATTGAATCTGGGCTTCTCATATAGGAGCTTCAAATTTCTTCCCGTTTGAAATATGTCATTTTCTTCAATTTCTGCCCGTTACCTCATAATGTAGAGCTGCTGAATATTATATTCATTTAGCTCATTAATGCTCTAACGAGGTATTATTTGACCTGCAAATACTATCCAAAAAGGTGTTTCCTTTTTCCTTAGGACAAGACAGGACAGTTGTAGATTTCTACCAACTTTCATAGAGGCGTTTAGTCTTCCATAGACATATGGCTGATAGGACACAATCTTCTGACTTTACTACCTTGAAAGTCTTCTCTCTGTTGCATTGCATGCTTTGGTCAGTCCTCTGATATTTCTGACTTTAAGCTTTTGGCAAAGGTTTATCTGACACATTGATGTAGATTGTTCTTCTCAACGAAGTTGCTTCTGTCTTTTAGGACATAGGAAGAATCATCAGATGATTTAGGATTTGATCGTAGAGTTGCTTAAATGTTTCTTGTTTTTGCTTAACTCTACGATCTTCCTTGCTGCAGTGACTGCTATGTGATAAGGCAATTTACCATGAGATCATAGAGTGTTAGTCTACGGCTACTCTGTTAGTCGTAGATTCCATTCTACGATCGCTTCTTTCTTGGTCGTAAAGTATGTTCGTTTACTTTGACTTTGTCGTAGAGTCTTCCTGGCACGAAATCGTAGAGTCCACTTTACGAACAGATTGAATAGTTGAGTCTTCTTTGTGCAAAGTCGTAAAGTCCATTCTACGAATAGACTGAATCGTTGAGTCTTCTTTGTGCGGAGTCGTAGAGTCCATTCTACGCACAGACTGAATCATTGAGTCTTCTTTGTGCGGAGTCTTAGAGTCCATTCTACGATCAGACTGACTGAAGAGATATAACACAAAATCAACCTAATAGATTTGATCTTTTCATAAACTAAGTTCGTGAACAGAAAACAGGACTTTACAACTCAATACATTCACATCCAAAAGATCAACCTAACAGTTTTGATCTTATCTAACTAAGTCCTTGTACATCATGAACAATCAAAGAACTTTACAATTCTACTATTGAATGCATTTATCACTTTAATTCTTATCATCAAATCAAACATGCAATGTTCAACAATTTCTATTTTTGGATTGTGAGTTGTTTGGGAAGATTTCTCACAAATAAAAATTTCTCCTAACTTTCTAATAAATCTTTTTGGGTGTTTATTTGCTTTATAGTTAGATTATTGTTATTATTAGTTAGTTAGTGTTATTTTAGTGGATCTATGTAGGCTTGGGTTTATAGGTATCAATCCCTAAATCTTAAATTCCTTTAGTTAGATCTTATTGATATAGTTAGATTTTCATAATATAGTTGATATTTCGGTGATGTAACTAGATTCTTATGATGTAATTAGTATTATTTTGTAATTTGGTTGGTATTTAGTTGAATCTATGGGCTTAGAGTTTATGTACTTCATTTCCTA
This sequence comes from Hedera helix, assembly GCA_947179155.2. Taxonomy (NCBI): domain Eukaryota; kingdom Viridiplantae; phylum Streptophyta; class Magnoliopsida; order Apiales; family Araliaceae; genus Hedera; species Hedera helix. The sequence goes on from OX359277.1 coordinate 10,311,119, forward strand.
GACTCTAAATCCTTGTTAATAGATCTTGATATTTTGTTGGACTTGATATAGGTATTATACGAGCCTAGAAATGAATTCAGGGCACATAAACTTTATGTTTAATGGGAATTAAAGGATATTTTCATGATGGACTTAGAAAATAATTATAATTTTTGGATTTGGTGATTTGTAATTGTGTTTGGACCTTGAACTAATTTAAGATGACTTTCATGCTCAAAAATTAGGTCTAAGGCCCATTTATAATGATTTTTATCATTTTGAGGTGCTTGAGATTACTTTGATGACTTATATGCCCATGAGTAACTCCAAACCTATTGTGGTGCTTGGTTTTATTTTCTCACATAAAAAATGATTTTCACACTAAGAAACTCAAAAGATATTTTAAAATTGAATCAAATTAGGTTATTAGAATAAAATTTAGGCTAAAATTGAAAGTAGTTTAAGCTTTGTTTCTTATTTGAAAATGGGATTCCAAAATTTATTTTCCTTATTTAAACCCTAATTTTTATCACTATCTTATTATCAAATATTTTTCAAACTAAAAAGAATATTTTCATAAATTTAACCTTTAAAACATTATATATATATATATATATATGGGGAGTGATCAATAGCATGTATTTGTTATGGATCCTTATAAGGCATACACTACCTTCAAAACAAGAGTAAACGATTAGGATTATAAATTGAAAATCTACGTCCGCTACTATTAGGAGCGGATGTTTAAAAAATCTGCTAGTAATAGTAGCGGACGTCCATTTGAAAGCCAAACCCTAAACCAAATCCTAAAAGTGTGTCCGCTACTATTATTAGCGGATGATTTAATTTTTTTTAAATGTTCGCCACTACTAGTAGTGGAGTCCGCTACTAATAGTAGCGGACATCCATTTTCAGTTTCTAATCATGATCGTTTACTCTTGTTTTTAAGGGTATGGATGGTATATGCCCTATAAGGATCCATAATAACTATTTGCTATGAATCAGCCCCTACATATATATATATATATATATATATATATATATATATATATATATATATACATGATCATTTTGAGAAAATAACCCACCCCTAAAAGGTGATTTTCAAAACCTTAAAAGATATCTTTCAATAAAAAATAATTTTTCAAAAGGTATACACTAAAATTCGAGTTTTTAAAAGACATTCAAATCAAAATCTCTCGTTCGTAGGAATAAGGGCTCAAATTGCTTTCAAGATAATACACTTACAATGGCATGGGTGGTTTAGGAGACGATATCTTATACTTTCTTAGTTTTTGACGATTTAAATGGACTCCAGGAAACGATACTATAGATTTTCCCATTTCATAACTTGAACAGTTTAGGATACGATACCCTAGACTTTCTTTGCATGATAACTCTAGGAGACGATACCCTAAATTTTTCTTTCCCAAGACTTAGATAGTTTAAGAGACGATACCCTATTCTTTCTTAGTTTTGACAATTTTAAATTGACTCTAAGAGACAATACCCTAAATGTTCTCTTTTCGACACGACTCACTTAGGCACAAAACAAAAATCACAAATCACACACTTTTACACTTATTTTTAAGGCAATTTATTTAAACTTTAGGGACAGTATTAGAAAAACTATAACCATATTTTATGAAAGTTGGAGGTTTCTTAATACCTTTCACTCACTTATGCAAGCCCCCAAACTCTTTAAATCTCGATTGTGGACCAATTCTATAGAGTCACACACGGATCATCTTATTTATTAAAACTAAAAATCTAAATGAGTTGGTACATCTATTTAAATCTTTACTAATTGACGACTCTGTCTAATAATAGGTCCACCAAAAAATTAAAATTTCAAAACCCTATCAGCATAAGTCAGTTTTTCCCAAAAATACCCTGCCACGATTTTGAAATTGAGAAAAAAAATATACTCATCAATTATAAAAGAGAGCAGCAAATAATCAATATGCTACTATGTACCAGAGTAAAGAAAAACAAAAATCAAAAGGATGTGTCGAACCGCTGTTGCTTCTCTCTATATACTACTGTAGGTTTTTCTCTTTCTGATGATGCAGCTCCCCCTTTCTCTCTGTTCCTCTCTTTTTTGCTGCGGTTCCCTATATTAAACCCTCCTGCTTGCAATTCCTTTTGGGCTTTAATTCAAAGGGTTGGGCTGCTTAATTTTTATTACATTGCCCGGGGGCCTGTTTTACTTGCATAAGTTGGCTGAATGTTATTGTGCCAGCTAGTTAAAGAGAGTATGGGCTACTTTAGTGTAAGTCTATGTTGGGCCTAAATATCCTTCTTCCTGCTAAAATAATCCAATCTAAGAGAACCAAGTAAATAGCTTAAGGTAATGTTTTTTTTATTGGGCTTGGCCCACAGTTTGGAATGGTTGGCTTCTAAGCATGCTTACTGCTCCACAGATCCACTACATCATTTGGTACTGCAATTCTACTGCACAAATCTGCTATCCAAAGCTGCTGAAAATCTGTTGTGCTGCTTCTGCAGTTGTGTTGCTACTCTGTTCTTAATTTGATGTTATTTTGGGTTACAGCTGCAATGCTCTATTCTTTGTTCTGGGATGTCCTCTTGTACTTGAATGTGTATGGAAAGAAAAACTCTAAGAGGTTGAAGAATGATCCTTATCAGGTTGTTCATAAAGTAATTTATTAAATGTATCGAAATCTTTCATAATTTCAATGCTACTATTAGGACAAGCTTTCTATGGTATACTTTCTATAAAGGACCAGCATTGTTGTTTATAGTTATTTTTCCTATTTAACTGTTGGTCATCTTCTTACCGCACAGAATTAGCAAAAGAGGTTTGAAGTATAATTGTTTCTATTGGGCAACTTCCCAATTAATTCACCATCATTTGATAGCACAGAAGACAACGCATTATATCCCAATAAAAGTACTTCATCACTCAAGAATTTGATAAGGAAAACTCTTTGCATCAAGGATAGAAGCAATTTAATCATATATAAGCAGGGAAATAAATGTGGCATACGAGTCGAATTCTGTGATACTACTTAACAATAGAACAAATATATGCAACAGTAATTAAATTTCTCCATTTAATTCCAAACACCTGAAAAACACTAAAAACACAAAAATTGTAATAATATGTGTTGCGGTTTCGACACAGTGAAAACAGCAGAATTTAAAAAAAAAATCGAAACCCTAAAACAGGATCCATGCAAAAAACAAATTAATCAGAGGTTTAGAATTTGTTTATCGATTATGTAAGCTTGAATGGAGACGCTGGTGAATTCTGAAGCAGCCTCGAATCCTCAACGCAATCCAACGACTGCGTCTCTACGGTATCCACACAAACGCTCAGCGAATCGTCACACGATCTGCAGCAAAAGGAATCGCGGTACTAGCCACCAAGATCAGGATTTTCGAATTATTTTTCTCTCTAGCCTCTTTCTGAAAGTGGCTAGGGTTTTAATTTTTGTTCCTTACGTGATTAAGACTATTGATATATCATATATATAGTAGTTAATAGGAATTAACCAAAACCTAATTTAATTAGAAAAATAAAATTTGAATTTATATATATTATATCTTAATTAATTCTAACTTAATTAATATACATATATACATAAATTATCCTATTAATTTAAATTCGTAATTTTAAATACTATCAATCATATTGACATATTTAAATACTTATAATTTAAAGTAATTCCTTTTTTAAATACGTTCTAAGTGTGTGACCCTATAGGTTATTATTATGTTGACAATAATTTTAAAATCATATTATAAAATTATAAACAGTGAGCGGCATCTAGTAATGCATCACTGCTACCCAAATAATAATAAGATCGGTGATTCGATGTAACCTTTTCGTGACCAATGTTTCAATGCAATTTAATCCTTTTAACCATGACATCCTAGATTAAACTCGAGGCATGGAAAGTGTCATACTCTTCATAATTTAATCTGAGTTTTCTTGATCAATGAGTAGACTATATGAAACAAATTACTATTTGAGTATGGTCATGCATTTCATAGTCCTACTTAATCAAGAGGCCTATGAATATCACCCCTAATATATAGGAGGGTTAAATTCCATCTAGATCACTCATATTCCTCACACGATTCATGATGTACCCAATAATCACATTTATTGTCCACCCTATTAAAGGTGACATTTGATGATATCAAAGTACATAAATTCTCATGTAATAATATAGTGATCTCAGGTCGGAGGATCATTACATCATTGTCACTATGAGAATTTCTTATGACACTTTGCATAATGCTCCGCGTAGAATTCTCATGGTAGGTCAATCCAATATATTGTTCTCTAACATGTACCTATGCATTGACTCAAATATCTCATATATTTATGACCAATGAGATTTGGCCATCAGTCAATCCACATACTAGTCTCAATGCATCATTGTTGTTCCATTAACAATGATACTCGACTAGAGACATTTAAGAGCAATGATACTAATTGTAATTATATAATCTCATGTTCAAGTCACATACTTGAAGCTATATAATTCGTATCACTATTCTAAGGACTTTTATTATGCTAACATTTATATAACGCAGTAAATGAAATCATAATAAAATAATCCATTTATTCAATCAAATATAATATCAAAAATATTAAACAATTACATCAAATAATTAGCCTCTATGACATCAACTCTAACAATATGTACCCTTCAAAATATAAATTAGCAGGCTAGGATATACCAATTTCTTGGTACATCAAATTCCCCCCAACTTATACTTTCCTAGTCCTCGAGCAAAGTTAAAGCTAAGAAAATAAAACAAATAAAATCCTAACTAAAGCTAAGCCACTTTCATAGGGAATGCGATAATATTTAACGTATACTACCCCAAAGTTAACCCAGGTAGACAAGTTATGTCTCGTGAGAGTTTGCAGTGAATATACCCATAAAATTCGAATGCAATGGTTCTTTTTTAAAATATGATCCCCCTTTTCTTTACCAATACGAATAACTCAACAAAGACATCAAAACATGCACATGTTCAGGCAATATGACACACATGCAACATCAAAGTCCTTAAACTAGCCAGATTAATAAGAATATTTTATTTTCGCCAATCTCATTTTGAGTATAATGACAACAACATAACATCATTGATATCAAAGTAAGCGAAACTTTCAAATTCCATCTAAATCATGCTTTGACTCAACTCCTCACATGGCATACATTCAAGAATATGGTGTAAATACCTTCATTACATGAGGGCTATAGAGTGTAAATATATTCAAATTCAAATGCTTCTCGCATGAATATATGAAAAATGTTATAAATAAAAAAACAAGAGTGTAATAAAAGGATAAATTCCACTAGAAAAATGAAATGCATAAATAGATAACCTCCACTACTCTCACCTCTAAACAATATTTCAAAGGATCATTAGGAATTTTTAGGGTTGTAACGTAAGGCTTAGGGCAAGGGTTATGAAACGAAGGGTTATATAAGGGATTAAAAGATCTAAGAAACATGTTGAGATCTAAAATTAACACTTGGGCTCAATTTGACTTTTCTTCAATCTTTTTCACATCTCATTTTTCATACATTTTTTTCTTTTTCTTTTTCTTTTTAAAAGAGATTTCATCACCTGTTTTTTCAATCGGTATATATGTAAAGGTGGGAGTAGGCTCATTTGTTGGCTACCAAAGATTTCCTAAATCACTTCCTAATGTCTAGAATTCTTCTGCTCTAGTAATATTAGGAATCCTTCAAAAAAACATCACATTTTATGGACATACCTTTCTAGTATTCAATCAAAACAAAGAATAATAAGACTACTCAACAAAATACGCTTTTCAAAAAAAAAATTAAAGTTGATGTAAAAACCCTCAAATGGGAAGATTGGCTCAAATACTCACAGGTTACTTAGTCTCTGCATTTATGTTTTTCAGAAAATTTAAGTTGTACTCGCGTATCCTAGTCATGCATTAGTTGTCTTATGTGCTCAAATAAATTGAGGATTAGAAATCATAAAATTTCTCTTAATAATGATAGTAGGTGAACTAAGCATACACATGTAAAGCATTAAGACGAATGCATCGTCGTTAGTGCACCGACTCGACAATGGGAAACTTAATATCAGCTCAAGTACCATTGCAAATTTTATTTTATTTTTTATTTTATTTTTTAATTATTTTTTTAATGGAAAGAAAAGAAAAAATAATTTGCTCATATTCTAACAAAGTCTCACTTGTGAAGTGCATGGAATAATAAGGCAAATAAATCCTACCCTCCAACTTAAACCTTACATTGTCCACAATGTATAAAGACAAGTAAATAGGAAAGGAAGGATATCACCTGTATATGAACTGTAACAGAGTTTTAAATATGCAGAATCTGATTTGAACAAGCTGCTACATAATTGCAGAATTTTAAGAACTAACTACAGCTTATTGCTTCGGATTACATCTTCAAGAACAACTTAAGAAATTATAAAAAATTGGTCAGCTTGTAACAAATTATGACTTCAATTTTGGACTTGAAAGCAAGCTGCAAAATAGAAGCTTTGGATAGCAACACACTAATCTGGAATTGAACAAACTTCAAGTTGTATTCCTTATATGGATATCTTAATGAATTTCGGATTTAAAGCTCAAATCAAAGAGATATTCTTGCACTTTTGTTAGAAATAGAATAAAGAAATACAAAATTGAAAATCTAAATATACAAGAATATACAACAATCATGGCCTAAAAATTAATCCCAGTAAATGGGATCCACCAACAGCATAACTACAACTTCTGGATTTTTTAACTCCAAAAATGGTTTTAACCTGCTGGACTACGAAAGGACCAGACCATTTAGACTTCAACTTACCCAGATAGATGTAGACGAGCATTATATAGAAGAACTTTCTAGCCAGGGTGAAAGGATTTCCTAAGGATCTTTAGAAAATATACCCTTTTCATCCTCTCCTTGTACGATTTTGCACAGTCATAGGCTTCATTCCTTATCTCTTCCAGCTCAATAATTTAAAGTTTTCTATGATTTCTTGTATGTCGACATCAAAATTCAGTAGTCTAATAGCCTAAAAAGCTTTATGTTCCAACTCAAGAGGTAGATGACATGCCTTGTCATATAATAAGTGGTATGGAGACATTCAAATGGGAGTCTTGTATGCAGTACGGTATGCCCACAAATCATCTGTTAGTCGAACTAACTCATCCTTCCTATTCGGATTTACCATCTTCTCTAAGATGTGTTTAATATCGCTATTTGAAATTCACCTTGTCCACTAGTTTGTGGATGGTATGCAGTTGACACTTTATGAATCACTTCGTGCTTCTTCATTAGATCTTTAAATGGTCTATTGCAAAAGTGCGACCCCCCATCACTAATAATAGCGCATAGTGTACCAAATCGTGTAAGAATATTCTCTTTCAAAAATTTAACCACCGCTTTGTGGCTATTTGTTATGCACGCAATAACCTCTACCCACTTTAACACATAGTCAATAGCTACCAAAATAGAGAGATTGCCAAATAAGTTAGGACAAGGTCCCAAAAAATATATCCCTCGCACATCAAAGATTTCCACTATCAAAATGGGGTTATGGGGCATCATATTTCTTCACATGAGACTACCTAACTTTTGACATCTCTCATAAGCAACACAATAGGCATGTGCATCACGAAATAAGGAAGGCCAATAAAATCCACATTATAAGACTTTAGCAACTGTCTTCTTTCCACTAAAATGGCTTCCACACGGCTGATCATGGCAAAAGGAGAGAATTTTGTATTTGATCCTCCTTAGGGACACATCTCCTAATTACCTAATCATGACAATACTTGAAGAGATATGGATCATCCCAATAAAGTGCTTCATATTGGACAAGAATTTGCAATTATCTTGCTTTGACCAATGACTTGGCATTTCATGTGTGACAAGATAGTTAACGATGTCCGCATACCAAGGTGACTGGGAGACATGCATAAGCTGCTCATCAGGGAATGTCTCAACTGTGGGCAAGGGATCACTCAAGAATTCAACTATAAGCCTAGATAGATGATCTGCTACAACATTTTCCACTCGCTTCTTATCTTTGATCTCCAAATCAAACTCTTGTAGCAATAAGACCCACCAAATTAGCGGCGACTTTATCAAAGTTTTCCTTGCATAATATATCACATGAGGGACTTTATCAATATCAGACATATCAGTAACAAAATAGACAAACTCAACAAATGAAATATCTTACATAGATAGAAGATTCCCGACAAATGATTTGATGTACGTAAATAAAAATATGCAAGGGGTTCATATTACAAAAAATGGGTCTTTACCCTTCTCATCTTTTGGGCCACCTGATTCACTAGAAGAGTTAAAGCAGATAATAAAGAAAGGAAGAAGGAAATATCGTCAAAAGGTTGAAAAAGAAAGAAAAATTCTACACCAATCGTCAAATGCTTTACAGAAGCCTGAATCGTTGAGTTCCAGCAAACCTACAAGAAACCTAATCTTTGAAGGATCATGGCATGACATCAAGTGACTTAGATGCTGAATCAATTAATGATGATGAAAGTCATCAAACTGATCGATGTCTAAAATCACCGGAGGAAAAGAAGGCTTATCAGAAGAAGATTTATAAGAAAAGAAAAAGGATAATGCTAAGAAGATCTTAAGCGCGACTTAATGCCTAGAATGCTCAAAAGCTGAACAAGAGACATCACTTCTGATACTTAAGAAATCGATATCAATAAAAAAGTAACAGTTCAACCACTAGTTTTCGGTTTAAGTAAATACAAAAGGTAATCATTACTTAGCGAACTCCCAAAACCTAATATTAATGTAATAGAAGAAAGGCAAACCAAAAGGAAAGAAAGGTGTTTCTCTTCATATGCTACAAAGAGGTAAACTTCAAATCACACACACACAAACATGAATCATAAGTGTTATATCTGTTATTTATTTGAATTTTTATCTGTTGATCTTATTATCTCTGAGTACAATTAATCTCATATTGATCCCATTTTTTTAGAAATAGAAAAGTAAGGTTAACACTATGACCAAACCTAGAAGGAACGTAGAGTATGTAAAAATTCAGTCTATGAGCCAACCAGGTAACAATCATAAAGTTATTCTTCACTCTACAAACTCTTAAAATCATAGATCATTATGGCAACAGAAACTGTATGAACCTAAAGAAAATCTATTAAGAATCAAATTACCCATACATATCTAGGATAATAAAATTTCCAAACACACACACAAGCACTAAATATATAATGTTATACTTGTCATACTCTTTGTGATGCTTCAGCTGTGTGTAATCTTATGTTTGGAAGACCCATATGGGTTCCCAAGAATGAATTAACCCTAATGGACTCAATCAAGTACGAGTACTAAAATGAAAACTAAAATGCAGGAAAGGAGTTCTACTGAATCAACATGGTACTTAAACAGTGAATGCTCAAGGTATATGATGAGAAACCAAGCTCTTCTATTGTGCTTCAAAGAAAATAAGGTTCAACCGAGATAACAGTGAGAAATCATAGGGATGGTATCATCACAATCAAGAAAGTAGCTTATGTTGAAGGATTATAGCACAATATACTAAGCATCAACTAATTATACGCCAAAGGACAATAAGGAGTCTTCCTAAACAACCAAATGTCAGGACAAAGATATAGAAACAAATTCTAAAAATCTATCAAGGACGTGTCCAAGGTAGTATCCAAAGGTCTAGTCTCTGAACTTTCTAAGCCAACCTCCATCACGCAAAGTTGTCAGCTCGAAAAACTAAAGGAAGACTCATTCAAAATAAGGCAATCAACTTCAACAAATAGGCCCCTTCAACTTCTACACACATATATCCTCAGGCCTATACCAACTGTCAATCTTGGAGGAAAGAAATGCACTTCGATCATAATAGATGTTTACTGCATATTTACATAAATATTATTTCTGATCTTCGAAGATGAAACCAACTCAAATTTAATCAGATTCTTCATGATGGTTGTGAATGAGAATGGTAAGAAGGTCAAAGCTTTAAGCAGTGACCATGGGAAAGAATTCGACTTCTTTGAGAATAATGAGTTATGTGAAGAAAATAGAATACATCAAAACCTCACTACACCAAGAACTCCACAACGGAATGGTGTAGAAGAAGGGAAGAACATAATACTCGTTAAAGTATAAAGGACGCTTCTGGAAGCAAATTGGCAGAATATCTTACAGTTGAAGCTGTCAACATTCTTGTTACATCTAGAATAAGTCTCTCATTCAATCAACGATCAGGAAAACACCCTACAAACATTGGAAAGAAAAGAAGTCAAATCTTTATTGTTTGCACTTCTTTGGCTGTACATTTTACATCCTCAACTTTCGTAAGAATTATCTGACTAAATTTCAACTAACGTTAACTAGAGCTCCTACCATAGAAGTAAAACGGGATGGTATCACAACCAACAACCCTAAAATTGAAGAAGAGCAAATGGAATCTATGATCAATGTCTTATCGATCGTTAGGATGAGTAATGAAGATGGTAAACAGATCAATTATACAATCGAAGAACCAATAAAGAAATCGTAGAGTCAACAAATTCTATATCTGAGCACTCTACGAATCAGCAAACCAACAACATCATAACTCAATCTTGAAGAACACATATAAGAATGCATAAGGATAAACAATCTAACATAAAGAAGATGAGTAAAGTATCACACACGAATCATTGGAGATCCAACTTTTAAAGTCACTATAAAATCTACCACATAGAATGAATGCACCCATTTGAGGTTCCTTTCTCAAAATGGATCCAAAGCAGATCAATGGTACCAAGTGGGTCTTCAGAAACTTAATAGAAGAAAATGGTGTGATCACAAGAGACAAGACTAGACAGATTGTATAATGGATACTTTCAAAAAGAAAGAGTTAACTAAAATAAAGCTCTTACACCAATAGCATGATTGAAAGACACCAAGAAGTTGATTGCTCGTAGTGACCACCTGAAGAACAAAGTATTCCTAAATGAGTGCCGAAAGTGCACTTCTCAATGATGAACTTCAAAATGAACAACCTTCAGATTTTGTTGATTCAACTCTCTTTAATTATGTTTATAAAATTAGAAAAAGAATTAAAGCATGGTATGAAACTATATTTTTCTGGATTAACTATAGGCAAAATAGACGCTACACTATCTCTTAGGAAGTATAAGCATTGTTAGTACAAATTTATATAGATAATATAATTTTTGATTCTACTAATGAAAATTTTGTGAGAAATTAGCCAAGTTTTTACAGAGCAAGTTATGAAAAGAATATGGTGAGTAAGCTGAACTTTTTCGTTGAATAGAAAATGAAACAAACTGATGAAGTTATCTTCATAAACCAAACCAAGAACCTCTATGAACTTTATGAAGAAAATGGTTTGGAATCAGCCACCTCTATGAAGACATCTTTGGCTCCTGCAACTAAGCTAGACAATAACGAATGCCGTAAATGTATTGATTTAATTCAATACAAAGGTATTATTGGCTATTTCTTGTACTTAACTATAAGTTGTTATATTTTCTCTTTTACTTGGGCTAGATTTCAAGAATGCCCTAAGAGATCTCATTTGACATCTGTTAAAAGAATTCTTAATAAGGCACTCCTAATATAATTTAAAACAATTCTCTTGGAGTCCTCATTTAATTTAATAGGATATTTAGATGTTAATATTGCATAATACAGAATAAACAGAAAAAGCACTAAGTGGAGATTGTTAAATGTTGGGAAATGAACCTGTCTCATGGCTCAACAAAAAATATAACTTAAAATGTCAAAATCTACTGTAGAATCTGAATACACTGTCGCTAGAAGCTGTTATACTCAAATGCTTAAATTCAGCCACCTGATCATGGGTTTGTCTTACTCCTACTTTCGTGTGACAACACTTGTGCTGTTATCATTGCATTAGATGAATTCATTTTAAAATAAGTTAATAAGTGAACTAAGCAAGTTAAACTTAGTTTGATTTATATATGTTTCGCCTAGAAATGTTAAACCATGCTGATAACAAAATCGTAAAGTGAAACTGCTTTATGAAAGATCTTAGAGTTATGCTAATTCACTGAGTAAATACTATGTGAAAGGTCACTTTACGATACCAGAAAGCTTCCAAGTCCACTCTACAAGAATTAAATAAAAGGAATTAATTAGAAAACTAGCAAATGACAGTAATAAAGATAATAATGTGTGAGGGTTAACTAAAAAGTTAGGAGTAACAGCTACACCGACCTAACTGACAAATGAAAACTAACACACGTAAACTACTATAGCCGATCTGTTGTCTGACTAACAAATAAAAGTTTGACACGTGTCCCTCTTGGTCGTAAAAATAGTAACAATCATAAATATCTTTTCAAATGTCATCATTTCATCTTCTGTAGGAATTAATGTAGCTAATCATTCATTTATTTTTTACTAACTCCCCAACTCACATCTCCTCTATATAAAGCAATATTCTTTTGAGAAGTTAGTCACATCTTTCACAAACCTTTGTCAGTGTCTCAAATCAATAGCAAAACATGTCCTCACACCAAACCTTCTCCAAAATTCAATCAAAATTAATTCGTTCTAAACGATCGTGCTTTGTGTTGCTAATCTATAAAGAACAAACGATCATGCCTTTAGGAGAAAGGTCAGAAGCATCAAAGTGTTAGTCGCTAACAACGAACCAGAACATAATCTCAAAAAATGATTATGGCATAGATTCGAACATGCCAAATTTGATTTCACACTTGTGAAATTCAGATGTCGGTTCGTCGTCATATTTGAACTGTCACATACAGTTCATACTCCTGCCAACAACGTGACACATCAAATGCATCTAGGACTACCGTCTTGGCATTCTTATGATAATGCAATTAGTGGGACTGGAAGTGAATTCAACGATCATTTCTCCAGTCTAGTCGCTAAGAGGGAGAACTGAGACTTAAGGGGAGAAAGAGAGAGGTAAATGTTGAAAACCTCTCTCCTACTTTACCTTCAAAGCTCTCAAAATCCACGTCATCAACAACTTTGTTAAAAAAATCGTTCCAGAAGATTCTAACAAAAAACGGGGAGAAAAGAAAAAGAACAAAGATTGTGAGGATCCGAATTTTCAAGATTTCTTTAATAAAATTAAATAAGAAATTAATTGATAAAATTATCAAGATTATTAAAGAAATTATTATTTTATGTGATTTAAGGTATGTGAAGGGATTTAATTGATAAATTAAATTTGTGCAGAGATGGTGGTAAATGGTGTTGAATTAAAGTAATTAAAAAGTAAATAAATTATTTTAAAACAATTTATTAAGAATAAGAGAAAATTCAGGTAAATGTACAATGAATTGTACAATTAAATTGTTATGAAAATGCATAAATTATGATTTAAATAATGTTATGTGATAATGTGAGATATATGAAATTAGATATGTATATACATACATTTGTATATATATAAATGTATATGTTTAAGTGATAATTATAAATGTTATTAATTATGGAAATTAAGGGATTAATAATTAAATTAATCCAATTTTAAATGAAAAGCGAATGGGGAAGTTAATAAAATTGTAATTATTGATTTTAGATTTTATCAAGAATTTTGGAAGAAGTTTAAAAATTAATTGAGAAGGAAAGGTAATTATATAAATTATATAATAATAAATTATATAATTTATATAAGGAAATTAAAAGAAGGTATGACGAAAATAATAATTATATAAATTATATAAGAATAATTATGTAATTTATATAAGGTGATTAAATGGAATAAGGTTGGAGGAAATTAAGAAATTATTTAAGAAATGAGAATGTAAATATATAAATTATATAATATTAAATTATATAATTTATATATAAAGAAATTATTGTAAATATTAAAGAAATTGAATAATAAATAAGAAAAAGGAATGTTTTAAGTTACTAAAAATTTTATTTATGTATAATGGAATTATTATGACTTTTATGAAGGATAATATTTTAAAAACGTGAACATGTTAGTGTAACATGTTGTCCAAGTAATGAAGTGAAAAATTATGAAAAATAATTTTTATATGTCCTATGATTTATTTTATGAATTTTGGAGGTATAAATTATCTCATATAATTACATGCATGGCATTATGCGTGTACAAAATTTGTCAAGTAAAGTACCCAAAAAGGGTATTAATATTATTTATAAATCGTATAATGAATTTTGGTGAATTAAAATAAATATTTTATATTTATTATATAAAATATTTATTACACGAAATAATTACGTAATGTATTAAATAGGTAATTAAGCATGACTTTTGTGGCTTATCCGAAATAAGTCGGTGGTGGCATGCGTTGGATAAGTCGGTGGACTTATTAAGTTAGTAAAAATTAGTTAAATGCTTTTGGTTATAAAGGCAAGAGAAATAAAAAGAAAAGAAACAAAAAAAAAAAACAAAAGCAACAAAACAAAAACAAATTTTTGTTCTCTCCATTTCATGCCACCGAACGCCATAGCTGACAAGGGAGAAAGAAGTAAAGGTGTTAACAAGGAATTTAACAAGCCAAAGAAGGTATATAATTTAAATTATTTGGTGTATTTTGTTATTTTGGTAGTAAAATGATTTTGTGAAAGAAAATTGTAAATAATTATAATAATTGTTCCAAATAATTTTTGGATATTTACATATGAATTATATGATTTTTAGAGTATTTATGTGGTGAAAGTTTGGATCAAAAATGTTATTTTGTTAGTTAATTTGCTTTCTGCCGGAAGAAGAAGATGAACAGTGAATAGGGATGACCGCGCATTGCGCGCGGTCAAAATTTTTTTATGAGCCGCCAGGTAAAACGACGGCGTATGGGGGGGAGGGCGCAGAAGGGGTCGCGCCATGCGCGGCCAAGATTTCAGTACCGACCCAGCCAAACGACGTCGTTTGGTTGGCAAGGGGACGCCGCGCGCAATGCGCGGCGATCGGTCATGCAATGAAATGACAATTTTGCCCCTGCTCTTTTTGGTTAATACCACGCGTGTCCCTTGACCACTAAAATTACGAAAATGCCCCTAGGCTTTCCGGAAAATACCGAATATGTCCCTAAGGGCGCGAAAATTACCATATTGCTCCCAGATATTAGTTTTAATTGAAATAAATGTTTAAAAATTATTTAAAAATCATAGAAAATTATAGAAAAATACAAAAAATATAGAAATGATGTTTGGACATTAAATTTAATATTTTTGTAAAAATATTAAATATTGGGGATTAATATTTAAATATTTTAAATATTAATCTAATGAGTTTAAAAGTTAGAAAATGATTAAATAAAATTTTTGGGACAACCAGATATGTTAAAATTTGTCCGATGAGCCGGGTTGTCCGAAGTGAAGGAGTTGATATTAAGTTATATTAATATTTAAGGGACGAGGTTAATATAATTAACCATATAAATTAATAATTGGCCCATAGATGATATTAATTAAGTTAATTAATATCATAAAGAGATAAATAATTATTATTTGATTATTTTATGATCATAAGTTGATCGAGTTAAGGGTTTGAGCTAACAATTTAAATAACTGGACGCCAGGCAAGTACTTCAATCCTTTAATATTAATTGTTGTCTGTTATGATACGTAAATACTTATTTAAATGCATATAAATTATGTGTTATGTGATATGTAGATAATATGACAACGATGTGGACTTTGTGCAATAATGTGAGATATATTGCTATAGTAGAAGCACAACACGTGATATATGACACACACCGAGCATGTTAAAGTATGTGCTACGTGACGCATGAAATGTGTTAACTGTTGAACTTGCTGAGCCGTTGTGCTCATTACTTGCTTAATATACATTTTTACAGGAAAGAAATAAATTTCAAAAACATCAGATGATGTAAAGACGGATTTTCCTAAAAGGTTGTGAATGTGATTATTAAATGGTTGTATTATGATTCAAGGTGGATAATTTGTCAAAGTTATATTGATATGTTGTATGTACAGATAAGTTGGATCCGAATATGACGAGTATAGTTTAAATTGTGAACTGTAATTGTTCAACATGAATATTATGATAGAGACTATTATATGTCTGACTATGAATTACAACATAAGAATATTGTATGGATATAAATGACATTAAATGTTGAATGTTGACCTTTATGATACGGGTTACAGAAAGAAAAGAATAAGTAAAGGTTGTGATCCAGGGACTAGGATCCAGATGTAAAGATTTTAAATATCCAAATATTTTAATACAATGATTGAATTGAGAAAAAAGAAAAATTTATACCAAAAAATTTGTACTTGATGATTTTGAAATCAGCTAATGGATCAATTAAGGAGATTAAAGATTTATTAACAAACCGAAATTTGGACGTAAGGAAGATAATGTTTAATAAATTTAAAATTTAAGGTAATAAAGTGAGTCGAATTTCGGGGTCGTTACAAAGATAACTTAGAAGATGATGAGACAGAAAGGGGGAGAAAAAGATTAGAAGAGAATATCTAAAATAAAAGAATAACTTCTTATATAATCTATATAGCACAGGGGAAGAAATGGTGAATATAATGTGTTAGTGTTTGCATGATTAAATTTGATGATGACATAATGGTAACATGATATTATTAATGCTAAATGTATATTTGTAAAAATAGCTTGTGTAAAGTCCTTATTTGATTCATATTGTATAAGGACTTATCCTAAAAAAGATCAAACTTGTTAGGTTGGTCTTCTGAAAGAAAAAATTATTCTATAGAACTTAAGAAGATCGTATAGCAACAACAGATCGTATTGAAAGAAGACTAGATCATGAAGCCTAGTCTGAATCGTATTGCAAGTACTAAAGATCACGTAGTAGAAGCTGTATCACACAGTAAAAGCTGAATCATATTGCAAGTACTAAAGATCGCATAGTAGAAGCTGAATCGCATTGCAAGGTCAGGACGTATTGCAACATCATGATTGTATTAAGAGGACATGATCGTATAGAAGAAGGAAGATTGTGCAAGAATACGATCAGTGCACTTCGTAGAGTAAAGGTTGTCAGACTACTGACATTAGACGTACCACAGATTGAAGTACCCAATGAAATCTTTCCAAGTCCAAGATAAAACCTAAAGTCAGAGCTGCATATGTCTAACTGGCTAATTTGATGTTGAAAAGTCAATCACACTGTAGAAATCTATCTTGTCTATCACCAAAATGCCCATGGTAAAGATCTCAAGAATCAAGGAATTAAATGAGCAATGGCTATCTTGCAACAGGTAGATTTCAAGAAGTTTATAAAAAAAAGAGCAAAATCCAAGCAAACAAAGAGACGACACACTGATCAAAAAATTAAAATTCTGCAAAGCTCAAAAACCCACTCTACCAAAAAGATGAACATCTTATTTAAGCTGTTAAATACTTGAGAAGATGATCATATTGTCAACTTAGCAACAACTCACAATATCAAATCAACTACATTGTGTTGTCTTAATGACATTATTTCAAGTCTTAGTAACTTAAAGAGATCTAAGTGATCTAAATTGAGTGTCCTTGCGTGCTGAGATTGTGACTCGAAGGAACCTTAGTAATTCGGTTGTAGCTGATCTTAGTGATCAATATCCTTAGTGAATTTCCTACTCGTGTAGTAAGAGTTATTACATCTTTGAACCACTTAAATTTTACTGTCACTCATTTACTTTCTGTTTTTAATTTCTATCTTATATTCACTTGTGATTGTGTGTGCCGATTATTTTCAAGATCCAAATCTCAGAACTATAATTGATAAAATCTATATCTAGAAGGGATTTTTTGAAATATATTCAGTCTGTTGATACCGTACTCACACTTCCCAGCCCTAAAACCAAAACACCAAAATAATATAATTGCAGGGGCTACAAAATTTCCAATAATCGTATAGCATCTCCGTTACAAACTTTCTGCATTTGCAAGTATCCATTACAAAACACGAGCGAGAGCTCATACTCCCCTATATGAAGAACTACAAAGTCATTCGTCATTCATGTAATAACAGTTTTGGATTACACCAAATCGGTAGATCAAACTCAATAGGTGATCAACCTTAAATCTCAAACACATGAGAAAATATTGTATCATCGCAAAAGGTAGTTGAAGTATCATCAGTTTTCTTCTACTAGCTTAAATGAACATCATAGATCGAGAAGAACCATATCATAAAAATTGGTTACTCAGTGTTCAAAATTGTTCGTCAAAATCATATTTATAAACAATTACATTGGAAAGGACTCATGTATATCAATCACTTCACTGTGTGTACATTTCCTATAAATACCAAAATAGCTTGGAAACCTTTGGCTGCTGATGTAAATAAATAAGTTATTAACCATGGAACCAATGATGTATCAGCCATTTGACAAGTCATTTTCACTGTCTTCACTGCCATCACTGCATCAAAAACACGATGCCAATGAGAAACTGAGAATTGAAATATGCACCACAGAATAATAACATGAAGATTGGCTCAACCTTCATTAGAAAAGTAAATCATATTGTAAATGATTCTATGCATATCACTTCAGGTAAAATCTCATGAATATTCGTGGACAAAGATATACAAATTGAAAGACATCTGGTTTGAAGAATTTGATTAATATTAGAAGAAACGTTTTAACTATTGTGGAGTACATTAAGGATGAAGCTAAACCTTTCATCATAAAAATTATTTAATACCTTACTAGATAATCATCCATGCTTAATGGAATCCTCAACATAACTTGTTCAGTTCAAGCTGCCTATTTTCAAGTCTACTCAACTAAGCCTCTTATTCCCAAACTAGTTGGGGTAGGCTACATGAATCTAGGGTCATCTCTAGTGTGACACCTCTTGCGCATATATCTTTCTCGTCTACTACACAATCAAGTTTTGGTCACCCTCTCCCCCTTTTTGCTCCCTCTATTTGTATCAAATCACTCTTCCGCACTAGTGCGTCTATAAGTCCACGCACAATGTATACAAACCACCTCAACTTATTCTCCCAGATCTTCTCATCGATAAGTGCCACCTCCACTCTATTACTATAATTAAAAACTCTATAAAGGTTAATTAAAAACTCTATCACTACTATGACCCTGTTTGTCGCAACTTATTTGGAGAAACTCAAACCTTTCCTGAACAAATAAGCTAAAAAAATTAGTGTTTCTCGTATCTTTGGCAGGTTTAACTTGTCTTTTCGTGGTTTACTTCGAGGAAAACCAGGACCTCCATTAGAGATGAACTTTAGTTTTTCATAAATATTATTCCATACTTTCATTTAACTGATAATACTATTTATACATAAAATGCCCGGCAATTAAATTACCCACTAATATACATAATTAACCCACTTCTACCACTAACTAAACTTATTCCCATAACTCTTAGCCCACTACTATTTCTACCATAAAATTAAACTATATATTAAATAAAAATACAGAAATAGTATTTAAATAAAATAAAACATGATCGTGACAGTTTCTTTCAAATTATTTAAATTGAGTAATAAGCTTAGTACTCCACTCTTTTTCCTATTCAAAGATTAGCCCTTCGTCTCTATGCTTTCACATCGTGAGTTATTTGCAAATAAACTAATAAAGAGATTTCAAAGGTGCTTCTTTCTTCCCAAAAAGATCCTCCTACACCTTCAAGGCTCCTCCCAATAAAATAAAAAATAACAAACCAAAAAACCTGGTATGTGTTTTTCAGCTTATAGCTTTATTAGATATTTTAAGGAAAATGCTAGAGCTCTCAATTTATTTATTTATTTATCTCAATCAGTATCTCAAATGATATGTTGCATTGGTTGACTACATCAGTCGTGACTGGTTGTCATAAAGTACCATGTGTCTTATTTAATGCCACGTCATTTTTAGATACATTGGACACAAAAAAATTGAGATCCATAGCAATACCAGAATAAGCTCTTTTAAGAAAGTTGTGCCAAATAGGATATATATAATTTAAGATTCCTTACTAAATAAGTCACCTAAGCCATGAATTTAGTGGAGTAATAATAAGAGGATTTCTTGTTAAATTAGCTTCATAACTAAATTAAATTTCATAAAAACTTGAATTAGTATTTCAAGCAAATTCTTTATTTAGATTGACAATACAATATAAACTAGTTCTATTACTAACCGAAATAAAAATAAAATACCAAATAGTTATCTCCTTATAGTCCTAAGTAAGAAGCAGAGATTCTTCGTTACTCCGCCAAATTGACATATCTCCGCACTGGATACTACAATTTTCAGGGACTATTTAGGATTCTCTCTTCCTTTATACCTTCTGTGATTTGAATTATATATGCTCGTTTTGTTATTTTTATCACTTCTTTTTATAGAAACATTAAAGTTATATTGTTTGTTGTATGTTTTTTGTTTTTCTCTTATAATATTTATTTGTTGAGTATTTATATATATATATATATATATATATATATATATATATATATATATATAAAACACTAGACACAGAGATATTAATAATAAAATGTGTTGAATCACCCTGAACCCCCGTATTATAAGATTTAGCGAATCTTTGTATACTTGTATGACGCACCTGTGTCCATAGCTGAATATATCTACATTACATCCAATTGATTCTCTTAATAATTAAATCAAGGGATCTCCAAACATACATACAACTTGTGCTTCGCAAAGAGTTGGTAGGCTTGTTTAATATAAAATCTACCATAAATCTATCCTACTCGACAGAGGTAGTTAGCTTGCTTTTGTTGGGGGCAGTTATAATCTAGTAAGACCTCATTTCAACAAGTGGGATATACAATAATAAAGAAAGAGATGGAGAAATATGCTTGTACAAAACGGAAAGAGAAGAAAAAAAATTAGAGGAAGAGAGAGATGACTGAAATGCATTAGGCCATGTCTAAAGGGAGAAGAGGAACAAGAAAAAGAACAGAAAAGGTAGAATAACCACCGTATGTCAAAGATACCACCAGTAAATAGAAACCCAAAAATTGATGAACTGCAACATGCTATTTCCCTAAATGCAAGCCACATAAGCTCTTCTCAAACAGCCCATTGGCCAATTGGCAACCTTTTGCAGTACATTATGGCGAGTCTTTTAGCCACCAACCCACCATGGGACAGTACTCTCTCCCCCCCCCCCCCCCCCCCCGCGCTCCCGTCCTCCCTCTCTCTCTCTCTCTCTCTGTAAAGCAATATGATATATGTGAGGATCAGAGCACCAAACTAATCTCTGTCCATTTCTTTCACCAAAATTTCCTTCTACCTTTACCAGCACAAAGACCACCACCACCATAATAATTACTTTCCCATTCGATGCAACCCTGGCCACCCCCTCTTCTAATCATAGACTAATATTATCACAGAATGTGCTCCTGACCCAATAAATCAACTATATATCACTCTGAAAATCTATTTGAAGCAGCTTTAATCTCTGTTCATATTTCTATATAGGTACAGATACTAAATTTATGAACGAGACCACGCGAGAGAGAGAGAGGGTAAGAACGTGCCCTTAACACATACTCCTTATAACGTCACATTTTAACAGTAACTTCATAACTACAAAAGCATATCTACAAAAAGTGACAAAATGCGCATTTAGTAATTTTATCTACATGACATATATATCCAATTTAAGTAAATGAGTATATTAAAATGTATAAACTACCAAGTTTACTAAAATTATAATGAAAGAGAAGTGATTCACATTAGCTCCTTACTGAGCTAATTGTCCTTTTGAACTGGGCCAAGACTCAAACTGCCAAGGTACCAGGAAAGTTGATAAACCTTTTATATCAAGAATGATCATTTCTGAAGATTATTTAACCTTTCATAGACATATGATTGACACTTGAGTACTTGACAGTTGAAACTTATAAAAACATGTGAAACTTGTGGCGATCACTTTACTTAAATTGGAGATATTGTTGACCATTTTGAAAACAAGCAGTAGAATTAGCAAACGATATCTACATGAGTGATAATTTAAACAAACAAAACCTACTATGATATACCTTTGTTCAGGAAACTTTGAAATTCGCCTTGCTTCTAAGCCTGTGATGAATTTTTGTGCAGCTTGAACATTCTCTGCCCCTGGAAAACATAAATTGGAGAATTTAAAATTAAAAAATTATCTACAATCAAATTTCATAGAATAAAATGAAAGGATTCCATTTCATAGTAAGAATGAGTTTCCCTTTTTGAACCATCAAACTAATTGCAGAATAGTTAGCTTTGCACACACTGCATGGCTGCGTAACTAAAGCTTTGTATATTCTCCTTTCATAGTTTAGGTGGATTTTTCATCCTTCCTTGTCATTTTGTAATCTCTCTTTTCTATTTAAAATATTTTCTTAAAAAAAAGGACAACTGCAGAAATCTCTAATTACACATCAACCTAAAATTCAAAAGGTAATAGCTGAGATGTGTCGCATAATAAGTATGGGGAGGGGAATAAAAGAAAAAAGTAAAATAACCTTTTGTTAATTGGAAGACATGCAAAATACATCTCTCTGCAGCGAGTCTCACAGGAGTACTTCCATCCTTTAAACAGTCGGCAAGTAGAGGACCCAATACTGTGATATGACTCATAGTTGCAGCAGGATTGGCCTGGCATAAAATTCCCAATGTCATATAACAAGATGGTTTTTTTAAAAGAAAAAATGAATGTTAATAAGATATTAAGCAATAATATGTAAAATAGAATGGACAAATGATCAAGAACATACTTTTGCCACTGCTTTTAGTACCGATAATGCCCTTCTTCTAACTTCACTAGAGTCATCCTGAAGTGCTGATACAATAGATGGAAGAATTTCTGTGTGTGCAGCAGTTTTTGAAGGATCACACAAAGTTGTATGGAGTAAAAGCCTCCCTAATGCTTTTGTTGACGTTTCACGAACTGGGAACTACATAAAAACATGTGTCGGAAATCATCCGGTTGCAAACAATCAAATATAGTTCTAGTAAGAGTAGGACCTTTTCATCATTTGAGGCATCTTTGAGGCAGTCCACAATCTCTGAGAACAAGGGGCATGCACAAAACAAAGAAGGATTGTGCCTCAGTATGGAAGATATGGTAAGCATTGAGCCATGTCTAGCAGAGAAGTCAGGAGACGAGGCAGAATTTGAAAGCTCCCCCAGTAGCTCATGAAATTGATCATTTTCCAAGTACTGCAATAACAAACATAAAGACTATGAGGAATCAATAAGATTAAAATTTTGAATTAAGCAAAAACCTAATTTAAGCTCAACTAACCAACAATGGAGATTAGGGTTTATAAGATATTGGGGAGGAAGCTTTTTATATGAAGAGAAACTGAGAGTGCAACAAGTCTCCAAAATGTGGGAGAACTCAACAAACCATCGATTTTTTAATCACTGATACATCAGCAAATAAATACATCGCACCAATCTTAATCATCATTTGCTCAATTTTTGAACCACAACAGCAACATTTTCCAGAGCTGTCAAAATTCTTATTGGAATGAATGTATCAAAACATAACTATTTTGTATGATATATGCACAAACCTGTGATATGATGCCCAATATGCTTGCAGCAGAACTTCGAATTTGGTCATTGTCATTGCAAATTAAATCCTTCAGGAGAGTGTACACACGTGTTCTAACAGCAGCACTCACACTCTTGCCGGCATGTTTGACTACACCTTTGAGAGCAGTCAAAACAGCCTCACGAACTCCACCATCTGATGCCTGTGTATTACAATTCACCACTTTTCAATTATTTAGCTGTAAAGTCAATGGGAACCCACTGATGAAAATCAACAAGCATCACCTGCAAACTGGACAGAAGATCGCCAACTAATGCGTCAACTCTCGTACTGAGTGCACTAAGCTTCCCAAGTGAAAGGGCAGCACTTGAACGTACAGTCCTGCATTGGTGGTGCTTGCATAAGTATGAGACAACTTACTATCAAAAGCTGGTACAATAAACACAAGCAACTTGAACTGTCCCCTCCTGTCTCTTTTTTCAGATAAATTTAGAATGAGCAATGTATGTAGGTAGAGATGTTTCAGCCAGAACAAAATGCCAAACTATATATTGCCTCTGAACTGAATAAATGTCTGTTTTAGTTATTTCACACAAATTAAGTAAACATAAATTTTATTGATTAAAAATGCTCTGCTTGAACACTGGTTCGAACTCATTTATTACTTGAAAGATGCATTTGACTCGCAAAATGGACACACAATTTTACTTTAACAATGTACTATACTTGCACAATGGATCCCTTTTTATTCAAAAGTTTCTTTGACTTTTCAAAGGCACGCTTGCTTTGGAATCCAAAAACTAAAGCAAACTCAAAGGAGACACTTATTATGGAACAAAGAGTTTTATAAACTGACCTGGTGTTGTCTTGTAAACATTTGATAAATGTTGTTTGAAGCTGTGGAAGAAACGGTTTAAGGGCTATTCCACCCTTTCGTATCATGATGCTCAAAGTCGATAAAATTGCACTCTTCACTTGCCATGGGAACCGGTCGCCGATAATCCGAATTAAAGGACTGTAGTAAAAATAAAAATAAAAAATTTGGTGAACCACGTCAGCAGACCAACCAAGAGTAAATAATTTCCAAGGATGAAAAGTGTTATTAAGTATTTTCTAAATGTTAAATCAGCTACAAACATGTATGATAACTTACCCTTGAGACCAAGTTCATATGATATCAAGATCATGAAACCAAGCAGATGGGAGAGATCACTAAACTTTATATATTAGTCAGGAGTATATACATGACTTAATAGTTAATACGTAACTTACGTACTCAAGTCTCAAGCAAAACAAATTGTTATGTAGGATCAAATTAAAAAATTTCAACCATGCAGATGAAAAGAACATGAAAAATAGGAAGGTATGTAAATTTTCCTTGTAGTTGAAGATGTCAAGAACCTTTATCATAGCATAGGAAAATTAATACAATTTTCAAAGGCTGAAGGCTCAGATTTGTAGATTTTTAGGTTTAAGGTCTTGGCTTCCATATCAACAAATCAATTCAAACTTTATGCATTGTACTTGGAGAAGCGGAGAACCTTTATCATAACATAGGAAAATCTATATAGTTTCAAAAGCTCGGATTTGTTGATTCTTAGCATTAAGGTCTTGGCTACCATATCACCAAATCAATTAAAACTTTACGAGCCCTCCTATTTTTCATGCTTTACATCCGTACAGTTAAAAAATTTGCATTTAACCTTAAACATAACAATTTGTTCCGCTTACATACAGAAGTTAGGTAACAAGTCATGTGAATTCCTTTTTCGGATTAAATATAAAGAATACAAGGGTTTCCAAATTTACACGTTAGAAGGTAAATTAAATCTTGGTCACAAAGATGGTCAGTTACCCTTGGGACAAAGTTGAATAAGCTTTCAAGAACATGAAACCAAGAAGGATGAGAATGATCACTAACCTTCATACGCGCACACATGTATCCACTACCCCTCTAAAGGAAAATTTTAAGCAGTCATGCATAAGTGGTTGTACATTCAGAAAAAAAAATAGTATAATATTTCATACAAAATTTCCAAATTTATAAAGTAAACCATTTACCAATTTGAAATTTTACATGACCTCCCGAGGAGTACCACTTAATGCTCAATGATCGATCATAAAAGAAGGAAAACTATCCTTGGCAGGGAACATGAATGGGTAGCAGTAAAATAAATATATGAAGCAAGGACAAAACTTTTATATGCATGTGGCAAGATCTGAACTAAACTAATAGGATGGTTGATGGCTTGACGCAGCAGTCTAGAAGCTTCTGCATTGAATTATGAATTTCTTTGAAGTTATTGTCTTCCGAAGTTCTTGTGTGTTCTAGAGTTTTCTGAAGGGGTCTTTTAAAATTCATAGGTTGTTCAAGAATTTTCTGAATTATTATCAGAGTAAAGTTTTTATTGAATTCTGCCATGTTTTGTACCAATTTGTCTAAAATAGCTTTGAACTATAGACCCTTAATCAGGGTAGGTTGTCCAGTTGACTTTAGATGCTATAAAAGTCAATATACCATTAAGGCATTAACTTTTGGAGAACTTGAATAGCATATCAGTTTTTTCCTCTAATATAACAGTTCATGTCAGTTTTTATTTTAGTTTCTTAAGTTTATTTACAATAAATGAAATTTATTTATAGCGTAGATATAATACGAGAAAACAGGGGGGCAGAGGAGGCAAGAAGTCCAACTACCCTGACCATGGAAAACAAGACAAAAAGATCACTTAAAAAGTGCAGCTCCCTAATATCAACACAAATCAGTCAGAGTTTTCTCCAGTATTAAACCTCTAACTTCTAGTTCAGCTTCTCTTTAACTCCTTTATTAATCTCTCTCTAAGTAGCAGCTCTCGCTGCATCATTAGATGTCAATTGGAAGAAAAATGGGACCTTTGATTTAAAAGAACACCAAAACATAATGAAAATTCAATTACATATCACTCAAACCTACTATAACAAAAGCAGCAGCAGCAGCAGGGAAACCTTACATTAATTAGATAAATGGAGGACTAACTATAACAGTCTCTGCCACAGGGAGTAATCATGTTTTCGAAAGCCAAGTAATTCATAGAAAAATATCAATTATGACCATAATAAATAAAGAAAAGTTGATCATTATCCAAACGCCGTACATAAAGAACAATCTGTGCATCTAATTATAGTTTCGTTGTACATACCCTGTAATGGGAATGACAAACTCCTTCAGAGCTTGTTCACTTGTCACTTCAATTAATTCCCCTAAACCCAAGGCTGCCTGCTCCCTTAGTTCAGCTGAGCCGCTTATCAACCCCTAAAATATCAATTGCAATGACAATCTAAACACTAGGTAAAGCGCAGAAGCATTGGTAAAGTAATAAAGGCCTCAATAATAAACATAAACCAAAAGACATCTTTCCCTAGAAGGAAAAAAAAAGTTAATGACAAGCAATTTCACATATATAAGATTTATATATCGTACATAAGGATAAAATATGTTTTGATGTGATAAAAAAAATCAGGGACAGATAATGTCACGTACATGAGATTTATATGTAGCACATAAGGATAAAATATTACCTTCCCTAGAATGTTCTGATTTTCTTCTATGCAAAATGGCAGGAAAAAAATTTACTTCTATGCATAATGCCTAGAATGTTTTAACTTTCTTCTATGCAAAACGCCTTCGTATCTTTCTCTGTTGTTCGAGAAGTTGGACATTTGCTTGGAACTTCCACATAATTTCAAAATCAAAAACGATTGAGAGGCTGAGAGTTTAACCTTTCTTATGGTGCTCCTTAGCTCTTTTTCTTTTCTTTTCCTTTTTCCCAATATAGGTGATCTTGTTCTTCGAACTCTCCTGATAGTTTCCCAGTTAAGTCCATTGAGTTCATTATTCACATTCAATCTCCCCATAGTTTCCCCTTAGATTATTGCATTAGTAGGATCAAGGTTCCCTGAAAATTTGCACCTTATGTCGTTTCTTATGTTCTTACTTGTCATAGACCTATTGATCTAATGCAACAGAGGACGACTTATACAGCCTTGTTACCGGACATGTTTTATGAGTGTTATAAACTATTTCCTCAGTGGACGATAGGAGTTTATCGAAGTAATTAATTGGGCTGTTACAGGGTATGTGTATATCCCTTTTTCTTTCTAGAGTCTCCTTCAGATTAGATGATGTAGGACAAGGACGAAGGAAAGAATAAAGGGATTCAATAATATTTGGAAGCCAAGTAAAATATTAATTAACCTAATTAAATAAGGAAATAAAATCCTAGTAATTATCTACTACCTTAAATAATTAATACTCTAATATAATTAAATATATCCTATTATTATCTACTACATAAACTAATTACATTGAAATCATCCATAAATAATAATATATAATAATAACCCAAAAATATTAAATTTCTAATGCTTCCATCCTCATCATTAGAGATTTTGGCAATTCCAAAAATTGAAATCTTGTGGAGATACACCTTGTAACCCATTCCTAGGGGTATTTAGACAGACCGGAGAGCAAAAGTGTTTAATGGTATCGATTGCTTTGCCTTTCTATTTGGATACATCTTCTTTCATCGCTTCTTTTTGGGTTATGGCAATGATTGCTATTAGAAGGGTTGATTTTTTGGACATCCACAAAGGTTGGAGGATATTTGATTATTTTCCACTACTCTTCTATTTTGGTTTAGTTTGTTTCTACCATGTAATTTTTTTTTCTAATTAAATTTCCTTTCTATATAGATTTTATAACTTCAATATATTTTCCTCACTGATCGCATTTTGTAGCTCTAAAAGTAATGAAAAGTTGAACTTTTATTAGACTAAAAGAGAAGGTTTTTTTCTAGTAGTGTAGTATCTACAGACATGGATTTGAGCCTAATTTAAGAAAAAAATTATTACTTTCAAATTACTGAGTTCAAATTCTTTTTTCAATTATTATTGTATCACAAGAGGATCCTTGTACATTTATTTTGAAAAGAAAAATATAAAACAAAAGGTGAATGGATATCCATGAAACAGCTTAGGATTAATAACAGAATCTATTTAGTTATGCAGACAGATTGAGTATCAAGCATACCTGAAGAAAGATTGGAAGCAGCGGTTGAAGAGCTTTTGGGAGACAAAAGCCAGGTACAAGAACTGGACCTCCCTGTATATGCATTAACCAAAACAATTCAATTTCCCCTCATAAATCGAGTATGAGCCGAAGTAAGGATCATTTTTTCCAGCTTTCATGCATGATCATGTATCTAATATAAGAGCATTTATTACCTTTTTCTTTCTCCTTTCCTTGTCTCTTGATGTGGAAACAGCATCACGGACTATTTTGATATATGAAGGAAGAACTTCTTTGGGAGTTGAACTGATAACTCTTGACAATGCTTCCCAAGCAACCTGTTGAACATATGATTATACAACATGCACGACAAAGAAGAGATACATAATAAAGTTCATCACTGAGAAATTAGAACCTTACCACAACTGTGGCCGAATCAGAATCACTGAACAAAATAATCAAGGTGGAAATCATATTTGGAGCTTCATCCACTAAATACAATTTGCTGTTCTTGAAGAAGTATCCGATTAGATATGCAGAATTTCTTCTAATTGAAGCCTGAAAGGATACACTATGAGAAATCTAATTTGAGAGGGGGTGACACCGTAGAGTAAATGAGGAAATCAAACCTGACTATCCCCAACTCCTTTAAGAAGCTCTGATAGTAAAGACTCGATGCCTTCCTCATCAATGACCAAGACAACAGTTTCGGCAGCCTTCTTGGCCGAATTTTGAACATCCTATATTATCAACAAGTCAGAGGCTCATAGTAATGATGAAATCCGGGAATAACATAATTAAAATTAATACAGGATTGAAAGAAACACGTGTACAAAAGGGATATATGCATATAAGTACGTACCAGGTCGCTATTACCCATTGCAGCAAGTAAAGCAGGAAGCACAATAGCAAAGTGGGAGTCAAGACTGGGCCCTGCAACCTCTGCTAAAGCACCCAAAGCATGTGCATTGAAGGCACTGGGGGCATAAGCAAATTTATAAATGAATCGGCAGTAACAGAACTCACCAAAAAAAAAAATAGAAGCTTGGATATACAAATGAATAGTATATACACATACGAAAGAGGAAGTTGGACAAGCTTGGGCAAGATATGCGGCAAGACAGCTGTAGTCCTGACACTGAAAATAATAACAGGGAAATTTTAGCATTTGAAAAATAGTAAAATGACAAAATTTAAAAATTGTATATATGATGTTATAACATCCTACCTCAATATTTGTTTAAGGCCATCAAGTGCAATATCAGACATTTGATCATCTTCCAAAGCATGCAGAAGCGTTGGGACAATTTCATCAATTGCTTGCATTCCCGCGCTCTATATTATGACGATTTATTAATTATTTTGCTTGTGGAATAACATATCAAAAATATACTTATATATATATATAAGTATATACTGACAGATAATAGAAAAGAGTACCTTGTAGAGAGTACTGAATGCTAATCCCGCAGACTCGCGGACCTCCGGTGTGCTGGAAAGAAACAAAATAACTAAAATGTCTTCACACTGGGAAAGACTATAGCTGTGTACAGAGCAATCACATGGAAAGTAATCAACAAACCTATCACAAAGTGCTGTTCGAATTGTAGGGATCAGGTCATCCATGAAACTCAACAACTGACTCTTACCAGCACTGGCCATCACTTCACTCAGACCAATGCAAATGCCCTGTAAACCACATGAAAATAAAAGTCAAGGTACATAACAAAAGAAGGCGGCAGGAAAGCCCATAGGAGTAAGGTGTCTACATATAAAATTACTTTTCCGGGGGGAGGGGGGATTGTCAGAAGCTTCACTAATAAAATTCCAAAAGCTTCTTAAAATCTTCAAACTACTGATTTTATATTTATGAGAGAGAACAAAGGGGATAAAGAAACAAAATTTAATATTATAATAGTAACAATTTGAACAACACTAAAAAATTATTCCAGAAATGTTAGAATTACATGATAAGTAGATAGATAGATACAGATCAATACATATATGTAACTTTAAGGGTTAAATATATTTTTCCCCAATCCCCACTAAACTAAGGCTGCTTTTACAAAATCATCACTGAACCACTTTTTTTACCGGTCAACTCACTGACCCTTTTTTTTTACACAAGTTTAATATTCCGTCTAATCCGTTAAATATTTAATGGATGCTCTAGGTGGCAATGTCTATAACTCAGTCCAAATTTAGAGAAAAACAAAATTACGTAGTCCCAAATTAGTCATAAAATTCTAAATGATTATTTTTTCTCTTCTCTGCCCGTCATCTTCACCTAATGCCACTATCTCCGCCTACTTCCACCAACAACATCGTCACTCTCGCTCACACCACCAACACCTTTGACGTTGCTGTCGAACCATCACCAACTTAACACCATTAGAAGACATAAAACAAACTATAAACACTCTAAAAGCACCCTCAAAATATAAAAATCACACAAATTATGCTCTGTTTCACAAAAGTAGTGACATTGCTTGAAAATTCTATCTCAAATCCATTTGTTTGGGTTGCCTATTCAAGGGCTTCATCCCTTGATCAATTTTGAAAAGATTATGAAGTTAAACATCATCAAATCATCTCCAAATCAACCCCAAAACTCAGAAATTCTGCAAAATCACAAAACTCCAAAAAAAAAAACTAAAAACTTGATTCAAACTCCATCAAATCATTTCAATAGAGCTTGAGAAAGACTGGGCTTTGTTCCCCAACAAATTTCGAGTAGAATTAGACCAAAATCAACAACAAAAGGCTCAAAATAATGATCAAATGTCACCTCAAATATGTGATAGCAAACTGCTCAACACGGAGGAAATTTTTAGCCAATTTCCTCATTATGCCAATTTCTTCATTATGCTCAAAATCAACTCTATAAACATTCTCCTACAACAATTCGTTTCAATTCGATTATTGCGGTTACAAAGATTTTTTTATTTGAAGTTTTTGTTCATCGATCTGGTTTACCTTCTATAGTAGACTTAATTTTTCTTATGCTGATTTTCTGGCAATTAGCGTTCTTGACAGTGGTTTGGATTTATATGTTTAGGTTTGTAAATTGAAATTTACGAGTTTATCTCAAATTTTCAATGGTGGAATTATTTTGACTTCTTCATTACCGTTTCTTAAATGTCTGGGTCAGAGATTTGATGGCATGAGTTTCTGTATCTAATTTGGGTTTAAAGAGAAAAAAAATTGGTGCAGGATTGGTGGCTGGGGTGGAGGAATGGTAGTGATGGTGGAGGAAATTTTGTGAGGTTTCAGGTGGGCTGGTGGTGGGGAAAGAATAAAGGTTAGTTAAGCACTCTCGCTCTCGTCAACATCCAAATCAGCCTTATTTGTCTTCTTCACTTCACCAACTAATTTTTCTCTCTCCTTGTTGACCATTCTGTTAAAAATCAAACTCATTTAAAAAAAATTGTAACTACTTGTAAAAAGAAAAAAATGAGTTCAATGAGTCGTTTGGTAAAAAAGTAGTTCAGTGATGATTTTTTTAGTTTTGAACCCAGTTCAATGACGAAAAAATGAGTTCACCCGTAACTTTATGAGGCATCCATTCCAACTTATTTGTCACCAAACTCATAGACGATCATGAGAGAACTACAAAGCCATCATTAGGTATGCATTCTTCAAAGATTTAGTTCATTCCTCAATCCTTAAGTCCATTTTTATTCAATTTTTCATTTACTGTGATTTGTGTAATTGTTTTCCATTTATATATAATTCATATTGCGCACACATGATATGTGCCCCGCTATATATATATATATATATATATATATATATATATATAGAGAGAGAGAGAGAGAGAGAAAGATGGAGAGACACCAAAATAATAAGGCACACTAGTGTTACATTCTTCGAGAATATATATATATATATATATAGAGAGAGAGAGAGAGAGAGAGAGAGAAAACAAAGTAATAAGACCACTAGTGTTATATTCTTCGAAACAGGACATGAAACTCATGACCAATGCCAATGCACACAATAAGTCCATAGTTAAACTTCTTCTCCCCACCTTTTCTACAAGAAACTACTAAAACACATTGTCCCTAACTAGTTTTGAAAAGTTACAAACTTGTGATGAAAAGCTTAGTTATTAGAAGAGTATGGCCAGAGGAGAGAAGCATTTATTCTTATATTTACCTATTTTATGTTACCTGGTTCAACAGCTTCACATAAAGACGTAAATACTTCCAGCATGCTTAAAAGTTTCAAAAATAATTATTAAATAAGGACTTATTTATCAAAAAATATATATCAAGTTACTTTGAAAAGTAATCAGTGTATTTGAAAAGTCTTCATCACAAGTCTGTAAAATCTCCTGCAGGTTTCATCATATTTGAGATAGTTAACAAGTACCGCAAGAGCTTCTAAAAGTAGAAAGAACTCAGTCCACAATGTACCGTAATGCAATCAGATAAATATCCAATAGTGGTGCTATTATGAAGAAATGGTTACAGAAAAATAAATGTTTTCAGGAAGGCCGGTAAAAATATTTAACTAAGATATAGTTGAAATTATTTAACCATCATCAATGATTTTGATAAAGAATCTCAACACATAACTGAGGTGAAACATTGCAGTAATGATAAATTGGCAAATAAATTACAAGGTAGAGAACTCACTTGTCGTCTGCTAGTATTAGAATCCTTCAGCCCCTTTGATAAAATAGGAATAATCAAAGGAAGCACTCTCTCCCCTAGCTTCCTAACAAGCTCTCCCAATGATCGTCCAGCAACCTGAAAATATATGAAGAACATGTCTACTTGTTCTAATAGATATTTAACTAAAGACACAAAGAATTGCTCGAACAGAATTGCAGACCTGTCGCCTCTCAGAGGAGGAGGATGCAAGAGAAGAAATTAATGTATTCATTAAAACTGGCATTATTTCCTTTAGAGTTTTCGGGGTGTTAGCAACTATGGTCTTCCAGACATGCAATGCAGACTGATGATAGAGAGAGAGAGAAGAAGAATCAGCTCAAATATTACAAATTTATTCGCATAGTCAGAAAGAGCCATTTAAATGAAGCAGTACTAATAAATAACTAATTTACAGCCTCTTACCTGGCGTACAGTTAAGCTGATATCAGTTCGAACCATATATAATGCAGCAAGCACCTCATTACGTTTGTCCTTTCCAAGTACCTCAATTATAGCACGTCCATGTGCTTCAGTACTAGAACCTTCATCATCACTACCACCCTCAAGAAGTGCTTTTCCAGTAGTTCCAGCAACCTGGATCAAACGGAAAATCTCATACGAAAAACAGACGAGCCTCTAAACATATGAAAGAGGGGCATGCATAGACAACGCGGGAAAGATACAAAATGATAAGGACATTGAGACATAACAAGTCCAACATGGTTACTCATCAATGTAACAAAAATGAAAAGTCTAACATTGACAAGTTGAAGATACGCTGATAAAATAAAAAGAATATTCATATAAAAATTATACTTTGTGAAGAGTTTATTTAATATCAATTTGCTACAATGTAAAAATTTTACATCATGCAATGCTTAATAAGAACTTAAAATTGTAAGATACATACTTACCTTGTTAATATGCATGCACATGTAGGTATATATGTATAAACACACTTTTTATACACCATATGTGAAGCTTTGAATGTATGGTCCAAAACCACATTTCTGGTTTAGATATAACATTTTTCGGTGGCAACCAACTGGGTCCCACAGCTATTCCTACGTTGTTAGTAGGCTCGTTGATTGATGGATTTGCTGCTAGTTCTTTTGAGAGTGGAATATTTAGTATTACAGAAAGAACGGAGTGCTGACGACCATGAAAGTGCAAGCTGTGCTAGAACAATTTGAAGAGAACTCTAGACTTGAAGCCAATTCCTTAAAAGAGTGAGGTCTCTTTTCTAGTCCCAAGGGAAGGATACCGAAGGCTGGGCTAGTGACTGGAGTGAAGTCATAACAAGGTATAATGGTTCCTATTCTTATGACATATCATTTTCACTTATGACTTTCAATAGGTGTAATGGTTCCTATTCATACACTTGGTGTAAATGGGACCCTCCCAGACAAACATTTATAATATACATGTAAATTACAATGATTATTCCATCCTCCTACGCCTGCAACTTCAAGTAGCATTTTCCTTTAGTTTTGCTGTAATAAACATTTTTCTTGTTTCTTCTAACAACAAAATTTCTTTCAAAATTATAGAACAAATTCATTTCTCAGGTATTATGAACAAGTTTAAAAGATTTTTTGGTCAAAAAGTTTTCAACATGGAAAATTTTAAGATTTGATGGACACATGAAATTTGAAATTATATGCGCGTGCATCTGTTTGGGTGTTTGTAGGTGTGTGTGTTTGTCTGTGTGCGCCTGTACACGCCTGTGGGTGTGTACATTATTCAATGTGTTTGTGACATCTCAATACCCAACATGAACACGTTAAACTTGTGGAAAAGTCTGTGTTTTCTAGTTCTCAGCGGAGACGTATTAGAATAGATGAGGAAAAAATACCTTAAACAAGAGGTCACCTAACAATTCCACAGAACTTTGTCGGATACGCCAATTGTCATTGAAAATACCATCCTCTACAGCTGGAAGAAGTAGAGGCAAAGACCTGGCATGTAACAAAACGAGCATATATAAACTCATCACGCCAAGTAAACATTGTCCTAACATGCATATAAACCAATTGCACTACAAAAATTGAAATCTGAGACTTCCCAATTAATGGAAAAACAGGAAAAACTATACTGTTTCTTTAAAAAAAAAAATCGTCATAATCAATATCTTAACTGGTGAAGTTTCTGCAATCACTACTAAAATTCTGAATTACTCCTTGGGATGAGATTTTTTTAATAACAAGTATATAAAACTGAAAGCCAAGCACTGTGAGATGTATCAACACCATATGCATTCAACTGAAAGAGAACATACGTGGTTGCATAATGCTCCACCAAGACATGCCCAGCACTGAGTGCTGCATCACGTACTGATTCATTCTCGTCAGCAAGACCTGTAAGATATAATAAGGTAGTTTATACTCAAGCTTGGAATAAACAAGGCCGAAGTGAGTCAGGAAAAAGAATGAACTAGTGAATACATATGCCATAAAAAGTATAACTACACACTAATACAAAGGGAAAGGATAAACAATAATGATTACCATCTAAGATAGCAGGCAGCACCTGCTGCAAATAGTTCTGGAATTGGACACCTAATGACCTAGGTAGATACTGCAGAAAGAAATTCATTTAAGAACGTGAAAATTCAACAGAATTACAAAACTAAACCTTCCAAAACATACAAAAATCGGTAACTTCATCAGTGTTCACCTTGAAAAGCGTCAAATAACCATCACGGACAGTTGCTTTTTTATGAGAACAGTTTCGGATGATATCAGGAAGAATGTGCTCGAAGTACTCAGTTCCTAGTGCAGCAAATACCTAAACAAATAACACCATTGGTTTAACTAAATGACAAATACAACAACAACAAAATCTTAGTTCCACCAATTTCATATGTTTAGCAGAATGTATCTCATCATACTGGAATAAATATGGTTTTAACAAAATTTTGTGTCAAAAATATATCTCATTATACTGGGTAATAGGCTGTAAGGGAGCTACCATCCACATTAGCAACATTCACCCTTTAATGAAGTAATACATAAATTATATAAAGAAAGTATTATCTTTATTACGTAGTATGCAACATTTTTTTTCTCCACTGATGAGTTTTTTACTTTGAAAGAGAAATCAATAGAACTCTACAACATGATATTTCTCTAGCTTAGTGGTCTAATGATTAAAACCAATACTATAATCTCTCAAATATTTCCAGCTTAATTGAACTGATATTAAGATTTCAGGTAATTTCCCTGTATCCCTTTCTCAATACCACCGAAAAAATAGATAAAACAAATAGATTACAAGAGAAAAGGTGGACAAGAAATAACCCAAGATAAGATTAGTTGAAAAGCCATTCCTCTAGGACACCCATAATAGGGGGAAAAAAATTAACTCAATTATCAGAGTATATATTCATGGCTACAATTTTAAATCTAAAAACTAACAAATTTGAATTATTACACTATCTTAAGGAGTGTAATCTTTCTCGACAAGAAATGCATGTACAAGATTTTGGTTGTA
Source organism: Hedera helix (assembly GCA_947179155.2). Classification (NCBI taxonomy): domain Eukaryota; kingdom Viridiplantae; phylum Streptophyta; class Magnoliopsida; order Apiales; family Araliaceae; genus Hedera; species Hedera helix. Next base: position 10,347,785 of record OX359277.1, read on the forward strand.
CTTGAAAGCAATTTGAAAGTTTCCGAGTCAATCAAATCACAATCGCTACAAAGCAACCACAATTACCCTTGAACAAATTCCTGCATACATCAAATTGATGTCATGCTTCTGAATAACTGAAACTCCCTTTTAGTTGTCAAAAATCTAAATACCTGAAATGCAGTTCTAGCAAGTCAAACGCACTACAAGTGCAGTACCTCCTTAAGGAACTATGGTCATATCAAATTGTTCTGATTACGCGTTATTTGGACTGAGCCAAACCAAGGGTGAGCAGAATATCAACATATCCTAGTTCTAATCATTGCCATCAGATTAAGTGACTATGCAGTAAGCATTCTTATCAGGACCATGGTTAACCTCAACTTTGCACACACAAGTGACTACAGTTTGTAATAATATCATCATTAGATCGAGTTACAAAGCAATTAATGATTCAAATCAGGATCATAGTAGACCTCAACTTTGCCAGCCTAAATGACAGGGAGTTTGTAGAAACATTTACAATAATCTGTTTGATAATCCCAAATGAATATTAACTGCAACTCTAACAGATAATACATATTAGACTCCAGTACAACTCTAACAGATAATACATACTAGATTCCAGTGTGTGACTGTGCATGATATTAGTATATTAAAACCAAGCAACGATTCATTCTGAAAAATCAACAAATTTTGAACAAAATAGAACTCGGAGGCCATGACTACAGCCACATTCTCAAATAGTTTCTCAAATGCATTACTTTCCTCACCATCAATTTTGGTTATATTTTTCAAATATGTTTTACATTTTCTTCAATGAATCACTGAGACTGATCATTGATGTTTTCCCAGTGCTAATAATTCATGGGTCCCAGTACATGAAGTACAAATATATGAGGAGAATTAACAAAAAGAAATGAATTTTTGAAGGGAAGCAAATCCAATATAGCAACTAAATAAATATATAAAATGTAACTAACCTCACTCAGCCCTTGTGCAGCTCCTGAGCGTTCAACATTACTAGCATCAGATTTAAGTGTATCTAACAACCATGGAACAAGATCTGGGAAGTTTTCTTCTCCCATTCCTCTAATAAGAGAACCAAGGGCTCTGGCAGCAACAGACCGAACTTCAGGGATCGGATCCACAAGAACCTTATTTATTTGGAAAAGGAAAAGGACAACCTTAATTAGAATAGTGCATTAGAAATACCTTTTTTTAGTATGTATATAAGTAGTTATAAAGACACCTTTTTAATTTCAGGAAGAAGTAACCCAATATAAGGAATCATGTCCTTTGGTTCTGTCACTAACGAGCACATGTTTCCAGCAATTTGAGCAGCTTTCTTTTTAGTCTCAGCGCTCCTCTCCCGAAGTCCTCTGTGAACAATTGGTACCAATAATGCGAGTGAAGGAGAATCAATTGAATTAATAAAAGTCGTCTGCATCAATCAAAAAGCAAGACAGTTAATAAAAAGGAGTTTGGGAAGGGTATAAATGCATAAAATTATTGACATTTTATCAGTCCAAGATCTTACTTGAAGAAGAATATCAAGTGAGTATCTTGTATGGTCATTAGGATCTGTAAGACCCATTAAAAGTGTAGGCACGAGAGAAGAAATTTCAGGATTCTTTATCACACTCCCAACCTAGAAATAGCACATAAGAAAAAATCTAAACGCAAACAAAATGGGTAGGCACTGATAAAATCTTAATAACACAAGTTATCACCTGCTGAAGGGCCATCTGTCCTGCAGACTGCACTTTGGGATGGGTATCTGTTAACACCTGCAGTGGTTATAAGAGCAATCTCAGTATCAAGACGTGATATTGTTTTCCAGAGAAAGGCAAAGCTGACAGTTATGAAGAATGTGATATGTTTATTATAAGATATACCTCTGTCAACTTGGGTACAATCTTGGGAAGGCATTGAGACAGCTGTTGTGGAGCACAGTAAGCCATAGCACCAAGAAGCTGAACACTACTTTGTTTTGTTCGCCATGCTTTATCTTCAAGACCCTGAGAAAATAATGCAACTAAGATATACCGTCTCATAACACTATGCAGCAGCACTCATGAAGATGGAGAGATATCTAAGTCTTATTCGTCTTACCGTGGATTTGAGAAGGCAATTGATCGCCTTTATGGTGGTTTTAATAATATACAAGTGCATTATGGAGGAAAGAACGAATAATTGTGATTTTTCTTATATCAGAAATAAGTAATTAAGCAAGGGCCGACTTGCTACCAATAAAGTATAAGGAATGTATAGGTAAAACATCTATTTATTGTACCCTCTTCCCAATTCATCACAAATTTCCAGTCTAGTGAAGAAATTTGAACCAAATTTATTGTACTTTTTCTAATTAGTGCCCCAATAATTTGTTCAAGAGGTAGTACGAGCAAGATTCAAGCAACACATTTCGAAACAAATCAAAATAAAATAATTATCTTTAAAAAGAGTCAAGTAAATGCATGAGCTCGATAAAAAAAAATTAAAAAATATCAAAAAATTACTAATAATAAAACTTATCAGGTGAATAACATTTCTACGCTAGCAATTCGTTGATATTTTAATCTCTAATTTCTTTCATTCACTATATCTGTGTAAGAGACCAAATCAGTAGATCCTAAGCTATTTTTGGAAAGGAAAAAATCACAAGGGACAAATAAAAGAAGTAGAATATATATATATATATATATATATATATATATATATGCAGTTATACACACACACAAATATGTATGATTGAGAAGAAGAAAGAAGATGAAATCACAGAAATCAAATATTGTGGTCAATTGACTTTCATGCCCATAGAAGGCAAAATCGAATATGGGAGGGAGGGAGAGGGAATCAACAAGTCATTGTTACTAGCGAGGGAGAATTGTGCGGATTGAAAGATTGAGAAGAATTTGGTAAAAACATCTAGCGGATTTAATTAATTAAATACAACTGCTAAACCGGTTCTGTATTGGTTTTTACCGAATCTTCAAAACTACGTACTGAAACCAGTCTCAAACAAATGGTAAAACCAGTTTATATTACCGATACTGCACCAAAGTCTATTTATACCAAACAGGTCAGTCAAGAAAATCAGTTTCAATTAAAAATCAGAAATACTGTTTGGTTTGAACGGGCTTAGGTTTTACCCTTCTAGGTTTAAGAATCTATGTGGGTTTCTTGTTCTAAGTAGAAGGGTATTGTTATGCATTGGTGGGGGAAGCGTCACGTTGATGGTTAGGAGGCTGTGTGTTGATGATGAAGTTACTATGACGGAGGATGTCTGTGAATTAAGTTCAGAAAGTTCTCTCATGTAACTCATAGTCGTAAGGGCGGTAGCCTGGAACCGAAAAGCTTAGGCTATAAGGCCCCCGTTTAGGCGACCATAAGGCAATAAGTCATTTACAATGTGCCTAATTGTGATGCCTAGTTTCTTCTTCTTCTCCACACACTGTCTACATCTATTTTCTGCAATCATACCCCTGAAAATGATTCTTTTCAACAATGAAAATAATTATTTATAAAGCCCAATTAATTTCACAACTCTAACATCCAAAAAACAATCAAAACCTGGAAAGTATTGCTCTTGGGACGCAGAACTACTACATAAGTCAGCCCATCTGTTAAATTACTAAAAACCCTAAAGGCATATATTTTCCTTAAGTTTTAGCTTCAAATCCCAGAAAAAACAGTGGCCTTCCTATAAGATATATGGGGGACGAGTGTTTCCTTGTCTTGCATTATATATTCTAACCATCAAATATCTTATAAAATTGAAGTCCAAACCCATCGATGTTGGATTGAAGAATCAACTCCCTCAAGTAAGACAAATTTTTGTTTTTCTCTTAAATTATTTTTTCTAGTTGTAAGAGAATATAGTGAATTCAGTACAACTCTAATGGTTTAACGGAGCATAGTTGTAGATATGGAGTAATAGATAACAGATTTTTAGGTGCGATTAACCAAGAGTGGCACCCGATTGCCTGCATCAATATAAAGTTGCCCTTGTCATCATACGAGTGCAAAAATGTAGTAGAAGATAAGAAATAATTAAAAAGGATATCTGGAAGTACATGCAGATTGCAGAATGATTTCATTCGGTATCCGAAACAAATATAGAGCCGTACGCAAATAAAACGAGGACAAATCCTCAGACACCACATAAACACATCATATGAGAATGTGTAGTATATTATCAAAAATAAGAACCTTTAGAAGCGACGGAAGGACAAGCTTCACACCCTGAGCACTAAGCTGTGACATCATTGCACGAGCAGCACATTCCGCAGCTTCTCGAACAGCAACAACTTGATCAGAAAAAGAAACCAGAAGTAGCGGTAGCATTTGAATCACATACCTGGCAGAGAAAGAAGGTAATTATACATGCTACTTAAGATGGAAAGAATAAATTTTGTAGATAAGTTAAAGTATACATACGGTTCAAACAATCTTCCAAGTTTCTCACAGAGGCACTCAAATGCTAGTAAAGCCCCTTCACGACATTTGGCTGAATTCCTATAATGCAAAATTTGTTAAATCCGCAAACCGATATTTGGATTACAAGAACAGACGCAACTGATGCGGGTGCACATGACTTCAGTTACATAGTTGAAAAAAAATGACATTAAGAACAGAAACGGTAGGTCTCTGATTATATTCAAGAAAGATGGTCAGTAGTTGCCAACTTTTCAGAAACTTTCACATTTAATCATACACTATTTTTCTGGAAGAATTTTTTTGTTGGATATAAAACTTCAGCCCCAAGTATGGGATTGAAGTATGGAAGCACATTTTTCCAGGAGCATGACGGAGTCTCTGATGCTGCTCTTAGTCTCAGACACTCGCCCTCATATCTTCTCTTGATCATTTATAAATAAGAAAAACACTCACAAATAGTGGTTGAGAAAAAATACCTGTCAGCAAGACCTTCACGCAGCACAGTTGCTATGCCATACTTCTTCAAACAAGAAATTCCAAATCCCTTAACCAACCCAGCAAGTCCAAATGCTGCTCCACGGCGCTCCCCATATTTCTCGCTCTTCATCAGCTGATCCAAAAGTCTAGAGACAAGCACTGGTGCATCTTCCTGATCAAAATAAATACATAAATGAGAAAATGTCCACCTTTAGCAATGTATGATGAATACTTAATTATACGGAACTAAACCTTACAAAGTATACTATTAATGAATGTTTAGAAACAAACCAAGTAATCCTAAATTAAGTGATCCTCTTCACTTGGCACATAGTTTGACAAAGAGGACTACATGAAAACTTCAATTCCTTCACATTATATGCTTAAAGTAACACATCAATATATTATAAGAAAGTGGGGCCACATAGTTTCAAACTCTCTTTAACTTTTCAAGCACAAAGTAATATACACAAATTGAACAAATAATGAATGACATGAAATAGGTTAGCTTAATTAGGCCATCCAAAATAAAAAGAGGTCACTTAAATTCAAACATAGGTAGGCATAATAAACGAGGGTAACTGCCAATACAAGATAGTCAAAAAGCCTTTGTTCTCAACACAATATATGTTCAAGGTAAATAAGTTCTTAGGGGGGTGGGTTAAAAATATGTTCCAAATTAGAGGATTAGCAAGTGTGGAGGGTTTTATGTGGGGAAGTAAAAAATAACAAGAGATCAGCTTCCATAAGTTGGGATTTTCTAACAGAGGTCAATGCTTGTAAATATTGGCCAAATCTAAAACGTCGAAATCCCATGAATAACAAACTGGACATATAAAGCTAGAGCCTAGACAAATTAATGAATTATTGTATGTCGAAGCATGGGCATGGAAGGAATTAACAATGACACGCTTGGCAACGAGTCAGAGCATATGTCAATTCCTAAGGCAAATTTTATGCAAACCTTTACTTTCTTCTGAATGCCCAGAGAAGGATATTTATGTCAATTTCCTTTGCTGGATAGGCTACTAAAAGCAAGAAGTTATGCACTGAATGATAAATGTATCCATATTCTCAGAAGATTACAAGGGTCAAAATATTACATGTCCCAGAATAAACTCATCAGCAAAGACTAGAAAGTCTCAAAATCAAGATCCACATCTCAGTTATGAGTTATAACAGTTCAGATGTTATCATAAGAAACACCCTAAACATACTTGCTTTGATTGCATTAGTGGAGATAGGCATGCTGAGACTGCTCGTTGAACAGCTTCAGATGGAGTGTTTAACACATCCAACAATTTCTCTACAACAGCATGCACCTTTGGATCATCCTGTACCAAGATAAATGCGTGAATGCTTAATTTTACTAAAGGGAGTTCAATAGTTATTTTGATATAAATGACAAGAAGAATGTCACCTTGCCCAAATGTTTAGCCAAAGCTCCAGTGAATATAACCACACCCTCACGCACTAAATCATACGTTTCTTCATTTGATGCCTAAATAAAGAAATACATTACAAAAAGTACCTTATATTAGTCCTCACATTTAAGATACCTATCAATGAGTATTCAAGGAATGAAATAGAAGAACTTGCAGTGATTCAATTGCGGTGAATATTTGTATCTTAGTAGGGCTTCTAACCTTTTTGTTCAAGTAATTCTCAAAAATTGGAAATAACAAGGAGACATTATCTTTTCCATGTTTGTCAATAATCATTATACCAGCATTAATCATTCTTCCTCTAACATCTGCATTGGTATCAGCCTGCAATTGAACAGCAACCACAAGTTAGTGACTGCAAGCATATAGTATTCTATATCTGCATTAGGATCCAGTCACCAAATTAAGATTCTAACTCAACAAGGGGCTAATAATATAAGAATATCCCTTCTCATAAACCTTGAAGCGTCATTTATACCAAACATCCGCACTTGTTAAACCCAAACTTTTATTTCATGTTTCGCTGATTACATTTCAGAAAGAATAACTAAAAATCAATCCAGCTAAATAACTAAATAAAAGAACATAAGTCCTCTTATGGAATATTATCTTTCCCTTTGGATAAGATAAGAAGCACTCGCAATCCAAAAGAGGAAACCTATCTCGCTACACATTATGGCAACCGAAATTTCATAGACACTTCTCCAAAGCTAAAATAATACTCCCTCCATTCCACAAAAGAAGCCACATTTGCAACTAAATGAAAAAAAAAACAAAATTGTTCCACAAAAGAGTCCTCTTTTTATTGATGATAGTTTAAAATGTCATAATGTCCTCAAGTATAACAACACAACTTCATTACCATGCCGCCACTACTAAGCTAAACACCCATTATATTTTGGGATAAAAAAGAAAGAAATATATCCTTAAAGTTTACAAATTTTGCAGACGGGGTTGTGGAAGGAGAGAGTAGTATACCTCTTATTTACAAAAAAATATTGTCCAAAACTTCTCACTTACTAACTAATATGTGACTAATATATCTCCAGATAATATATGATTCTTTTGAAGAATCATATAAAGAAAAATATATTGGGGAGGGGGGAGGAGGAAATCATTATAGCTCAAGTAAGATCAGAAGACTTGTTAAAAGAGGAGGGGGACAGATTGGTGATCATTTTTTCTCTAATTAATTATAAAGGCATTATTCTTTAGCATATTCATATTGACATACCTATGCGCACAAGTATACTGTACCCCTTGTTTTGTCTTGTTAAAAGAGTGATCTTTTTATTAAGATTCATAACTATAATAGACATTGCAAATATATACTATAGCTTTTTCCATATTTTTAGAGTTCATAAATGAAAAGCATTTTTATATACTCACATGTACTTTAGTCACCGTAATTGTATTATTTGTTGGATTTTCTAATCACTGTGACCCTGTCATATCATATTTATGTCGATGCCTAATAATAAATTACATCATTTAGGAAACCCAAGTGTCATGTAAATTATCAAGTTTTACATACTCTCTTCTTCGAATTTTAGGTATATGAAATAACATTGAACAATATTTTGAACAGGGAAGTAACTGCAAGGAAATTTTAGTGCCTAAACCGATACTAAGATCAACTTTTGGCTGTTCTTTTCTCTAATAGTTCCAATACTATTTTTATGATTGTTATTATTTGATCACAAGTAGCTACAATATTAGTCCAACATGTTAGTTTAACAAAGCCAAACAATGCTAAAAACATCACAAAGAAGGCACAACATGACAAGCAACTCTTGTGCTAGAAAAATAAATTTACTAATAGGAAAAGAATAACTACCAGTGCTCGGGATATTAGGAATGTCATAACAACAGGAAGGTCTTTGGTTCTAAGTACATCAGCGGCAGAATGTAAAGCTAATGCTATCCCTTGTCTGCCTAGCCAACCAGCATCAATGTTGTCCTCACCAAATCCAACATCATGAATATATAAAGAAAACAATGTTGAAAGAGATTCCTGAAAGAAAGAAAAAAAAACAAAATTCTGTCAGAAAATCTAACTCATCCTTCATTACAACACTTCAATTAGAATTCATGGTCACCTGTATGGTATCTGGGTTTTCATCTAAAGCAGCAGCCAATGCCTCTGCAGCAGCCGTTCGAATATTGTAGTTGACATGTGAAAGTGCTTTAAAAAGGCCAGAGTAATCTCTCCCAAAATCATAGGCATAACGATCCCATATATCCTCAGCCACTTCTGCAACTGGCTGAATTATATAAAAATATCAGGTTAACAATGTGATTGATTAATTAAATATCATCAGATATAGGCTATGGCTTCAGGTATAATATTTATGGGATGAAGATTAGAAAACAAGAAAAACAAGAGACTTGCACATCAGCATACATATATATATAAATAAAACCCCCACCAGAATAATTTATATAGGAAATGAGTTCATGAGTAAGAACATAAAAATCTGTGTAATTCGACAAAAGTGGCAATTTTTCCCAAGTCATGCACCAACGATTATTAGAAACGTAGAGGGTTTAAAACTCTCAAGATGACATTTTGTGGATTTAATCATGTGCACCCAGCAAAAAAAGACAAATCCTACTTAAAAAAAAATACACAAAGAATACTGGACCATTATAGATAATATAAATCAAATTCAAGCCACTCAATTTACTATCAAAACAGAAAGCATAAACATTTGAACCCATTGTATTTGTTTATAATTTTGAAGAAATAGCTAGTCCTAAAATGGACCAATATCATGTTCCACTACAATTAATGGTCTATTTTTTTATATGTCAACTTAATGGAATCTATGATCCATAATTTTGATGAAAACAACCTCCAATATATTAATATGAACTGCGAGAATGAAATTAAGCTTGGATTGAATAGACAAATGTTTAAGCTTCAAATTTAATCATTTTTAAGATAAACGAAAATAAACAGGAGAAAAAAAAGGGGGAATGAGAATGAATGTCCAGCCAACCTTATGAACATCCGATACTGCAACTCCTCTAAAAGGTCTCGTGAACCTCTCAAGCAAGAAACTTATATTCCCATGACGCGCTTAAAGTGCAAATGTTGAGGGTTACCGAACCACAAGTAATTTGTTAATCTCTCCTTGGTCTCTTCTTTACTCATATTAGCTATAATCATTTACATCCTATTAGTGTAATAGACTACATATTTGATCCTTGTGTATTTCTATAACATCTCTATAGCTGCTATCTTCAAACTCTTCATTTGTTATATCTAGGTGTCGTACTGGTCGGCATCTCATTGCCGTCTATTGCATTGCTTTTTTCATCTCAACGCAAACAGTTTTTAATTGGAATTTCTACGAAAAAATAATAAGAGTGGATGTTCAGGTGAAGCCAAAAATTCACCACACTCCCTACTTGGATTGCTAATCCACCGTCACTACCTAATATAAATATTAAATGTATGTCAAACGATGCAACTTGCAAACAGAAGCCTGCTAAGGTAGGCACACGTGAACTGTCAACGTTACAAATAAGCCACAAGTTGCGCACAAAATTAAAGATGTCAGTCCAGGTAACCTCTGTTTTGAAATTTGGAATCATGCAAACTTTGAAATTTTAATTTTTACTTATTTCTCAACCGATAATTTAATTAGACCATATAGCATGTAGATCCCATAAATATAACAAGAACTGAGTAGTCGTCATAACTATAAGGTGTTTTAGGCATATAAAGTTTGCTCAAGCAATGAAATGAAAGAAAGTACGCACAGAGATGGAGCATAAATATTAAAAATATTAAAAGTGTTCAAATAATAGTAACCAGAAACCAATGTGAACATCAAAAAAATACCTTACCCTTCAATAAAGTAGCTGATGAATATCTCAAACAAGAAGCATAGCATTCCAAATACAAAACCAAACCTTGGCCATTCTCAAAAAACCAGTCCACATAATATTACCTAACTATTTAAAAGATTGCAGAAAATTTCACATCAATGGAAATACAGCATTTTCTTGGGTTTTGGGGTTTTAGAAGGGGAATTTCCTTTGGAAATGTTGCTTTTCTCAATGTTTCTGGATGATTTGGAATAAATGGAGTGCAAGGCCCAAAATGGAGTTTAAGGGCTTGAGATTTTTAAATGTATTATGTTTTAGTCTTAGGTAATTAAAATTAGAATTTAATTGGTTCCTTTATTGTAATTATTGTATATTAGGAAATAGGTAATTTAGTTTAATAAAATTTAGGTTACTTGTCCTACAAGAATAGGGCTTTTCAAGCCCTATAATATCTTGTACGCTCCATCATTTTAATTAGAGTTAAAAATTATTTTGTGAGCTTTGTGCTTTCAGCCTGATGGCATCGCCAATTCCTTTGAAGGAAGAAGTATTACTCCAAAAACTACTGAATCACTTTCCAGGAGCCACAAAACCTCTGTTCTACTCCATCCACCCTCTTTTCTGTAATTCTATCTGCGCACTAGTTCTACAACAAGCTATTTGAGCAATTGCCGAGAGATCATGTTATTTTTGTTCGCTACAGGCATCTATCTGCTAGAGATTCTTTTTGCAGTAATATCTATGTAAGGACTGTAGCTGGAGGAATGCACTTTGATAAGTGCATTCTTTTGTTTCTGTCTCCACCTGTACTTGGTCAGGACTCAGGTGCACCTTTTGTCCCCCATCAAAAAAATTTCGTTCACAATCTAAAAATTGTAGATAGAGCATGAAATGAAGAAAGAAAAAAGGACCATTTATAAATAATAGTAAGTCCTTTTAGAGCCCAAAGACAAATAGAAGAATCAAATTCTACTACTCTGGAAAAAGCATTGATCTAAACACCTTTTCCGGATCGTGCAGCGCAATCCAAATGCTGGTTGCAACCTCAACATTTTGAGGAAGAGAACGGCTTGTGACAGCTGGAATACATTTTACAGCATTCAGGCAAGCCATTCTTACATGGATGTCTTTGGCATAAACCCCAGAAAGTGCCTGTATGAAAAGTAAAACAAAATGCTTTTAGAGATGTTGTCAAAGCAAAAGGCATATGCAACCAAAGCTAAAAATAACACGTACAGGTGCCACTTCGTCTGGCTGTAGACCTAGGCACAATTCATTTAATGCTGGCCCAATAGATGCTTGATAAGCAGGAATAACACCAAGAACATGATAAAGAACCTGCAGAACAAAGTGTGAGAGATGTAACCATACCGAGTAAAACTTGATCTACAACAAATATTGTGCCAGATTATTAATAGGATGCGTAACTGATATCATCCGGAGCCTAGGTAAAGGTAGTATGGGATCCATATGTAAGAAAAGTATTTTTAGAACAACATCATGAAGTCCAGTCTTCTTGGCAGAAAAAAGTATCTTCTCCATTATCTATTCCCAAAAAAATATCAATCAGAAAAATAGTAAATTAGTATAGGCATAAGAAAAGGTCAATCTAGAAAGCAAATATAAGCAGAAGAATTTACCGGAAAAATGAAAGTAAAAGAATCCACTGGAAGAGGTCCATTTTTACAAGAAACTGATAAGCCATTTATTATTCTTTCAAAAAGACCCAGTGATAGTCTTCCATTGAGCTCTCCCACACCAACAGATGGAATTAGATAAGACAAAAGAGGAGCATCCTCGGTCACAATAAGCCTTAACGCAGTTGCAAGGTCAAGGGCCCAATTACACAGAGGAGAAACGCTACACTTTGCAAGCATAATCATGGTCTCAAAGGCGGTATCACCAACTATTGGTGATTGTAATAAGGGGTTAACAAACTTAACCTGATATTGAACAACGTAATATTAGCAACAAAAAGAAAAGGGCAAATAATCAATGCCAGTGAAACAAATTATTATTCAGAAATTATTATTTTTTGAAAAAGGATCCTATCCTTTAGAATATGAAACACATGAGCTTAATTTAATCATCACAGGGTTTGGGACACAAAAAGTTGCCGATGTATGTTAAACAGAAACAGATTACAGATAAAAATTTGAAAATGTTATCACTATAGGACCTTTCTTCTTGTTCTAATTGCACTAAGTTTACTTAATTGCTCCCAGAAATTGGTATGTGCGCAAAAGAAAAAGAAATAAAAAGGCTGTTCAAACACCAACTTAGAGAAAGATATCTTAGTTAGAGAAAGATATCTTAGTTAGGTGCTCATGATTTAGAAACAACTGCATGAAGAGAGCCCTACAATGTTTTACTCCTGTGACTGATTATAAGGGCAAGGGCAATAGGAGAATTAAGTAAAATTTAGGGACTCATTAGTTAATTAAGAAGATGGGATAGTACTCTTTTATCTTGGTCTACAAAGTTTCTTTTGTCACCAAGATAGCTAGAGTGTAGTAGCTCATTCTAGTAGGTTCTATCTAGTAGTATAAATACGAGTAGTGATTATAATTACATTTTATGCATACGATGAATGAAATATGAAATATAGAGAGAAGTTTCTCTCTCTTATCTCTCTCATTCTTGCAGTCATTGTCTCTCTCTCAAAATCTCTCCTTATATATATATATATGTATATGTATATATATATATATATATATATTCTTTTCCGACTTTCTCTCTAGCATAGTTGTCACGGTGCAGCGGTAGTTGACCGTCAGGACGCCTAGGCGATAAAACGTCCGCCATGACATCTGGATGGCGACAAGTCGTTAACAATGTGCAATTTATACAATATTTATTTTACTTCAAAAATATATTGAACAATAAAATTTTATATACATTAAAACCCAAAACATAATAACTAGCACTATGAAGTACAATCAAAAACACAATTATATGAATAATTCACAATCAAATTCAAAAGTAAATCACTTGACATTAAAACTAATAAAACAAGTCAACAAACACTACATAGAAAATAAAGAATCAACTAAGTCATCACACATTACAATACAAGTCTAATAAGTAATAAATTACACCACATAGCAAATTCATGGGCTATGATGAGTCCCGATAAAAAATAACTTAATCATTTAACTTGGGTTAGCTACCAAGGAGTGAGCCTTGGCAGCTCGCCATCCAAGGCGTTGCCTTTTCCTTCCCCAGTGTCAGGACGCCTAGGCGACGTCATTACAACTATGTTCTCTAGTTCTCTCAACCTCCATTGATAAGCTCCTCCACAATTTCTCACTAAGTTCTGCAAACTTTTACTGTTCAAAATCATTTTTTACAGTTTAATTCAACCTCCATTGCTTTGCTTAGTTGAGCTCCAATTGAGCTCGACAATGATCAGATTATAATTTGTTAGAACAGGAGGCAGTTGTTCTTCATCAAACTTCTCATGTCCGTTTAAGCTATGTTGATTGTACTTGCATATCTTTTAATTGATTTCCTGCATTATTTTTGGCAGAATAAAAGAGCGAGAAACTGCTCAAGAGTCTTTGAAATAATCAAAGGAATGCATATGAAAGTTCAAAGAAAATAACGCAAAATTAATGTATGGAACGAAAACAATCAAGTGATAGCTCCACTAGAAGTATGATCCAGAGAATTATACAAGAGAAATATAGATAATATCCAAGGCTAACCAGGGAAGGTAGTTGACTATGAGCAAAAACCGGATTAGCTATGGCCATCTCCCCAAGAGCTCTTAGCATCATAGATAGATTCTTTTGTATAAATGTGACCTTCTTGCGAACACAAGCTTCCTCTCTAAGCTGTGATTCACGTGCCTCCTCTTTCGCAGTCTTCCCCTTATCTAGATGGATCATAAATTAAAATTTAAAAAGTAATGCTTAGTACATATCATGATCAAAATTTAATCTAATCATAAACTGATTGGAACAATGACGTGCCAGCCTTCTTTGAGGATTTCCCTGTATCTTTTTTCCCCACAGTTGCAGGCTCTCGCTTGATTGAATGATTGGAGCTGACATGGTCCTGTAAGCAAAAAAGAATCCCTCTTAAATAACTACTGTGGATTAAAACATCATCTTGTACAGAATTAAATCATGCAATCATAATCACCACGCCATCATTGTTCTCATAGACCCGGAAACGGCCTTTTGCTTGTTTTTGGTTATTAGCAGTAACAAACTCTGCAATATAAACACCTTGCTCACTAGACAGCATCCCTTCAGGAGTAAGATAAATCTGAAATAATAGGGGAATAAAATAGGATGAATATGAGAAATCAATCAATAAGTAAAATGTGACACAATGTGTGTGTGTGTGTGTATGTGGGCTACTTCACTCAGAATATCACAGGAAAGAAGTGAATCATGAATCAGTCCCTCCCCTCCCCCCCAAAAAAAAGAAGGAAAGAAAAAACACTCCACCACCACCAAGAAAGAAAAAACATTCCACCACCACCACCACCCAAAATAAAAGGTAAGCGCAGGGAAAACAAGCAAGCCAATATATGTTTCAAGAGGAACAAATAAAAGAGAAATGAAATCCTTACACTTCCTCAGCAAAAACCACCAAAAGGATTTACAAAACAAATGATAGCATCTGTTAGATTCTCTCTCTTCAAGAAGGGAGGTTTCATCAATGAATCGATTAATACATGTGGCATGCAAGTCTAACTTAGCAATTATACTGAGACAAGTTTACTTCGTTCTCATTCTTCTTTTTCTCTTTTGGTTAATGAATAACAAGTAAATGTATTTACTACGAGCACCAAAAACAATGGGAAGACATGCTCACTAACGCATATGAACAAAGGCACCAAGCAAAATAATAATAATAATAATAATGTCAGGGGCGCTATATAAAAACTCAGAAAATTACACCGAATAAACGTAATAAAGGAACGCATGCAGCCTCGGACACAAATTGCTCTTCCACAGCTCAGGATTAAGAGCATCATCTTGTGTAAGAAGCTCCTCCCTATTTACTATGTGTTGTCTTTCTTGCATACCCATTTGCTACGGCTTTATTTAAGCTTCTTGTTGGTGTGGCTAAGTCTCTAGAGACTATCATCAATCGGTTCCTCAGGGCAGGGCCAAAGGAATATCAGAAGGATCACCTCGTTGCTTGGGATCAGGTTTGTCGTCCTAAGAAGGAAAGGCATCTAGAGCTGGGGAATCTTGTGCCAAAAAAAAAATCTCTAGCAAGATGGTTGAGGCGGTTTCCTTTGGAACTAACTTCTCTCCAGCATAAAGAGATTATAAGAGTAAATATGGTCTGCATTGGAATGGGTGGGATGTGAATCCTACTCATAATGTTGTCAGTCATGGTAGCCTAGGAAATTCGTTTTAGGTATATTAGGCTTGATGATGCTCCTCTGGTAACATCATTTTTGGGGTCATTCAATCTCTCTTCCTTACGTAATGTGCCTATTGCTTATATAATGTGTCTATTGATCGTTTTGTTCATTGGGAAGGAGAATCTCTCACTTGGAACTTTCATTTCTTTAAACATTTAAATGTCTGAGGCATATGATTTAATTGCTGTCTTGGACCTTCTCAGCCAGGTTTGTCTTTCTTCTTCCACTCGTGGTAGGAGACTATGCTCTTAAGATTCGTCACACAATTTTACTTGCGAGTTTTTTCTTGATTTTCTTATTTGCATTCGATCTCCTAATGATTTTTCCTAAATGCTTATATTTGAAAGGCCAAAGGTTTCCCTGAAAATTAAGGCTCTTTGTTTTGTCGGCAGATCTCAGCTGTCAAAATACTAATACTTGAAGCAAAGGAGAGGGCCATACAAACACTTATGCCCAGTTATGTTCGTCATCTATAGGCAAAATTCAGTATCTTTTTGGAATTTCTGAGGAAGCTTGAGTGTCCCTTTACTCCTTGGAGAGTTTACTTCCGATTAGATTTTGGTGTTTTGGAAAGCACAAGAATGTCAAGATACTTTGGAAGTGTCCTTGTGTCTGTCATTTCGTGAGCGTATGGACCAAAAGAGATGCTAGAATCTTCAATGATACCTATCCCCTATTCCTCTCCTTTGGGAAGGGTACTTCACTTGTTCAAAACATCCATTCGTTCTTCATGGTTTCATTTCTATTTTCTAGCATCGTTGTGAGCTTTGGCTATGGGTGCCTTCAGAGGAGTTGCTATTTCAGATGTTCATCAAGATTGGCGAGCAGTGCTTCATTAGTTTTTCTAAATTTCTTTCTTGCTTTTTTGTATTTTCTAGCTTGTATTCCTTTGGAGGACCCTTGTCCTCCTTCTATGTATTTTTATTCTTTCTAATAAATTTTTTCTTTTATCCAAAAAATAAGAAGAAACTTCTTTTAAGGCTTCTTTCTCTATCCCTTCTACATTAACCACATCAGACAACGGATATAATATCCTTTTCCCAGGAGCTTTCTAATCCTCTTGTTAGCTTTCCAACCTTTTTATCTACCCATTAATATCTCAACGCAACTCAGTTCTGACCAGATAATCTGAACAAAGCAAGTAGCAAAAGCCACAAACCCCTAATGCCTCGTAGAGAAAATGGAGGTAATAGGTCAAATAATCCACATTCTACAGGTAGGATACTAGCTGATGGAATATGGTATACTTCCTGGACTACCAAGTGTGCATGAATGGGTAGTATTGGGTATCTAAGCTGCCATCCATACAAGAATTGGAATTTCAAAAGCAGCTTTAGTGCAACAAAAGGCCCTTAAATAGAGATTAGAGAATACCTGGTCCTTCCAGCCTTCTACTATCAATCTGTTAGTATTACACATAGAGCATAGGGAATTTTGGAATCACTGCATTGACTAAAATTAAGTAAAGTTATGTCCCTTTTTGAGATTGAAAACATCTCTATGAATGGGTAGTATTGGGTATCTAAGCTGCCATCCATACAAGAATTGAAATTTCAAAAGCAGCTTTAGTGCAACAAAAGGCCCTTAAATAGAGATTAGAGAATACGTGGTCCTTCCAGCCCTCTACTGTCAATCTGTTAGTATTACACATAGAGCATAGGGAATTTTGGAATCACTGCATTGACTAAAATTAAGTAAAGCTATGTACCTTTTAAGATTGAAAACGTCTCTAACTGGCTTTAAAAACTAAATAATAATTTCATATTCTTGAATGGAGTATTAAAATTTCCTGGGAATCACTTCTTCTAAAGAAGATTATTCTAGTTCCAGTAACTAAATCAATTAACAAGAAACTTGTAATGTGGACATTCAGAGTAGGAATTCGTTTATGAAGAAAAGAAAAACTAGGGGGCCTCCTCATGTGTAATATATCGTTAATGCTATAACATATACTGTGAAAAATAAATATTATTCAGCTAGTTAATCAAAAAAAAAACAACCAAAGGATAATCTAACTATTTCTAATTAATATGATTTATTTATTTATTTTATAATAGCAATTACTGAAACAAAGTACGTACAAATAACAAATATATACAAGTAGATTGCGTTCTCATACAGCAAGACATCAAATATAAACAATAGACCGACTATACAAGCTTGTCACCTGAATGTTTTTTTCTGAAAGCTTATCATGCTCATAACGATCTGGAAGATTGTTCAAGTGCTGCAGATGAACAAAAAAAATCAGTGAGCATTATTTATACATAATCTAACTAATACCTACAGAACTTGTCAAAAATAAAATAAGCAATAAACCTTTTCAAACTCTGTATAGGTATCCCCAGGTGTTATAGACATCAAAGTTGACAAAGAACGTATTGCCGCTTCTTGTTCAAGATGATTGGCACTCATTAATCCCATCGGTCCTAGCAAACCCTACAAAAAGTTCCACAATCAAATAACAAGTACATTTTACTTTTAGGAGTCAACCATCTAGTATATTGCAAGTATATTTTGTGACCAAATAATTTCATCCGATGCATCAAATCTATTACATTCTGCGTCATACTATTATATTTGTGATCAGCAAGTGTTGAATGGTAATATTCAAATTGTCAAATCAAAAAATTAACATAATAATAAATGAATTAGTGTCCATTGTCCATAAGTCTCTTAACGCTCATGCCCTAGAAAATGATTATACACAGAACAATACAGGCCGTAGATAAGGAGAAATTTGGAAATTTAAAATCTATAAAAAAATGCTCTGATTTCAATGTTATGCCCATCATATCATACCCACACATAAACTAGACGACGAATAAGTCACACCAACTCAGTTTTATTTGTTTTAGATAAACAGTCACACCAGCTCATTCTACACCATTTATATACACTTATACATATCATTACCAAACACTGAATTGCGACACGAAGAGTCCACAAACAGACTTAAAATTCCTTGCATGAGTAATTTTATAGTTTTATTTAATTTACAACTTATGAACAAAATGATGTAGTTTCATTATTTTTGATCCTCTCCAGAAATGGTAATCAATTCTACCATCCAGAAACTTAAAAACAAAAACCTCAAGAACATAGTCTTCAAAAACTGATTGAATAAAGGTTAAATTTACCTTGCAAATATTACCCAAATCGGCCATGATAAGACCTGTGACATCAAAACCAAGCTTTTGCAAACACTTCTGCAGCCTCTGCAAAAGGGTGGAAGAGAAAACAACAGCCCAAATAAATATTTCAGACATCCAAGCATAAATAATAATAATAATAATAATAAACTCTTTTTCCTCATGTCCGTTGGCAGAGAAATTTAGATAGCATGGTCTATAAGTATAACTAACTGATATGCTATTAGCATTGATTTGAAAAGGCAACAAGTACACAAAAAATGTGCCACAACTCACAAGATAAATTGTTATCTTCGAATATAAATAGTGCTTATCTCAATTACTTCAAATGATTTTTCGCTATTTTTCCTATTTTTTACCTTATACTTTAAAGGATTTATTTGAAGATTTCTGTTGGCACTGACCGCAAGTGCGTAGCATGGACAAAATTTCAAATATTTTGCCTATTTTTAGGAGAGTATTTCCCTATATTGTTATAGGCTTTGTTTTAGTACATGCAACTTGATAATAACTGTTTCCAATATATATAGTATCAACTGGTTGTCCTTTATTTGTTTTTTATTTTTGGACATGAACTGGTTGTCCTTTATTAAGGGCTGCTTTTTCTTCCACGATTCTTACTATTTTTCGGGATTCCCTGTCCTCACATTGTATATTTTCCTCCATTTCTTATAAAATCATTCTATTTATATGAATTCTTTTTTTTTTTAAATATCTCACATATATAAATAGCTATTGTTTGTTCATTGCTGAGGACACTATTTTACTTCAAATGCAGGAAATTAGTTTGTAAAAATTCCCACAGCTTTAGGGATGGCGAGAGATTTAGGACAGGGGACGATGTAAGGTCGATTGAATATAAAGAATCTATAGTAACCTCAACAAAAATAAAAGAGGAGAGGGTAGAGCAAGAGTAACTATCAGCTTATAGAATAAAATTAAATTGACATTTCCACTGATTGCTAAAATATAAGTTATTTCACAGATGACATGGTGTAACTTAAAATTCCATGTTTTCAAGTAGATTTCAAAATAAAAATAAATTAATTTACAAAAAACAGAAATCATAAAAAATATGATGCAACAGGATAGGTAGACCTGGCAATTTTGGCCCGGGCCAGTGGGCCGGCCCGCCCACAAAAAACCGGGTATAGCAAGAAAAGATAGAGAACATATTATCCTTTTATTCGTAGAAGAATTACCTTCCACACCGCATTTCTTTTTGCTGTACCAACCAGACATGGATGATGAGAGCAGAATATAATTCGTAGGAATGCACTAGGAGTCGCAGCCAGAACTGCAGGTGATATCACAAGTAAAGCCTTCACCAGAACCTCCACAGATGGAATGAAAGGAACTTGACTATCCAACGAAGTCTCTGTCTCACTGTAGACCACATAGTTAAATCAATCTAGCTAGAAATATAAGCGAATATGGAAAAATATTTCCAAGATACTTGTGGAATACTAAGAATTAAGAAAAAGTAATTGAATAAGTTAAGGCAATGGGGCTTTTTCAATCTTTACAAGCATTCAGAACAAATGATCCCACAAACAATCAACAGTGATCATTCTCCATACTGAAATATGTCGATATCAAAGTGATACAAGTTCAAGAAACTTTTTGCTCCTTTAAGATATACATATGCATATTACATATATATATGGCAAAAGGTTCCTAAGGACAATCTTAGATAAGGTATCTAAGGTCGCTTCAAATATGAAGTGTAGAACTTCACTTAACAATCCAACCGTACATATACAAAGAGCATGCAAAAATATGAATGAATATATATAATTTTTCACACTATTTACTGATATGATTCGTCGACTATATAATAATACAAAATAATCAATTATGAGCCATCAAAACTACACTAATTTTACATCAGTATAATAATGGTATTCCACAACCCTAATTTGTCTGAAACATTTTCCTATTTTCATATTTTTGTACTCTTTGCATCAGTAAGGTTGGATTGCTAATTGTATCAAAATCACATCAATTTTTTAAATAACCTTAGATAAGTTATGCAAGGTTGACCTTAGGAATTTTTTACTGTCATATATATGGAGAATGACCCATTGCCAAAGTTGGCTATGAATCTTTATGAAGCCAATTGATCTCTCACCATTTAAAATAAGATCATGTGGGCTCAGGGATATTTGGCTAGTAAACCGTCCGTCAAACATTTTGGAGGACAGAAACAAACTATATGGCTCAGGAATAATTACTGCCCCTCGTTAAAAAAAATACACATGTCCGTTGACAAGTTAGTTTACAATATCCTATAACATACCAACTCAGCCACGACCATGATATGATTTATTTTTTATATTGGTCGACTTTTTTCCACACAAAGTAAATCTGCAGGAGTCATCAAGCTCCTTGATTTTCTACATTACATACTGAGTTGGCATGATCTTATTGAATGTTTTAAACTGATAGTTTCACTGACAGACCTTGTATAATTTATTCTCTTATTCGCTGCCGACTGCTCAAGCCCTTTTTAGTTTAATAGTTTACATATAGAACACCCATAGCGGGTTTTTTCATTATTTTATACGGCGAGTTTGTAAAAATAACAAAGGCAGTATTAAATTACACCTTATCAAAAGCCCTGTTAAATATGAGAGCAAGAAATGTTTTCTGTTTTGTTTGGATATGTGTATGGCCACATAGAGCCAGAAGGGGCGTTTTGATCCTGGAAAAGTGAAATTGTGGAAGAAGTATATTGCCTATAGTGTGGAAAGACAACCAGTTGTACCGTCACCTTATGTAACCATTGCCTTTCCCTTGAAGTACTACTATTTCCACCACCATCAGCTTTTCATTGCACAACATGGCCATCTCCATAGTTAGACAGGCTAAAATAAAACGAGAGATGAAGGAAAGAGATGAAATACAAAGGGAATGGAAAAGGCATAGGTAAAAACCCAACCTGGAAAAAAACCCTCATTCAAACAGTTTGACGGACGGATTTTTTTATGGATGAGGGACAGTAGCATAATTAACCAAGTCCATCAAACAGTTTGCATCCGTTCCCCAACTGTTTGACATACGGTTTAGTGACCAAATAATCCAGATCCACACAATATGAGGTTCAATGGTGAAAGCTCAGTTGGCTACTTAAAGATCCACAACCAACCTCGGCTGTCGATCATTTGCATATATATATATATATATATATATATATATATATATATATATATATATATATTGAGATGAGAGAAGTTTGAACCACCAAATCCATAAAAAATAAATAAATAAGAAAAAATAAAAACTATTCATCTGCTTAAGTTTTCTACCTTGTCTTCATGAGAACAACTTTTTCTTCAACAGTGGACAGATAATTTGAGTATTCAAGTAAAAGAGCTTCAGATAGTTGTGGAGAAGCAGTAAGGACTCTCTTGGTAGAACTATGAGCTACGTTTCGAATGTCCCAACATGGATGACATAGGAAAAAAATTATAAGCTGCAACCACCAATACATGAGTTAGTAATAAAATTTGAAACAAGAAAAGAAAAATGCAAGTAGTGCGCACAGTAGTTCACCTGACAAAGTGATTTGACAGGAAGTGTCTCTAATACTCTGCAGAATATTTAACACATTTATTTAAACTTGGTTAGACAGTTTTAAATCAAATGTATCATTTTTAAAAGCTAGACATAACAAATATCTAAAAGAAATAAAGTTTCAATATACTACATCACAGACAAGTAAAAACCTGTGAGAATGATCAACCAAAAGAACTTCGAGAAGGTCAAGACATGCCAGACAGTCTTCAACTGATAGCTTTGCTGCCTGCAAAAAATATAACACGTTTAAGAACCGGTAATAGAAAATAGAAATTTTCTTACAATTTTGGCGAAGATCAATAGGTAATGTAACGTCTAAAATGATATGCAGGAATCTAAAAAGAGCTTTGCCAACCTTTAGACATCCACCATCACTCCCAAAGGGAGCCCTCATGAGTAAAAATTCAATACAACAGTTACAGCAACTTTAGATGTAACAGTGTGTCTATCTCTTCTTTCATCACGTGTCAAAAGAGAAGAAAACTTATGTGATGGACAGATAGAATCGCCATTACATCTAAAGTTGCTGAATCCACACTGTGTTGGATTATTTGGAGAGATTGAGGAAACGATGTTCATCCATCCCTGTATTTGGAGGATTATTTGAAGGGAGCGGCAGTATACGTTTTAGGGGCAAGGAGATAAGCACTGTTCATAATTTCATATCTGTTTTATATTCTTAAGGCTGCTCTATTTCTAGCTTAACGACATTTATCCAGGATCTATCGTTTCATTCATGGATTTTTTGGAAAATTATTTTCAAATAGTCTACTAAACTATGACATATACAAAATAAACTGACATGTGTGTATATATGTGGCATCCCCTTTGGTATCTATTAATACAATTCTTATTACTTATTAAAACAGATTTTTTCCTTCATAGATCATACATATCTATATCATCACTGCTCATGCATTGGTAAGCAAAGCCAGGAAGAAGAGATGCTCTGAAGTAGAGGAATTTTGGTTTGGTGTGTTATCAAGCTTTAGTCATCAAGAAGGGGAGGCCACCTATTGGTAAGGTGAGAGATTTCTAGACTTTGCACAAAAAATTAAATATTTAGCCTCATTGCTCTCCAAAATCAAAGATATCAAATTACCCACATATAACACACTTGAAAACGTGTTAAATGGGGCATTTATGTGAAGATGAACACAGAGATAAGCCATCCTGTAGATAGATATAGTTATTCAAAACATGTAGTTTCATCAATAGTCAAATTGATAGATAGATTGATAGATGTTTGGGGGAAAATCAATTAGAACTTACCACAGAAATTGGCACGATTGAAGGTTCGTTTTGAGATATCAAAGACCAGACTCTTTCTTTCACTACAGTATCCTCTAAGGAAACAAAGATAAAAATAATTACAATAAAATGAAACCTCTCGAGGATAAATTCACAAGAATAAACAATAAAAACAAGAATGCATAATTTGATGGATTGCAATCCTTTATACTTGAGTGTACCATTTAAAGAATACCTGTTTTTACATCAACAGCTGCAATTTTCGCAACGATGAGGAAAGCAAAAATACCATCCAATCGCTGAACCGCTTTGGAAAACCCAGTTTTCACCAGATGGACAAGAGGTTCCACCAAGGGGGATAACTGATGGCGTTAATTCAAGAATTTTAGCTATATGCTTTTAAGAATCAATTAAAATATATTCAATCAACAAGAGCACAAACAGTGAATGAAATCAGTCTCCTAACCCGTAAAACTGCATCAGCTTTCTTGGTCATGACCAGTATACAACGCAGATGACCCCTTCTTAGAGCTTCCTTCTCTTTCAGCCCATAAGCCATAAATGAAAGTAGATCCGGTTGAATGGCATCTGCAGATCTTGCTACCCAAGAAGCTAAAGCTGACAAACTTGTAAGCTTTACCTCTTCATTTCCTGCAAATCAAACAATCAACCGAATTCAGTAAAACCCCGATCAGATTCTGAATGAGAACAAGAGAATTTTCAGCAGTAAACAGGTAAAACCACAGAGGAAATGGAACTCAAGACTGTGTATGCACAAGGAGACCAAAAAATAAGGACCCACCATCGTCCTTATAACAGGATATAAGAAAGCTACATATAGTTGATGAGAGGCTGTTGACATATTTTCCTTCAGGAGCGCTAGACAGTTCTTGCAGTGCGTTGATCATGCCAACTCTCTGGTATGGAAATGCAAGTCGTCCTTCAGAACCTAATGATACCCCAACAATTCTAGTGAGAAGTAACTTAACAGAAGCTTAGCATGGTCATAATTTGAAATGAGTGCTGGCATTGAGCATCAAATGAAAACGGAACTTCATCCATTTGATAAGAGGTTATTCAAATAGGATTAAGATGTATGAATAAAACACAAACCTCCAATTACAGATTTGATGGCACTAAACATTGCTTCTATAACATCTGGGTTACTTGATTTTTGGCCTAAACACTTTATTATAGCCAAGGCCACAAGCCTTCTTCCTTCATCTGCATGCCGAGCCTGTGGTAATACTGCTGAAAGAATTTCGACCGCATACTTACTCAAATCAAGGTTTACAGATTCTAAGAGAAACTCAACTGATTGCAACACAAGCTCAGGATTCCGTTTTAACATTTTAACAGATGATGGGACCACTATACTCTTAAATTCTTCATGCAACAAATAAGAAAATAGTGGACGAAACGCTTCACTAAGGCTGTCTGTTGGCTTCTCCCTCGCATTCAGAACTGCCTTAACATACATGTCGAGAAAAATTGGCTGTGAAATGCAAAGTAGCACATTAATTAAACAATATAAAACAAGTTGTTCAGAAGAAGTAAAACATTTAGCTCTGGAGTCCTAGCCTTAATACACTTCCTCTGTCCCAATTTAAGAAACCCTTTTGTTGCTATGTATCCCTAAAGAAGGAGTCCCAATTAATAATCAAGAAGTTCACTATCCAAATATTACAAAATTATTATCTGATTACCCCTCGTCATTATATAACATTTACTGCAGCAAATGTGGATGTTATACTGTTTCAAATTATTACCAGAGGGAATTTGGAAATTGTAGATGCTTTCCAAGACAATTAAATTTTCAATTGGAGACTCCAATTGTGGCTTCAAGGGAGTAACATTTATTATATAACATATACGTGGATATAATATGTATAGCTGTACAGATCAATTGATTCTTACCTTCCATTCTTCAAACAAAGAAGGATTTGAACTTGAAAATTCCATTATAAACCATAGCAATTCAGGACAATCTTTATATGGAATCCTTGCATCTTTTAGTTCTTCCATGTAAAGTTTGTAGATCTGCGGTGACTGAACATTGCAAATGCAAAATGCAAAAGTAAGATCAAATATAAATGAATGGGTTAGATATAAAATTGAATTATAAGGATACTAGACATGCCTCGGAGAACAGATGAAAAATTGTTTTCTTGCAAGCCCTTAGCTCACGGAAAGATCCTTGCATCTTAACAATATGAAGTACCGATGCCTGAGCTGCTGCTACTCTGCACAATGCATTCTTTGATATTGACGCAAACAGGCTCCTAGTTAAGAGAATAGATGACCACTTGACAAGTCTATAGCATCCTATATGAGATTGAAACTTCAATTGCTTTTCCATAACCTGTACAAGGTTGGCTGCAAAACTTTTCATAAATGTAACCTCCCTTAACGCTTTTACAATCACATTATCCACAGCTTTCCTCGAACTTCTTTCATCGTAAGTATACAATGTTTTGAAAATTAAATCTACCAATTGTGACACAAACTCAGTGGACATCTCTGCAGAGTTAAAATCCAAGTAAACCCATATCAGTATATTCAGAACAGATATGACTTTTCAAAGTAATACATGTACAAATTTCGAAGCCTATATTTTCTTTCTTAGACATACCAAAATGCAATCCATAAATTTGACAAAACACTTTAATTCTAAAAAAAACAACTCATGGTATGAACTCAATTGGCTTTTATTCCATCCAACCGGAAATGAGAATGGCATCAAAAACCCACACCAAATTAAACGGAAAATAAAAATGAATCAAACAAAGGCATTCCAATTTCAATCTATAAAATATATTAAAAGAATTTTGATAAACCCTGACCCTAAAGAGTCCCTTAATTGTAATGTAGTTTTGAATTATCAACTTTGTGACTTAGCTGATTTATGTATTGACTCGTGATAAATTTCACTAAGCATTTTAATTTATTTTTAAGGAAAAAAAAAAAAAAAAAAAAAAAAACCCATGATATGAACTCAATTGTCTTTTAAACCCTCCATCTAGAGATGAGAATGCCATTAAAAATCCAAAACATTGCACCAAATTAAGCAGAAAATCCAAAAATTAAAAAAACATTCCGATTTTCAATCTACAAAATGTATTAAAACAATTCCGATAAACCCCGAACCCAAAGAGTCCCCTAAACCTAGTTAGAACTATCGGTTGGAGGCCATTAATAAAGCCAGTTAAGGTAACAAAACAAAACATCGGCCATTAACGAAAGAATCGAACCTTTCTTCTCCAACTTTTCAACTACTACGCGCCAGTATCTCCTCCTCCCATTATCGATACCCATTTCTCTCTCTAATTTTTCGATCTGTCCAATTGACCAGTACTGATCTTCTGCAACTTCACCTCCCATCTTGTAGAGACTGAAAATGAGGGTTTCAATTAGACCAGCCGACAAGGTAGAAGGCGAAGAATGGTTTCGACCTAATCAGTATATATCTGTCCACTTTTTTGAAATAGCGTAGAATGTAAATAGCAAATAGAAAGAGTATGTACGCTATAATATATAGGCATGACGATGCCCTCATGTTGAGCCCTTCAAAATTATTTTTTTCTGCAATATAGTTACAAATATCTAAATAAAAATTTATTAAAAAAAAGTTTATGATGTAAAAAATGTTAAAAAATAATATTCAACTTGGAACATTTATAATGACATAATTTTAGTTAAAAAAAATTATTTAGAGTAAAAAAAAAAATTACATGTATCTCGGGTCTAAAAATTTACAAAAAAACCCTTGTGTTTTCGCTCTATATTTTACAGAGGTTTACTCCACTTTAAAAAAAACGAGTAAAGTATATTTCAACAATAATAATTCATTGGCAAAAGTAAAAACGTTCCTTTATGCATCTATTCAACAAAAAAACACTTGAGACAACTTTCAAGTAATAAGTGGTCTAGTGGTGTAAGTGGGTTATTTATCTTGTTTAAAATTTGAATTCGATTTTCACTCACAGCGGATGATTAGTAGCAACTTTACGTCTTACACATTATTCACGGAGTATCCCGAAATTTCGACCCTTATAAAAATACAGAGGAAGTTCTTTCTTATGTGTACAGTTATTGTAAGCGCAATGTGTTATGTCGATAGTTTAAAATATCTTACCTATTTTTCATTTTTTATGCACAAAAAAAAACATTAATTATTCACATTTTATAATCTTTAAGCTACAATAAAAGAGAGAGAGAGAGCTAATATATTGAAATTTAATATAGTGTAAACATGTGTTTGTATTGAGATTTTATATTTCTAATAACTTGTTTAATAAACACTTAATGAAGATGAATAGCAAAAAAAATAAAATGATTCGGTATGTCATTAAGCTTGTTTGTTTTGGAAAAGTAACAATATGAGATAAGTCTGACCGAAACAGTCATATTATTTATTTTATTCAGTAAGTGTTGTGATTTAATTGATTTTTGGTAAAATATTTATTTACAGTATAAGCAATTGCATTCAACATCCTTATATCAACGTGATAGATTGCATCAGACTATTTAGTGTGGTGGCCTTCATCATTCGAGACGTAGACTCTATTCACATGTTCTCTACCGACTTTTCCAATCCTCTTCATTTTCTACATATTTTTTTAGGCTTTGCATGTCCAAATTGGAACATATACAATCTCCTTGCTCCTTAAATTTTATTCATACAAAAAACTGTGTATTAAAGTTATGATTGTCCTTTTTTTGACTTGCAGGGCTATTTTTATACTATTTTTGAATTTTTATATTTTAATAAAATTCTAAAATGTAGGGTAGAAAAAAATCGAAAAACCAAATCCAAAGAACTGAAATCGGAAAAAAACAAAAAAATTAAAAATGAGAAAAACATTACATTCATTTCGCAACTACACACGGATTATATAGAGAACCAAATAAATAGAACTAGCATGTATGTGTGTCTATATATATATATATATATAATATACCCTAATAATCTTAATTTTTTATACTCTTTTTCTCTTGTATTTACTATTTTAAACTCCTTTTTTATTAACTTGTTTGTGTACTTATTTAAATAACATTATAACCAAATATAAACTCGTAACCGTATAATATAATATTTACTGAAAACGGTATTAACAAATAATTTGGTTAATTGCTATACAGTTATTTGTAGAGTAGTAATTGCACTATCCGAATTGTTTACCGTTATAAATTAATATTGTACTAAATCGTACCATGCATATCTCTACTAAAATATTTTTCTAAGAAAATTGTTTGCTAATGCTTATACGAGTATATTATTTTCTAGGCAAAACTCTTACTTATGCCGCTAAACTATTTAGTTTGTTACGCTTGGGTCACTAAACGGTTAAAAATTCCAATTGACCTACTAAATAAAATTAAAAAATTACTAATGAACGTTATTTAAATGCTGATGTGACAAAATTAAATAAAAAAACACATGGTAATTACATGGCAATTCGTGATTGGATCAGCGCAAAAATTTCACTCCTATAAAATTACCAATTTATGTTCCCAATTCTGATTCCAACGACTCACGATAACCAAATTAGGCTGATTAAAAACGAAATCTATGATGTTTCGAAATTTTCACAACTTGTGATTGTTCCCAATCATCTCTACGGATTTGTTAGGGTTTCACAATCTTGATTACCAGTTTTCTTTGTATCTCTACGGATTTGGTCTCTATATTTGTCCACTTGGCTCTCATTGTTTACATTTTTCCTCAAATATATTATATTTTTATTGTTTTATATAGTATAACTGAAATTAATATTGGCCAATTAATTTACAACATTTAGTAGTATAATTATTTTTAAAATGAAAATAATCCGACAATTTTTCACTATTTGATGAATATGTTGATTTTTAATCAAAATTTTAATAGTTGATTTTTTTAAAAGAACTTTTAACGGTAAAAATATTTTCAGTAATTCTAATTTTTAGAACGATTGATCTTCATCTTAATATCAACTATCTATTAACATATTTTGATCATTACTAATAGAATTATTAAGATCAAATGATTGGTGTAGTGGATAAAATTAGAGAGAAAGGGTAATAGAGGGAACATGTGAGTTTTTCATCAAAATTTCAATGATTAAAAATTATTTTAAACTTTTAACGATAAAAATATTTTTAATATTTTTAATTTTTGGAAGGATTAAGCTCAATATCATAAACTATTTATTAACATTACTCACAAATTATTAATATCAAATAGTTGTTATATCAGAAGAAATCAGAGTGAAAGTGTAATGGATAAGAGCAAATCCAATGATATGACAATAAATTAAAGTTATAATGATAAAATTGATAATATTATATTATTTTATGTGAATAAGGGATATGTGCGTCACCGTATTTTACTGTGTGCGACACCTTCCAAAATGATGTTTTGGAAGAAGTTATATATATATATATATATATATATATATATATATATATATATATATATATATATAATATTATTTCAGACTTCTAAATCCTCTCTCTCTCTCTCTCCTTTCGTCTTCTAGACTTTTACATATGATTTTCTATTTCTTCTCCCTCATCTCTTATCTTCTCATTCTCTTATTTTTTTGCTATAATTTTGGTAATGGTGGTGCTATGTTTTTGTTGTGGGCGACGGTGGTGGGCGGCGACGATAGATGGTGGGCGGCGGCAATAGATGGTGGGTGGAACAACGATTTCTCTTTACTAAATTTATTTTTCTCTCTCCTTTTTTTTGTAAATTTGGGTGTTGATAAGTAGGTAGTGATAATGTTGGCGAAAGACAGTGGACGGGTGAAATTTGTGGTGTATATAGTGGAATGGTGGTAGATCTGGTGTTATGATAGTAGATATAGTGGTGGCCGTGGTGGTTTCTAGAGTTAATTTTGGTGGTGTTAGTGGTTTTAATGGGTAGATTAGGTGTCACGATGGTGGTAAATTAAGTTATGATGAAGGTTGAGATGAATGGATTTTGTGGTGGATATGATTAGTTGGTAATGGTTGGTAGTAGGGTTGAGCAAGAAATTGAATTTGGCCCCGAAACTGCAACAAAATTCGATCAAACCGCATCAACAGTTCTGGCGTATATGGCCTCTATAAGAGGGTTGAGAAACCATATTTGCGATTTGGTTTCGAATTCTGCAATCTAACGCACCGCACCTACAGGTTTGTCTGATTTTAATTTTTGTTGTTCTTTATGGGTGTTAAACTGTTAGTGTAGTTTCACATTATAATTGCTGGAATGTAGTCCCATTAATTTTTAGTTTCTTGCTTCTTCCATATTCATTAGTGCATGCTTGCTCGCGTTTATATATAGCTTCATTTTCTAATTCTTCATACGTTCATCATTTATTCTCCGGCTACTGTTTCATGGACTGGTCAGGATTAAAACATTTAATTAGGTTAGACAAGAAACTTTACCCTATTTTTTTATTATTATCTTTTTAAACTGCACATGTTAAAGAGGCATCAAGGGGGTTTCAGTCATGTTCATATACATTCAAAGCCAGAAAAAAAATATAAAATTTTATTTTATGTAGCACATATTAAAGAGGCACCAAGGGGGTTTCAGTCATGTTCATATACATTCAGAGCTACAAAAAATATATAATCTCATGCGCTAACAAGGCACATAAATTATATCATGTCCCTAGAGGAATTTTTTACTTACCAAAATAATTAATAAATAAGCTATTATGCTGCATTCATATGATCTTGTAGGAGATATACGTGTTGTCGTCATAGAGAAAATTTTAATCCAAGCAACCTACAATTTTCCTTGTTTGGTTTGGTTCATGGAATTTTGTATTTTTATACCTCCATTTTAACTTGATTTGTTTTCAAAATTGCTTGTTGAGTAATTGTTGCTCACTCTTGCTTTATATTACATGTTCACAGTTATGACTGAGAAGGCTAATAGTTCTAGTAAAGATAAAGGCAAGGCTAAGGCCATCAAGTAGTTTTAGTTAAATATAATATTTATATTAAATATGAATGTCATGAGCAATTATAATCTTTTATGTATGATAGTTTTTTATATTAAAATATTGTTGTAATAGTAAAGGTTGGTAAAACTTGAGATAATGTTAAGTCATGTAATATTAGATGATGTATATATTTATGTTTTCCGTAATGGGTTGATGGTTAGATATATTATATGTTTTATATCGTGAGCACCAAATTCGAGGTAAAAGTACCCCTGATTTAAGGGCTTTACAAGTTGGTATCAGAGTTCTTAAGTTATATATCTTAGGCGGGAAAAAACTTTAGAAATATGACCTTAGAAGAGATAAGACGAAGATGGGTAGGAGATAAAACTCATGTTGAGTTTTATGATATGAAATTAGGAGATGTGTTGTAGAAAGAGTTATTGTGTCTCATTCCATACAATGAATATATTTTATTGCTAGGTACTAATTAAGTTTTTTTTTTGTCTTTGGTAGTTGTAGGATACCTGAGATTGGTGAGCCAGGCTGAGTGATGAAGGAGGAGCCTTGCGATATCCATGTCGTATAGGAGGGGCCTATTGTTGGTTTGTAATAATTCATAAACATACAATCAAATTGCATAATAATTGTAACGACCCCGAAATTCGACCCACTTTATTCCCTTAAATCTTATATTTAATAAACATTATTTTCATTACGTCCAAATTTCGGTCCGTTAATAAATCTTTCATCACCTTAATTGATCCATTTTCAAAATCATCAATTACCAAATTTTCGGTATAAATTTTTCTTTTTCTCGGTTCAATTGTTGTATTTAAAACATTTGGATATTAAAAATCCTTACATTCCGATCCTAGTCCCATGGATCGCAACCTTTACTTTTTCTTTCTCTTTCTTTGTACCAATATCTTAAGTCTCATCATTCCACATTTAATATCCTTTCATATCCGTAACTTACAAAAATAATACCATAATTGTCATAACTATCAGAATATTCCATTCTTATTTCAATTCATAATATCGCATTTCACAATTCTCTAAAATTTTATCAATAAAACTTTAACTCATTTCTTGATGTACCTATCAAGATAGTTTCTCATTCTTCGAAAACTTTCTTTTTCTCTAATCGTACTTATCCTTACTTAACCAACTTATTTCATACCTTCTATTTACACCTTATTTATACTCTGTACATTCATCCTTTTCTTCTTAATTCACATTCATAATCCTCTTCATATTTCATAATTCATTCTTTACTACCTCTATTATTCAACATTAGGTTTTAAATACTAACATTTACTTGATTTATCATAATCCTTATTTAGAATTATTTTAAAATTCTGGGGTATCACAATAATAGTAGAAGCAAGGTAAAACAGATTTTAAATCTTTTACTATAAACCATAATTTATGATCGACCTTTATGCACAATTATTAATTAACAAAGAACGAGTTAGAGATTATACCATTGAAGATTTAACGTTTCCACAAGTACGTGTTCAACTCCTTTATTCTTCGTGTTCTCTTTCAAATTCACCGATTAGATTCTTTCAATCAATGTTAGCCACCTTAGTGTTTGGCCTCTAGAGGTGATCCACTAAGGAATAATATGGATTTAAGAAGTGGGTGGTGGCAAACTCTAGTTTTCTCTCTCTTTTAATTTCATAGATCTAGAGAACTTGTGTGTACGCTTTAAGAGATTATATGAATCATAGCTTCATGCAGAACTGTAAACTCGGCCATATTAATAAAACAATACTAATCAAGTTGTATAAAGATAATATTTTAGAACCTTTTGATTATGAATCAAATACAACTTGTAAATTTTGTTTCAAGGGTAATATAACTAAATCTCCATTTAGTTGACATAGAGAGAGAGAGTTATAAAGTTGTTAGAGTTGGTATACACAGTTGTGTGTGGGACCTATGACAACACATACAATAAGAGGATATTCATTTATTACTTTTATTAATGATTCTAGATTTTGATATATGTATTTGATGAAATCCAAATCCAAATCGTTTGAAATGTTCAAAGAATCCAAAATAAAGTAGGGAAACAAACAGCCAAAAATATTAAAGTTCTTTTATTAGACTGATAAGAGAATACTTAAATAGTAAGTTTCTAGATTATCTTAAAGAGATTGATAATCTCTCACAATGGACATGGTGATGATCCACGGTAAGTTATACCGACCTTCCAGTATCCTTCTAGGATTGTACCCTAGAAACGGCTGCATACCTACTTAATAATATACCTTCAAATTTCGTCTCTAAGACTCCATATGGGTTATGAATAATATGTTAAGATTTGGACTGTCTAACTTATGTCAAATGGTTTAAAAATGATAAGATTAAGATAAGATCTGACAAGTGAGAACTTATGGATATCCTAAAAAAAGTTTAGGGTATCACTTCTATAATTATACCAATTAAAATGTGTTTGTTGAAACACGTTGTCTTCTTAAAAAATGAGTTTGTCCTTAAGGGGTTAGTGAGAGTGAGATAGATGTTGAAAAAGTTCAAGAACCATAAAATACAACAGATTAAATGAAGGAATCTATTCAAGTAAATAAACCTGTGGTACCACAACCAAGTCGTAAATCTGGTTTAGTACCGAAGATACTTGAAATACATGGATTCATCATAAATGATGATGATGAGGTACGCATCATAATGATGAGGTACGTATTATGTGGATGATGATCTAGTTACATATAATGAGACATGAGTAGGGACTCCAGAAAAATGACTGTTGTTTCAAAATGGATCTTTTAGAAAGACTAAAGTAGATGACAAGGTGAAGACCTATAAGACCAGACTAGTGACAAAAGGTTTCAAACAAAGTCAATGAGTTGGCAATGATGAAACTTTTTGCTAGTAATAATGCTTATATCCATTCAGATTTTACTTGCAGTTGCAGTTTACTATACAAAAAAGATGTATGTATGATACAACCAAGGGGATTTATCTCCATAGAGATGGAGTAAATTAAGTGTGTAAGCTATAATGATCCAATTATGGCTTGAAGCAAACTTCTCAAAGATGGAATATCCGTTTTGATGAGACAATCAAATGAGTTTGATTTTATCAAAGACGAGGATGAACTAAGTGTGTACAAAAGTTAGTGGGAACATTGTGACATTTCTAGTACTATATGATGATATACTACTGATAATGAATGACATACCGATGCTACAATCAGTATAGTTGTAGTTGTCTAAACATTTCTCCATCAAGGACTTGAGAGAAGCATAAAGGTTTATAGAGATAGATCGTAAATGATGCTCGGCTTGACCTAAGAAATATACATTGATTCGATCATATGCACAAGACCTGATGTTGCTTATGTAGGATAAGCATATATCAATTCAATCTTGGAGAAGAATATTAGAAAAGAGTTATAATGGTTGGTATAATTAAAACTATAGGGTTTAATAGTCTCTAATTTTCAGACTAACTAAGACAACAACAAATCCATTTTAGGTTATATGATTACCTTGAACAGTGGCGTAGTAAGTTGAAAAGGTTCCAAATAGCAAAGTGTTGTTAATCTAATGATAAAGACATAGTAAATAACTATAAGTGAAGCTACAAAGAAATTGTTTAATTCAATAAGTTCATTACAAAACTTAGAATGATTCTTAACATTAAAGGAGTTTAATTCACCAAGGAACTTAGGTCTCATTTGAATTCCAAACACGTTTTGCAGCACTTTCGTATGATTAGAAGAGTTATAGAAAGATGAAAGGAACACCACAAAGATGGTAGACTCTTAGTGCAGCATTATAGATTAATTAACTAATGCATTTACTAAGAAATTTGTACGTTACTTAGAGAAGAATGGTACAGGGATACCAAAGGGTGATTGACTTTAGTGCAAGTGGGAGATTAAAAGAAGTATGACCTCAAGCCAATTAAATTTGACGTGATATGCATATACTTTATAATCTTATTCGATTTATTAATAAAAGTATCAAGATATTTCTTTATTCATGATTAATTGGCTGAATTAATTATATGAATAAACTCATAGTTTTGAGTAATACTTTTAGAATCATAATGTTGATTATGCTAATGAGATCTAAATTGAAGATAGCTCAAAACTAAAATGTTCCTAAATGTGGGATCACTAAAATGGGGATTAGCGAATCAGAATAAATTAGTACATACTATGCTTGCTCTTATAAAGAGTATGATTGATCTCATAATTATTTATGTAAAGACACTAAAGTAAGTATGTAGGAGCTTATTAGAGAATAAGTTTACTGAACGTGACTTGCACAAGGAACACCTAGTGGAATTTTACTTGCATGCCAATAGAAGTTCCTTTTGTGATAGTAGTATAAGTAATCATTGGACTTGAGATCATCATAATACCTTGTATATGATGAGTTATATTTTGGCATATTCCTTAAGACCTTAAGGGTATATCAAAGGGTATAATCGAGTATAATAAGTTGTACACGGAAGTAGTTTAATGGTCAACAAAGGATTTACCACTTCCAGTAATGGAAAAGAATATCCTATGTAATTCGATATATGACAACTCAGAAATTCTTAGCCAATGTAGAATGAAAATTAGAAATGAGTTTCTAATTTATATTAGAGTTGTGTATTTGAGAATTGAAATGCATATGATCAAATAAAATAAGACTTGACAAAAATTCCATATCTTATATTTGATTGGGACATTGTGTGGTAAAATGATTGAATTGTACGGTAATTATTCGCTGAAAGGGTTCTTTTACGTTCAAACGTTGAAATTTATATTATCTGAAAAGTTATTGATCGCAAAGGGGGTTTACCCTTAGTGTGGAATAAATATTATTTATTAAATGAATTAAATAGTTTAATTCATTCATATAGATAAGATTAGAATGATTCTAATTAAGTTATTCTATAACCAGTTTAATATGGAGAACCTAAATGGTCACACAACAAAAGAGTAATATTTATTTTAGAAGTGAATAACATAATCGTAATAATAAATTAAGAATATTTAATTTATACCATGGTGATAGAATAAATTAAATAGCTTAATATTTATAATTCAGTATTTTAGAAATATTAATTATAAATTAATAAGAGGAGTCTTATTATTATTATTATTATTACTATTATTATTATTATTACTACTATTGTTAGTTCCCAATGACACGATAGATATCTAGAAGGGGGGGTTGAATAGATACTTTTCAAAAATTTCTTTTACTTTAACGATCTTGCTTTAATTAATACTTAATCAAAAAGTTTAACACAACGGAATACGATTTAGTTACCCTTCTCTTGATATGTTAAAGTAAAAATTCAACAAACAATTATATGGCAGATATAGCAATTAAAAGACACAATAAGAAAGACTCCAGGTTTTAAGTGGTTCAGAACTCACAAGACTCCTACTCCACTGTTCTGCTCTTCTAGCAGCAAATCCACTAAGGATACTTTTACAATTTCAGAATCACTAAGATTCCTTCAAGACCAGTAGTCTTGGAACTGTAGTTCACTAAGAACTCTACAAGTCTAACAGACTTGGATACTCTAGTTCACAAAGAACTCTCCTGGAGTGATGTAGATTTGGATGTGCTACTAAGTTACTTTTAGCTTGATTTTTCGAAGAACTTAGTAGTAATGCAAGCTTTCTTATTAGTTTGATCTTTTCAACTTCTTGCGTATATTTTTCTTGTGTAATTCGCTACACTTTTTTTTTGCCAATCTTGGTATTTAAAAAGTGAGGGCTTCAGTTTTCTTCCCATTGGAACATCTGCTTGAGCTTTTGTTTCTTTCCGTTACCTTACAGAGGAGAGCTGCTGTATATTATATTAATATAGCTAATTAATGCTATGATGAGATTTTATTTGATCTGACATGTTAGTCCATGAAAGGTTATTTTCTTTTTCCTTGGGGACAGATATGTCAATCGTAGGTTCCTACCAACTTTCATAGAGTCGTTTGGTCCTTCCATACTATAGGACTGATATGACACAATCCTCTGACTTTTCTGCCTTGAAAGTCTTCTTTCTGTTGCATAGTGTGATTGGGTCAATCCCCTGACTTTTTTGACTTTGATCGATTTGCAGAAGCTTTTTGGTTATATCAATGAAGATTGAATTCTTGAACGGAATAGCTTCTGATCTGAGAGTCGTGATGTCTCTTGCCTTTTTGCTCAACGACCCTCCATGATCAACTCTACGAATATCCTTGCTGTCGTGATTGATTTGTAAAGGATCATCTCTTATTGTCATCGTAGAGTTTACTCCACAGTTAGACTGTTGAATGTAGAGTTCGTTCTACGGCTTCTTGTTTAAAACATAGTCTGTTGGTTGTAGAGTTTTCTTAGCCAAAATCGTAGAGTCCATTCTACGTTTGGTTGTCCTGATCGTAGAGTCTGTTAATCGTAGAGTCTTCTTGACTGAAATCGCAGAGTCCATTCTACGATTATATTACAACAAAAGATCAACCTAACAGTTTTGATCTATTTAAATCTAAGTCTTAGTACAACACAAAAGACTTTATAAATCCATACATTTATATCAGGATATCAACCTAACAGTTTTGATCTTATCTAACATAGCCCTTGTACATTATTTCTTATCATCAAATTTAACCATTCAATATTCAACAACTATCATTATAATTATTTAGTTCATAAATGGTTTAGAAATTAATTAGTAAATAGTAGTATTATTATAAACAATTAAGTTCCTAAATGGTTTAGGAATTATAATTATAATAATTAATTAAGTTA
This sequence comes from Hedera helix, assembly GCA_947179155.2. Lineage (NCBI taxonomy): Eukaryota > Viridiplantae > Streptophyta > Magnoliopsida > Apiales > Araliaceae > Hedera > Hedera helix. Next base: position 10,386,022 of record OX359277.1, read on the forward strand.
CTAAATGGTTTAGTAATTAATTAATAAGAAGTACTATCATTATTAAATAATTAAGTTCCTAAATGGTTAAAAAATTGTAATTAATTAATTTAATTCCTAATTAAATTGAGAATTAAATTAAAACCTTAATCGTAAATAGTTTATGAGGGTTTTCTATATCTATAAATAAGAGTAGTCTTATTATGAATTAAGGTTGCACACTATTTCACAAGAACTGAGGGAGTACTTCATAATTCTCTACATCTAAGGAGTTAGAGAGAGAGAGAACTAAGACTAGTCACCCATGGTTTGGAAAAATCAAAATCTATTTTTTTTAATTCATAGATCTTTTGGTGGATCACCTCTAGAGGCTTCACACTTGGGGAACTGACATTAATCTGTGAAATCTAATCGATAAATTTGAAAAAGAACTTGAAGGATTAAATGGAGTTGAACTGGTACCTGTGGAAGCTTGGTTCTACAAAGGTATAAATCTTTTATCCTTACTCAATTAATAATTATTGCATAAAAAATATCATGGTTATTGGTTTGTAAAATTTTTAAAATCTGATTTTATTTTCTTCCGTTGCGCTATTACAATTAGATTGTATGTATGTCATACTTTTGCAAACCAATAAGAATTGTATTGAAAACCTTCAAAAAATAAATAGGCACATGAGGTGATTAGCCTTGTCGTACTTTACGTTATGCATAACATTTACTCTCAACGCACGAGTCGTTTCCACGACTTAGAGTAGTATCCCCTTTATCAAGGTTGTTCATCTCAATATAGTAGTCGCAAAGTAATTGGTTTTGATAGCTTTCTCAAAGAGATATAATTGATTGGTAATTTATGTCATCATCTGTTTAGCCGAATCAAGTGGCATAAACTTACTTTCCAAACATCTTGTTTGTATTTAGGATTCTCAATATTTATAATTTAATGTTTAAAAAATCTTTCTAAGCATATACATACGAATGGTCGTATTTACGTTACGGCAATTTAGATTTCAGATAATTATTTCACATGTAAAACTTGCATAGAACAATAAAGGTGTACAGGTTAAGGGTATTTGCCTATTACGTGCTTTTCTTTCTTCTAAATTATTGACTCCCGGTTGACCTACATAAGTCATGATTCGATCTACTGATTAGTCTCTATCGGACTATTAATAAAATTTACATCGGTCTAAAATATCTCGTAAACCTTCATCATTGAATCTTACTTTATCCTTTAATATCTCCTCATTTACCTTATTCACTATCTCTTTTTAAAATCTTTAAAAATGGCTACTAGAGCCACTAGGGGGTTGGAATTTGGGTTTATCGATTATGGGTTTCTGTTTTGGGTTAACCCTTCTAACAAATCTACTAACTTCTGCATAGGGTCTGCCTGACCCTTTTCGTTATTGAATGATTCCTCTTGTGTTTGTTACGCTTATTGTCTACATCTTGGCAATATATTCTGTTTAATAACACTTTATATTATTATTTCATCAGCTATTTTGAACAACTATATGTAATGCAATATTTAATAGTAAAATACATTTAATAAAATATTTATATTCATATACCATTGATTTAGTACATCATACATTACATCACGTGACATATTTCTATAAATTCCCATATCATCATCTATCATCTATCCCCTATTATCACAAAAGATGGGAATTTATAAACATCATACCCCGTTGTCAAAAACAAAAGTTGGGGTTTACAATTACTATCCCATATGTAGCATAAAAGATTGCGATTTACCTGACATGTTTCCTTATTATAAACAAAAGATGATAACTAATATCTACATCTTAATACCATACTAAGTACATATGCAAGACCTCCTACCGGAGCATGCCACGACCCACTGCATCGTCATACTCTTGCTGCCCAATATGAATCACCTGATCGCAACTCATGGTATAACGAGTCTGACTGTCCTATGGTGGAAAATAGTACACTCGATCCATCCATCGTCTGAATACAGTATGGAATGCGTATCTCATTCAATCAGTCCTCATCCTCTTACTCCGCACCTCATCATTAAGATCATCCACTCTCTTATGTCATCTAGCTGCTCTTCAATCTGAAGTTTGTCAGTCACCTCCTTCTCTAGTTGTGTCCAAACAACATCTCTTTTGACTTTCAGACTTTCTACCTGGCCCGTTAGCTCCATATTCCTCGCCAGGAGGTGATGCACCAAGGCTCCTAGCTGTGTTGCAGCCTCCCGACGTCCCTGTACCTCAGCCTTTAGCTCAGATCTTCCTCTATCATACGATATGATTTCTCTCCTAATAACTCATCCTCAAATGAGGCATACTCCTGAGATTTTCCATCTGATTCCTCTGCTGGACCCATATCTGGATCTGACCCCTCCATCTCCTTCGGATCTGTCTTTAGCCCAATCTCTCCCTCAACTAGGGGAACCGCTTAGACTGACACTGTTGCGATGGCCCCTTCCGACACTACATGTATATCTCGGTGCCCATCCTCCATTATATGATTGGGCTCCCCTATCTCAGGCACCCTACAACCACAAACAAGAAACTCAACTAAGTCAATATCTCGCAATAAAATATATTCATTATATGAAATAATTTTTTTTAATGATAACAATAACTCTCTATGATACATCTCCTAATTTTATCTCATAAAACTCAATATGAGTTTTATCTCCCTATCTGTCTTCGTCTTATCTCTTCTAATGTCATATTCCTAAGGTTTTTCACCCATCTAAGGTGTATAACCCCATAACTCTGATACCAACTTGTGACGCCTCTAAATTCAAGTACTCTTATCTCGAATTCAATGCTTACAATACCATCTAAACAACACATACGTAACTACCCGTTTGTTACATAAGATCTAAATATTTATATCATATGATAATTATTTTAACAATCATCCCAGGTCTTATAAACCTTTACTAATACATCATAAATCTTAATAACAAAAGACTAACATTGTTCAAATTTAAATATATAAGTACGAATACATAATCAAATCTTAGACTGTGATATCTCGAATATTTATGAGGTTCCCGAAAATATAACCGAACGCGATTAAAGGTTAACTTATAAAAATCTAACACTAGTAAGTCGATAGACGATTAATGAAATAGATGACTAAGTATTTAACATAATTCGAATGTTAGGGTTAAATGGAAAACATGTGTTAGAAATTTTAAAACCTAAGATTGGTTGAGGATGTATACGATAAAGTATACACTAAGTAGGTATTTATATGAAGTGTAATTACAGAAAACCCTATTCGCAAATGTAGTTAGAATATAGGGAGAATATGGAGATAAAACGAACCGTTCATAAAGATGAATATTATACAACAGAAGGAAATGATCCGATATCCGGTAATACTTGTAATAAGATTATAGGGGATCAATAAAGATCGACTCCTGTGATCTAATCAGTGTGTGAACTGCGGAGCAAAATACCTAAAGGACATAATTTCTCATGTATACTTTAAAGACCTAAAATGACTCGTAAAAGCAATTGTAGATGATTAAAGGTTGAAATTACAACCTAAACTGAGTGTAATGGGACTAAGAATGTGTCTTAATGCTTAACCTAAGAAAAAGATTTTCTCATAAAATAAACGCAGAAAAATATTATTAATGCGAAAAACATCTTTGTGTTTTTCGAAATCTCACATTCCTAGATAACGTTTATATGATGTGGCGATGCGTATTGTCAAATAAAATATTTCTCAAAAAATTTAGCGGAAGTCATTATGTACGAATACGGTAGGAATACGAGGTAGAAACTTTCCATAAAATGGAGAGTTTAGCAACTTCCCGTAAATGAAAAGTTTTCATAAAAGAAAAGTCTAGAGAAAATGAGAGATGACAATTTTGCCATAAAATATTTTTATAATGACTTTGATGTCCTAATAATCACCTATAAGCCCTTTTACCCTTGGTTGATGAGTAGGAATGACAAGTTTACCCTTGGAAGTGTATTTGATTTAATTGGCCCAAACCCTAACTCATTAAATGATTAGGGCCAAATTGCTGTAAATTTTATTAGTCGTCCCACTGTAATTTAATTAAAAGCCCAACGTAAGTTGTAGAGGAGACCCATGGTTAAATTTACTTCCAAGGCCAATGACATAGTTAAATTGAGTTAAACTTTAACCTAATGAATTAATTACGGTAGCCTAATATCGAGTCCAATCGATTTAATTGTTGGGAGCCCTAAATGAAGTAACTAGTAGTCATTTGGATTAATAAATTGAGTCCAAGAAAATTAACGTGGGAGCCCAAGTGAGGAAATGTATTGGTGATATATGTAGAAAGTTAACTAAGGAGGAGTTAATAGATTCACCATGGTTTGGGTGTAGTAGAGAATTAACCCTACATTGATTAAATGGTGGAGAAAATGGAGCAAAAATAGCTAGGTTAGCACAAGGCTCCATTCATGCCTAGAAAATACAAATCCTTAATTTCCTCCCATGCAATGTCATTTTCCCTAAAAAGTGGATCTATGTTTTCTTGTTTAATTAATTTTAATTAATCAAGGTTGGGGGATTAAGAGGGGCTAAGCTTGATCAAGTAAATGTCTATATATAGAGTACTTCACCAAGTGTGAGAGAGTTTACTTCATTTGTTCATTCACCAAGTATGAAAAGTTAAGAGTTGAGAGAGAACAAAAGGAAACTAGAAAGAAAAGTTAGAGAGAAAGGCTAGAAAGAAAGGAAGAAGAAAACCTAGATCATCAAGAAGGATCATCTAGACAATCAAAAGTAGATCATCAAAGCCTAGTCTCATTTTTTTAGCAAGAAGGAAAAGAGCTATCAGGTCCAATAGGTATAAAACTACCTTTAACCCTAGTTTTAAAGCTCCTTATGTTCTTTATTTAATTTCTATGGTAGAAAACTATTTTCAAAGATCTTTATGTTTAAATCCATACTATATTAGTAGATCTATGGTTATAAGGGTTTAATATGAGTATTTATATGCATTTATATTAGAAAACTTGATAAAAGGCATGAAATCGATTTTACCGGAAAACTCTAAAACTGGATAGCCCGCTTTATGGAGTTACTGTTCACGTTTCATAACTCCTTTTTGAGATCCGTCAACTCTGGGTGGTAGATCTATAAGATAAAAAAAACAATTACGTGGAACGATTGAAAAATATTTAAAGGGCTATTTTTGGTGATTTCTTTAACAAAAAAGTTTACTGTCAGAAAAACCCTAAAAACCTCCTGCCCAGAATTTTACACGGCTTGTGTTAAAAGTTACTTCCTTTTTATACATAATATTATATGGTTTAAAGAAGCCACTATCCAAAAATGAGCTTGATCCGGTCTCAGATGAGTTATGACCTGGTGATTTTCTAAGTTTTAAAAAAGTATAACTGCTATAACTTGAAAGTTGTAACTCAGAAAATTATAAAATTTTAAATGGGGGTATTCTATGATGACAGGAAGCTACCGTATAAATTTTAGAATTTTCTAATAAAAACTCAATTTTTAATAATTATTGCAAATTACGGGCATAAATGACCTATTGAAAAATAGTAAATGAGGTTGAAAAATTAACAGAAAAATATTTTGTGAATGATATGAAATATAATAATTATATCCAAGAGATATTAAAATAATAAGTCAAGTAAGAATCTTTGATAATTAAGTTTGACTTAAGAAAAATAAAGGTAATAACATAAAATAATTATGTATTATTTAATTAAAAATAAATAATACATAGAGGTAATTATTTATCATTTATATAATAAATAAAGTGATTAAAAAATTAAATTAATTATTTATTATTTAAATAATAAATAAAGTAAGAGAATTAAGGAATTAATAAAGTGATTAAAAATAATTTGCATTAAATTGTTTATGTTTTTAAATATTACTAAATGATTGAAATATTATTAAATAATAATATTAGTTAAATAAATCAATTATTATTAAATGATTAATAATAATAGTAAATAGTTAAATTATTATTAAATGATTAATGATAATGATAAGTGATTAAATATTATTAAATGAGTAATAATATTAGTAACCAATTAAGATGTTGTTAAATACTTAATAACATTAGTAAATGGATGAGGTATTATTAATTGTATAATAATATTGGCTGGTAACTAAAATATTATCCAAGAGGGATAATATTGTCTTAAAATTTATGTGTTAGTAAATAGGGAATTATATGCTTAAGTCAATTCATTTGAGAATAATATAGGAATACCTGTGTGTTTTACTAATTGAAAGATAAACCTATTTAAAATTAGGTCTTTCAAAGGAAGTAATGTAAATTGTGTGAGTGTTAATGATGGACACAGATGTAGAGTAGTAGCGTAAGTCAATACGCGTATTAGGTAAGTTTTTCAGTATTAAGTGATATATTTGCGAACTTGTTGCTATATGTATAAATTGTTATGTGTGCATTTATTGTATGTGCGAATTGATTTTAAATATGCCTTTATATAGTCATATTATATGAATAACTAATATACAATTGATGCTATGAGTTTCAATGTGTTATATGGATTATATAACTTAGAAAGATTGAGATGCATGGTAAGCATGAAGTAATTAGATAAATGTAAAGCATGAGAAGCATGATGCATATATAAAATGAGATGCATAAAGTATGATTTAAATGTGAACTATGTGTTATGTGATAACTGTTAGACTTGGTGAGTCGTTGTGCTCACTATTGCTTAAAACAAACATTTTCAGAGAAGTAAGAGGAATGCAAAGTCTCGGTAAGAACAATCAACCAAATTTGACTAGAAGTCGTTGAAGTTAAGTTTTGTAATAAAACCTTATTATCAACATCTTTGTGGTATTGGGTTGTGAATCGATAGGGGTATGTTTGTTGTCATTTCTGAAAGTTAGAAAACCTGTACGTGTTAGTATAATGTTTAGATATATTAGACACTTGTATTATTGCAAGTCACAGATATGTAAGAAAAGATTGTGAAAGAATAAACTCGTATTGTATATCATATTGAGATGTAATAAGTAAATTGTAAAGATTATGATTCTGAGACAAATAAATAAAGAGAGTAAAGATGTTATAATGTTTTGTTTTTTTTAAATCTGTTGAGTTTTTAGTAGTATTTTATTATATAATGTTGTGAATTTTATAAGAATGCTATACATTAACACACGAGGTCGCCTGTAGCGAGTATGGGGATTCTCGAGGCGTTACATAGACTACTTAGTAGCCATGACTTTGCACTTATTTTTTCTAGAACTATCAGCCTTATCCGTCTTCACTGTAAATATGGTATATAAAGCAAGAATGAACAACAAATGTGCTCAGCAAATATGTAATAAGAAATAAACAATAATCAAGTTTAATGGTTTATAAACTTATTAGGTTTAATAATTTCTGATAAGACATGGTGTGAAATGATATATCATAATTGAAAAGTTTATTAATGGTTCATAGTCTGGAAAATGCAAAGTTATAATGATTCAGGAATGACCGATTATCTATGTATTCGACAAAAGAAAAATCCTGATATTTCAAAGCATTAGTGTTTTTCATTACTGAGTGGTCACTAAGGACTATTGAACTCTAAGAAGGATTTACAGTATTGTACTAAAAACCTTTGAACAATAGATAGATACATGAGGACTGAGGTGATCAGCCTCGTCGTACCTCACATTATGCATAACATTTAGTCTTAGCGCGTAAGTCGTTTCCACGACTTAAAATAGTATCCCCTTTATCAAAGTTATTCATCTCAGTATAGTAGAGTCCACATCTAAGCAATTAGTTTGGATAACTTTCTCAAAGAGATAAAATTGATTTGTAATTTATGTCATCACATGTCTAGACGAATCAAGCGGCATAGTGTGAGGACCCGAATTTCCAAGATTTCTTTAAGAATATTAAATGAGAATTTAATTGATAAAATTATCAAGGCTGTTAAATTAATTATTATATTATGTGATTTAATTGATAAATTAAATCTGTGCAGAGGTTATGATGAATTGTGTTGAAATTAAAATAATTGAAAAGTAAATAAATTGTGTAAATACAATTTATGAAGAATAAAAGAAATTCCAGGTAAATGTACAATAAATTGTACAATTTAATTATTGTGGAAGTACATAAGTTATGATTCTAAAGGAGGATATGTGATAATGTAAATGTATGAATTAAATATGTATATATTTATATATATACATTTGTATATTATATATGTGAACGTTTAATTGATAATTTCAAATTTCATTAATTATGGAAATAAAGGGATTAATAATTAAATTAATCCAAATTTAAATAAAAAAAGTGAATGAGGGAGTTGGTAAAATTGTATGTGTTGATTTTAGAATTTATCAAGAATTTTGGAGGAGGTTTAGAAATTAATTGAGAAAGAAAGGTAATTATATAAATTATATAATAATAATTATATAATTTATATAAGGAAATTAGAATAAGGTATGAAGAAATAATAATTATATAAATTATATAAGAATAATTATGTAATTTATATAAGGTGATTAAATGGAATAAAGTTGGAGGAAATTAAGAAATTATTTAAGAAAGGAGAATGTAAATATATAAATTATATAATATTAAGTTATATATAATTTATATATATATATAAAGAAATTAATATGAATATTAAAGAAATTGAATAATAAATAAGAAAAAGGAATGTTTTAAGTTATTAAAAATTATATTTATGAATAATGGAATTATTATGACTTTTACGAAGGATAATATTTCGGAAACGTGAACATGTTAATATAACATGTTGTCTAGGTAACGAAGTGAAAAATTATGAAAAATAATTTTTATAGGCTATACGAATTATGTTATGATTTTTGGAGGTATTAATTATCTCATATAATTACATGCATGGCGTTACGCGTGTACGAAAATTTGACAAGAAAAATACCGAAAAAGGTGTTAATATTATTCATAAATCATGTTATGATTTTTAGTAAATTAAAATAAATATTTTGTATACATTATATAAGCTATTTATTACACGAGATAATTACGTAATGCTTTAAAAAGGAAATTTGCATGCGTTTTTATTTGGAAAATTCCGGAAGCTTAAAAGTTGGCTGGGCATGAGGCGGTGGAATTTATTTGTTTGTCAAATTGGATTAAGTGCTTGGGAGTTATAAAAGAAAAAGAATGAAAGAAAAGGAAACAAAAAAAAAAAGCAACAAACAAAACACTTCCTCTCTCTAATTGTTCCACCGCCACCCACTACCACCATGCTATCTTTCGACCACCAAGCCACCGTACACCACCAAGAGAAGGAATTTTGGTGCCATTAAAGAGTTTATCAAGCTTCAAAGGGAAGTTTTGGAAGGTATAAAATATTTTAATTAATTTATTTTGTATGTATTAATTTTAAAATAATTGTTGGAAAATTAGAAAATAATTAGTATAATTATTCTAAATAATTTATGATGGTATACCTATGAATTATATGATTTTTGGAATGATTATATTGTGAAAGTTTGGATCAAAAATGGTGTAATTTATTCTTGGTTGGGCTACTATAAGCGGAAGAAAGAGAAAAGAATTTCTGGGCTGCCGCGCAATGCGCGGCAGCCAATTTTTTTTCTGGCGCGGGAGTCAAAACGACGGCGTATGGGGGGGGCAGAAGGGGCCGCGCCATGCGCGGATGAGGTTTCTGTAGCGACCGACCCAAACGACGTCGTTTGGCGTCGGCAAGGGCAGGCCGCGCGCAATGCGCGGCCGATGCAAAGTAGCGAAATTACGAGATTGCCCCCGGTCTTTTCAACTATTTCCGAACGTGTCCCTTAACTGCGGAAGTTACAGAATTGCCCCTGGACTTTCCGGAAAATTCCGGATATGTCCCTAACGTCGCGAAATTTACGAAAACGCCCCTGAGCTTTCCGGAAAATGCCAATTTTGTCCCTTTGACCGCGGAAATGACTAAAATGCCCCCAGAATCAGATTTTTATGAAATAAATGTTTAAAAATTGTTTAAAAATCATAAAAAATTATAGAAAAATACTGAAAATATATAAATGAAGTTTGAGCATTAAATTTAATATTTTTTTTAAAATATTAAATATTTGGGATTAATATTTAAATGTTTAAATATTAATCTAATAAGGTTACCATTTAGAAAATGGTTAAATAAAATTTTTGGGACACCCAGTTATGTTAAAATTTATCCGATGAGCCGGGTTGTCCGTATTAGAGGTGTTGGATATTAAGTTAAACGAATATTTTAAGGAACGAGGTTAATATAATTGGCCATATAAATTAATAATTGGCCTAGAGATGATATTAATTAATTAAATTAATATCATAAGGAGTTAAATAATTATTATTTGATGATTTTATGATCATAGGTTGATCGAGTTAAGAGTTTGAGCTAACAATTTAAATAACTGGACGCCAGGCAAGTTCTTCAGTCCCTTTTATGATAAATATTGAAATGTTATGATATGTAATTCTTGTTTTAACTGCATACAAATTATGTGTTACGTGATACGTGATTAATATGACCACAATGTGTATTTTGTGCAATGATATGAATATATATGAGATATATTGCTATAGTAGAAGCACAAGCACATGATGTATGACACACACCAAGCATAATAAGGTATGTGCTACGTGAAGTATAACTGTTGAACTTGCTGAGCCGTTGTGCTCATTACTTGCTTAAAATAAACTTTTGCAGGTAAATAAATGAGTTTCAGAAATATCAGGTTGTGCTAAAGATGAATTATCTAGAAGGGTGGATACGTAACTGTTATAATTTCGATGTCATGATTCAATGTGAGTTAATTGTATTCAATGTGAGTGAATTGGTAAAAATTTATGTGAATGTGTTGTATCTATTTACAAATTGGTCCGGATAGGACGAATAGAGTTACATGGTGAACTAGGGTTGTTTAAGATGATCGTTACGATAAAGATTTGTTAAATGGTCTAATTGTGAATTACGATTGAAAAGAACAAATGTGAAGATATAATTATTATTAAATTTTAAATGTTGAACGTTATGATTTTTGTAAAGAAGGAAAAAGTTAAGGTTGCGATCCAGGGACTGGGATCCAGAATGTAAGGATTTTAAATATCCAAATATCTTAATACAATGATTGAATCAAGAAAAATAAAAATTTATATGAGAATTTTTGTAATTTGATAATTTTAAAATAAATTAATGGATCAGTTAAGGTGGTTAAAGATATATTAACGAACCGAAATTTGGACGTAAGAAAGATAATGTTTCATAAATATAAAAATTAAGGTAAGAATATGGGTCGAATTTCGGGGTCGTTACAGTTGGTATCAGAGCTAGATGTTATAAACCTTAGGTAAATGATACCTTAGGCTATAACCTAAAGTAAGAAAGAGTACGGTTAGTTGAGTGTTCTGAAAACTCAAGCGTATAGTAAGCTCGTGACTCATGATTGTATGGTGGAGCCCCTTTAGCGAATGGGCGACTAAGGCCTGACTAGGACAAGCTCCTCAACCATATGATTATGGTAAGTTCCTGAGCCTAAATACGTGATAAGTTTGATGAACATGGGGAAATTAGGATGGAAAAGATGTAAGTTGAGAAAGATGTTCTCAGATGTTGGCTAAAGAGAAGAAAATATGAAACTTATAAGAATATAAGAAAGAGATGAATATATTAAGAAAGATTTGATTAAAAATAACGAATTGAGAAAATTCAAAAGTTTAATTAAGAACATATCTGAAAAAATATTTGAAAGGATTCAAAGATGAATCTCAAAGATAATCAGGGGACACCTGATTTCAGCAATAAAGATAAAAGGAAATCTAAAGAGCCTAGAAAGCGATCATAATAACATGATCAGGAAGGGTAAGAAGATCGTACTACGATACGATCACGAGATAAGAGAAGCGAGTAAGAAGTAGGTTGTGAAGCAAGATCATGATGAGATTAAGTGAAAATGTGAAATAACGAGAGACCTGTTAATGGTCAACAAGGTATAGCTTGATGCTATAAAGAGATATGGTACTATGAAATAGTACAAAAAGAATTCAAAGAATGATGAGATATGAATGACAGAAATGAAATGTTATGACAAGGGAGTAGAAAGCTTGGGTACGAAATTTCAATTGAGGACTCATGTGGTGACTGAGTTGCACAATCCTTTGTATGGGCGGGGGATTTGTGTTTACTTAGTTGCTATGTGATAATCATTGAAATGTTAGAGTCGCGCTAGTGGCTTTGATAGATAGATAATATTAAGTTAGGCACGAGTTCTTAAAACTCATGCATATGGTAAGTCCATGACTCATATTGGTATGGTATGTTTTGAGCCCCTAAGCATATGGACAGTCTTTGATATGTTCTCAGACTACATATTGCTAGGACAAACTTTAAAACTCATATTCTTGTGGTAAGTTCCTGGACTCATGATGTGTGGTAAGTTTGATGAACTATACGGGGGTATAGAAATGTTGGGGTAGTTAGAAAATTTTTGTATAATGGTAATAATAGTCCTAGCAATAAATTTATTAATTAAGTAAAGAAACTGAAGGTGAATGTTAGGGAATTTAGGATATTCCCACTCTTCTAGCTTTGCTAGATTTCGAAAATTTTGGCCTCAAGTTGATTTGGCACGTGTGTGCTTTGAGAAATACAAATGAAATTTTAAGCGATTTAAAAAGTGTCTATGCTATTTGACTCGGCTAAACAAAAATATTTTTACGTTAAAATGTATTTCAAAAGAATCACACGCACCTTTTAGCCCGGTGCAGATGTGATGAATGACGGAATGCTCAACGTGTTGTTGAGACGGTGCGGTACTATTTCGTTATAAGATGATTCAACACCATAAAGTATGGTTTATGGTGTAGGAATTATTAACGATGGAATCCTCAACGTGCTGTCAAGATGATGCGGTAACATGAAGTCATAAATGATTTTTATTTGTGAAGGTATGTCAAAGCTATAAGTCTTTGCCATTTGACTCGGCTAGACGTTTTGAAAAGTTTTAACATGATGAATGTTTTAAAAATTTCTGCGAATTATAAATTGTTAAAAGAAAGTCTATGCTAATTGATCTGGCTAGACAAGCGTTGAAGGAATATAAGTCTGAGCTATTGATTCAGCTAGACAAATTTTAAATTATATTTATTGAATTCGTATTCTTTGAAAGTTATACCAACCAAATTATTTTTGAACGAATATTAAGGCTGAGATGAACAAAAAGATTAAGAATATTGCAGGTTGATCAAATGGTCACCTGGCATATCAAGATATAGGCATTGCAGACTGATCATCTGGCGTGCCAAAGTATGGTGAAACATCCATCACTTTAATGACAGATTGATCCACTGTCAGGGTTTGCAGTATGAAGTACTCGGGGAGCGAAGTACTGTAAACCGAGATAAATGTTTATTTAGTATATCATGAAAGTTTTCCAAAATAAAATTTCGAACTCCTCTACTCTTATGAAGATTGGATGGTAGGATGGGGTAGTAATTTTCTAAGTGTGAGCATTATGGAAACAATAATTGTGAAGTAAAGAAATTATGAAATATGATGGATTAGAAATAACAGTGTAATGATTACGAGGACGGAATGAAAGAAAGATATATGGAATGAGTAAAAAGAAATTGTAATGGTTACAAATGAATGAGATATCAATACATAGAAATTTCGAGGACGAAATTTTATGAAGGAGGGGTGAATGTGACACCCAGGATTTTTGAAATAATTTTAAATAAGGATTATGATGAATTAAGTAAAGATTAGTATTTAAAACCTAATGTTGAATGATAAAAGTATAAAGTGAAATGAAATGTGAAGAAGATTTATGTAAATTAAGAAGAAGAGGATGAAGGTGCAAAGTATGAAATAGGTAGATTGAGTAAGGTTAAGTATGATTAAAGAAATGACATTTTTCTGAGAATGAAAAACAATCTTGATAAGTATATCAAGGAAATGAATTAAAGGATTATTAATAAAATTTTAAAGAATTGTGAAATGCAATATTACAAAGGAATTATGAATTGAAATAAGAATTGAATATTCTGACAATTATGATTTTATGAGGTTATCCATGTACGTTATGAGTATTAAAGAGGAAAAATATAATTATTATGGATTTAATTGGGATTCATCAAGATAAAGGTATAGCAAGATGCTATAAATAAAATACGTATGAATATTACGACAATTATGATTCCGAGGACGGAATCCTGTTAAGGGGAGAAGAATGTGAGGACCCGAATTTCCAAGATTTCTTTAAGAATATTAAATGAGAATTTAATTGATAAAATTATCAAGGCTGTTAAATTAATTATTATATTATGTGATTTAATTGATAAATTAAATCTGTGCAGAGGTTATGATGAATTGTGTTGAAATTAAAATAATTGAAAAGTAAATAAATTGTGTAAATACAATTTATGAAGAATAAAAGAAATTCCAGGTAAATGTACAATAAATTGTACAATTTAATTATTGTGGAAGTACATAAGTTATGATTCTAAAGGAGGATATGTGATAATGTAAATGTATGAATTAAATATGTATATATTTATATATATACATTTGTATATTATATATGTGAACGTTTAATTGATAATTTTAAATTTCATTAATTATGGAAATAAAGGGATTAATAATTAAATTAATCCAAATTTAAATAAAAAAAGTGAATGAGGGAGTTGGTAAAATTGTATGTGTTGATTTTAGAATTTATCAAGAATTTTGGAGGAGGTTTAGAAATTAATTGAGAAAGAAAGGTAATTATATAAATTATATAATAATAATTATATAATTTATATAAGGAAATTAAAATAAGGTATGAAGAAATAATAATTATATAAATTATATAAGAATAATTATGTAATTTATATAAGGTGATTAAATGGAATAAAGTTGGAGGAAATTAAGAAATTATTTAAGAAAGGAGAATGTAAATATATAAATTATATAATATTAAGTTATATATAATTTATATATATATATATAAAGAAATTAATATGAATATTAAAGAAATTGAATAATAAATAAGAAAAAGGAATGTTTTAAGTTATTAAAAATTATATTTATGAATAATGGAATTATTATGACTTTTACGAAGGATAATATTTCGGAAACGTGAACATGTTAATATAACATGTTGTCTAGGTAACGAAGTGAAAAATTATGAAAAATAATTTTTATAGGCTATACGAATTATGTTATGATTTTTGGAGGTATTAATTATCTCATATAATTACATGCATGGCGTTATGCGTGTACGAAAATTTGACAAGAAAAATACCGAGAAAGGTGTTAATATTATTCATAAATCATGTTATGATTTTTAGTAAATTAAAATAAATATTTTGTATACATTATATAAGCTATTTATTACACGAGATAATTACGTAATGCTTTAAAAAGGAAATTTGCATGCGTTTTTATTTGGAAAATTCCGGAAGCTTAAAAGTTGGCTGGGCATGAGGCGGTGGAATTTATTTATTTGTCAAATTGGATTAAGTGCTTGGGAGTTATAAAAGAAAAAGAATGAAAGAAAAGGAAACAAAAAAAAAAAAGCAACAAACAAAACACTTCCTCTCTCTAATTGTTCCACCGCCACCCACTACCACCATGCTATCTTTCGACCACCAAGCCACCGTACACCACCAAGAGAAGGAATTTTGGTGCCATTAAAGAGTTTATCAAGCTTCAAAGGGAAGTTTTGGAAGGTATAAAATATTTTAATTAATTTATTTTGTATGTATTAATTTTAAAATAATTGTTGGAAAATTAGAAAATAATTAGTATAATTATTCTAAATAATTTATGATGGTATACCTATGAATTATATGATTTTTGGAATGATTATATTGTGAAAGTTTGGATCAAAAATGGTGTAATTTATTCTTGGTTGGGCTACTGTAAGCGGAAGAAAGAGAAAAGAATTTCTGGGCTGCCGCGCAATGCGCGGCAGCCAATTTTTTTTCTGGCGCGGGAGTCAAAACGACGGCGTATGGGGGGGGGGGGGGCAGAAGGGGGCGCGCCCTGCGCGGATGAGGTTTCTGTAGCGACCGACCCAAACGACGTCGTTTGGCGTCGGCAAGGGCAGGCCGCGCGCAATGCGCGGCCGATGCAAAGTAGCGAAATTACGAGATTGCCCCCGGTCTTTTCAACTATTTCCGAACGTGTCCCTTAGCTGCGGAAGTTACAGAATTGCCCCTGGACTTTCCGGAAAATTCCGGATATGTCCCTAACGTCGCGAAATTTACGAAAACGCCCCTGAGCTTTCTGGAAAATGCCAATTTTGTCCCTTTGACCGCGGAAATGACTAAAATGCCCCCAGAATCAGATTTTTATGAAATAAATGTTTAAAAATTGTTTAAAAATCATAAAAAATTATAGAAAAATACTGAAAATATATAAATGAAGTTTGAGCATTAAATTTAATATTTTTTTTAAAATATTAAATATTTGGGATTAATATTTAAATGTTTAAATATTAATCTAATAAGGTTACCATTTAGAAAATGGTTAAATAAAATTTTTGGGACACCCAGTTATGTTAAAATTTATCCGATGAGCCGGGTTGTCCGTATTAGAGGTGTTGGATATTAAGTTAAACGAATATTTTAAGGAACGAGGTTAATATAATTGGCCATATAAATTAATAATTGGCCTAGAGATGATATTAATTAATTAAATTAATATCATAAGGAGTTAAATAATTATTATTTGATGATTTTATGATCATAGGTTGATCGAGTTAAGAGTTTGAGCTAACAATTTAAATAACTGGACGCCAGGCAAGTTCTTCAGTCCCTTTTATGATAAATATTGAAATGTTATGATATGTAATTCTTGTTTTAACTGCATACAAATTATGTGTTACGTGATACGTGATTAATATGACCACAATGTGTATTTTGTGCAATGATATGAATATATATGAGATATATTGCTATAGTAGAAGCACAAGCACATGATGTATGACACACACCAAGCATAATAAGGTATGTGCTACGTGAAGTATAACTGTTGAACTTGCTGAGCCGTTGTGCTCATTACTTGCTTAAAATAAACTTTTGCAGGTAAATAAATGAGTTTCAGAAATATCAGGTTGTGCTAAAGATGAATTATCTAGAAGGTTGGATACGTAACTGTTATAATTTCGATGTCATGATTCAATGTGAGTGAATTGTATTCAATGTGAGTGAATTGGTAAAAATTTATGTGAATGTGTTGTATCTATTTACAAATTGGTCCGGATAGGACGAATAGAGTTACATGGTGAACTAGGGTTGTTTAAGATGATCGTTACGATAAAGATTTGTTAAATGGTCTAATTGTGAATTACGATTGAAAAGAACAAATGTGAAGATATAATTATTATTAAATTTTAAATGTTGAACGTTATGATTTTTGTAAAGAAGGAAAAAGTTAAGGTTGCGATCCAAGGACTGGGATCCAGAATGTAAGGATTTTAAATATCCAAATATCTTAATACAATGATTGAATCAAGAAAAATAAAAATTTATATGAGAATTTTTGTAATTGATAATTTTAAAATAAATTAATGGATCAGTTAAGGTGGTTAAAGATATATTAACGAACCGAAATTTGGACGTAAGAAAGATAATGTTTCATAAATATAAAAATAAGGTAAGAATATGGGTCGAATTTCGGGGTCGTTACACATAGACTTACTTTCCAAAAACTTGTCTGTATTTAGGATTCTCAACATTTATAATTTAATGTTTGAAAAATCTTCTTAAGATACATATGAATGGTCGTATTCACGTTACGACAATTTAGATTTCAAATAATTATTTCACATGTAAAACTTGCACGAAATAATAAAGGTGTACAAGTTAAGTGTACTTGCCTATTGCCTTCGCTTTTCTTTCTTTTAGATTATCGACCTTTGGTTGACTTACATAAGTCGTGATTCGATCTACTGATTAATCTCTATGACTATTAACAAAATTTACATCGGTCTAAATTACCTCGTAAACCTTTATCATTTTATTTCACTTTATTCTTTAATATCTCATTATTTACCTCATTTACTATGTCATTTACCTCACATCATTATTCATTATTTAGTAATATTTGTGTTCATTTTCTACAAATAAAATAACCTTTATTGGTATTTTCTTTGTTTAATAATTGCCTTTATATTCACAATCCACAAATAATCTTTTTTGTTAATTACTCGTTTATTACATCTCATGATTATAGTTCACAAATAAAATATTTTTTATTATTATTTTATTTGTACAATCACTCTTCATATATTTATTTACCAGTACTTATTATATTCTCACAAATAAAATAATCTTATTATTATTTTATTTGTTTAACCACTTCTCATGATGTATTATTATCAATCATGATAAATAATCTTAATTACTATTATTATATTTTATAAATAAAATAATCTTATTATTTTATTTGTTTAAATATTTCACATTAATTTACCTTCGCAATCAACCTTTATCATTTTATCTTATTACTTATCTCAAATAAAATAACTTTACTACTTTATTTGCTTAATAGATTCCTCCTCGCTAATATTAATCTTTACCAATTAAATAGTCTCAATAACTTTACTATTATTTCTCATTAATCATCATTGTTATTCATTCATTAATTTCTACAAATAAAATAAGTTCTTATTATTTTATTTGCTTATCCATTCTTTAATTATTATTGATTATACTTATTCATCACTTTTTACAAATAAAATAATATTTGTTATTATTTTGTTTATTAAATTATTTCTCATTTAATTCTCAATATCATTTATTTTTACAAATAAAATAATCTTTATTTTATTTGTTTAATCATTTATTATTTATTTATTTAATTTTTTAATTATTTTTTTCTAGTCTAACCCAGTTTGACCTGAGTTAACCTGGTTGACCAAGATCCGACCCGGTTTGACTTGGATCCGGGTTAACTGACTTGTCGAACCAGCGCCCCGGCGCTGAAAAAAACACTTAGGCCAGCACTACGACGCTGGTTTGCAAAATGTTCTGCTACAATTTTTTTTCCCAAGCTTATTCCTTTATCGATTTTGATCCTTCTTACTTCTAAGTGTTATAACCTGATGTCAATATATTCAAGTAACCTCAAACTTGTCTTATAACATATTAGATTCATGTTTTAACATCATTTTATGATCTTTAACATTTTTAACAACATTTATAAGCCAACATTCTTAATCTAAGTTTTAGGGTTTCAAAACACATTTTTTCAAAAATTCATCATAACTTCATTTTAACTTTTTTTCCACTCATTCCACTTAGGTTATTTTCAAATCTTATAGATCTACTATATACAAGTCATAGATCGCAAGTTTAACATACCCATATTAGGTTATTAACCTAGAAATCATTTTCATCACTTGGGTTATTTTCATAAGTTTAACATCTGTGCATTTTTACATACATAACCCTAACATAGCACATAAACTCTTTTCATAGCACCTTATGCCTTCGGAATCCACCCTGATTCCTACATTCAAAATCCTCCCACAACCAAGCATGATATAATCATCATATAACTAAAATATATTATCAAGACTAAAGATTTAGATTAAGAAAGTTTTATACCTTCTAGTCACCCTCTTTCTCTTAGCTAAGAACTTTGCTAGGTCTTCCACAATGGCTTATCCTTTTTCCTTCTTTACTTTTTCTTTCCTCAAAGATCTCCCCACACTTAGTATTTTTCTCTCTTCTTCCTTCTTCATTCTTTTCTCTCTTCTTTATGCTCTCACACACTTAGAAAAATCTTCCAAGCTTTTAGAAATGTTGGTGGGAGCCTCTATTTATAGAGGAATGCTAATGTTGCTTAGATGTGCTAATCATCCAACGCTCGACAACTAATATTAATTAATTCCCCCAACAAGGTTCCATAACTTAAGGAAAAGAAGGATTGCTTTGGAGTAATTTATAGAGCCTTTTTTCTTTCTCAAAATTGTGCAAAGCTCATGGAATTTAAAATATGATACAAGGCTCCAAAATTGGGGTCCCTCAAGGGGAGTGGTTGGTTACTCCTTTAATTCTTTTTTTTATTCTCCAATATTCTAGAATTTGGTCTCCAAATTTGGGGTCACTCTTGGACTTGACTTGGGCTTATTCTTGGGCTTTTATTAGTTCCATTTTTGTCTTAAGCTTGGGCTCCATTAAATCTTTTACAAGTCTTACAATGCTCAATGACACATAAAAGGTTGGGCAAAATAATTCCCACATCATGTACACATATATATTGGGCCAACCAATTTAATTCATACTAGACTTATACATATACTGTGACGCCCCCAAATTCGGGTCTCAAATACCCGGATCCGGTCATTACAATCCAATACAAACATCCACCTCTAAATAACATACAATAACTAAATGCGGAATAATATATGTTGTTCATTCAAAAGGTGTTACTAGTCACAAGATACGATAACCTTACACAAAAGTACACAAATACCCTTAATAAAGTACTTAGGGTTTATATTACATAACAAGTAATTTAGTTAACTAAAAGGCTGCATTCTGAAGCCTATCACTTCATCTTTCCCTTACCCTTGTTCTTCCCAGAAGTCTCGGGTTGCACTGCAATAAGGTTTCATGATATAGCAAGGGTGAGCAACTAGTTTGCTCAACAAGTTTAAATAACAACAAGAAACAATATATCATGAATGAAAGGGAATAGCTGAACAATTCAATAATATGAATAACATAAGCAGGAATAATGATTTACTTTTAGATTCAAGATAGTCAAATAGACTATGAACTATAAATATCCACTAGAGTCAATAGCAGGTTGACCCAATGGTTACTACCAGAAATATGTACCAGAGGGGATCAGCCTCAGTACAATATGTGTATACATAACATTTAATTTCCGTATTTTGTATCTGATATTAGATACATGGTACTCGCTTATAATAAAGGGGTGTTCATAATAGTCTAAGAATCCACATCTTCAATGATTTGGATAACTTTTAAAATATTTAACATAAATGTCTAGCCAAACAATGGCTTAGATCTACTTTGAACAGTTCTTTAAACAGTAGAACAAAGGACTGTACAATATCAAGTGCAACAAGTGCGAATAACAACAATATCGACGTGGAATAATTGTAAAGTAATTAAACCACTCAAAACATGCTTGGAATTATAGTTTAAGCTTAACTAAATAATTTGCTCAATTAAATGAGTTTAGAGATAAGGAACTTGCCTGTCTGCTCAGCTACAATTAATGTCTAGCTTTAACTAACTGGCTTTGAAAAACCTAACATTAATAAAGTTGGTCTAATAATTAGTACGACATATTTGCACAACTATACGTTTACTAAGGAACTGATATACCACATAAGTACTAACACAAAATTTACATCAGTCAAGATAATATTATTAACCTTATAGACCCTCAATTAAATTAGGTTAATAATTTAATAATTTAGAAAATATTTTTCTCAAGTGTTGGACACTTATTAAACCCTAAAACAACTTATTACAATTGTTTAATTAAATCATAATTAAATTCCAATTATTTTATTAACTCAATCTCTATTTAATTACTATTTAATCTTGATTAAATAGAATTAATTAATTAACTTTAGTTATTATTTAAAATAAATAATAACTAATTGTACTTACTTATTATTTAATAATAATTAAATAATAAATAATTATTGATTTAATTTTAACCTTCTTTAATTTAATATTAATCAACTAATAATTAACTAAGTAATTAACCTCACTTATTATTTAATTTAAGAAAATTAAATAATAGTTTACTACTTTTAATTCTCTTTAATTATTATCTAATGTCAATTAAATAATAATTAATTATTTAATAAATTTTAATTATTATTTAAGATTAAATAAAAAATCAATTTATTTATCCTTATTTATTATTTAAATTAAACAATAAATTATTAATCTAATAACTTAATCATTATTTAATGCTAATTAAATAATAATTAATTACTTAATTATCCTTATTTATTATTTAAAAAATAAATAATTAATTTATAAATTTTTATTTCTCTTTAATTATTATTTAATAGAAATTAAATAATAATTGCTAATTTATCACCTTTATTTATTATTAACATTTTAAATAATAAATAATTAATGAAATCTTTATTTATTTAACTTAACGATAAATTAGCTAACTAGATTAATATTTAAAATATTTAAATATTAAACTTAATGAAAAATATCATCCCAAATATTATTTTTGTATTATTATTATTTTTGTTATAATTTTAAATTAATTTTTGAACATTTAAATTAATTAAAAATATGTAGAATGACAATTCTGTAATTAAACCGAAAACTGATCCGAGGGCAAAATAGTAATTATGCAAAAAAACGAATGGAGGGGCAGTTTGGTAATTTTGCCAAAACTTTACTACCACGCATTGCGCGCGTAACAAAAGAAACGGCCAAAAACGGTGCCGTTTTGAATAACCGGCAAACGGTTTCCGCGCATAACGCGCTGAGTAAAAATTTTCGGAGCCAAACGACGTCGTTTGGCTCCGCGTCTACCAGCCAACAAGCTGGCGTGCATTGCGCGGCCAGTTCCTTTTTTTTTTTCTTTAGCAGAATGTGAACAGTGTCCGACAATATACACATTAATAAAAATTATACCATCAAGTAAGTTTTAACTCCTCAATAAAAATTCAAAAAAATTATCAATCACTTAATATCAATTTATAACATGAAAATTAAATTTTTCATGATTTAATATCATTTTTGTTTTACAAAATTTTTTACATCACATAAACTACCATAAATTATAACTTTTTGTGTATAACTCCATTTTGAGTGATTCAAACTTTGTTTTTCTCATGATTTAATGTTCTATAATATTAGAACATCAAACCTAAGTTTTATAAAAATATTTTTGGTCATAAATTCCAAGACTTGTTTACACACTACTAAACACATGTTTTTATCATACAATTTATACCAAAATACAAACCAAGCGTATTAAACTCAAGCATGACATAAATATTACTACTACACATTATTAACTATATTAACATGTTTATACTCATATATTGGTTTATTTAATTTAAAAACAAAAACTAGATTTAGAATAACCATTACCTTGATTTAATGGCTATTTTCCTTTTTTCTTCTAAAATAGGTGGTGAAAGAAGATGACACTCTCAAATTCTCTTTAGCTCTCTTGAAAATAAAAGATGATAAATGACAAATAAAAGCTACTAAATTGTAAGTATACTTACAATGGACATAGATAAAAAATCTATATCTATCAAAATACCATCATGAGGGTAGTTGGAGACTTGTGCAAGAAATTTAGGGCAATGACTAAGTTGGTGAAAAGAGGGATTGTCAATGTACAAAAAAAATAAAACAAGCAACCATTTATTAAATAAATAAAAAATAAACCAAAATAAAAACAAAAAATCATTTTTTTCTCTCTCTCCTAAGCATGCTCGGCTGATGGACACTTCCTTGTCCCAAAATAATTGTCACTTGTCATTTTTTTTTAATAAATAATAAGTTACATAATTATTTTCCAAGTGAGTCAAGTATTGGGCTTTATTTAAAATACCAATTGGGCTCCTATTAAATTGTTTGGGCTACTAATTTGTCAAATTTTATTATTCTTCACTTGGGCTACTAATTGATCCATGTTGGGCTAATTTAATAATTTACACATTAATTATTCAATCCATGATTAAATAAATAATTAGATTGAATAAATAATTAAATACTTTAACCCATTAGTATTAAATTACTAAATGAACTAATAAATATTATTATTAATATTTCACATTATTTACATTAATTAATAATTATATTAATTAATTTATTATATTTAATTAACTCATTATATTCAATTTAATTAAATATTTAATTAATAGAAAACTTATCAATTATTTTGATATTAAAACTTTAGGGTTTGTTCACTAATTTAATAACATATTAGTGACCCCCTTTAATTAATTCTAGTAATTAATCACATAATCATTTAATCACGTAATTAATTAATCACATAAAATGATTTAAATAATCTCGTAAAACTAACTCGGTAGAAATTAAATTAATAATGACGTCTAAATTCTAGGACATTACATATACACTTGGGCTTAATTAATCCTCGCTCATAAACCTAACTCAATTATCATATTGGAATTTGGTGTGCTGTCGCAGGCACCCAAAAATAAAATCTTATTTTAGAAAATAAATATGTAGTAGTGCAAGTAAGAGTCGATCCCACATAAAATGATTAATTTAATTTTAGGTTTTTGTAAACCAAAATTTGGGGGATTTTTAATTAAAGAAATAATTTAAATAAAATTCACTAAAATAAACATACAAGTAATTTAATGAAATAAATAAGAAGAAAAAACATTGGTTTAATTGAACATCCACCATCAAGAATTTACAACTGATTATTGATGTAAGAATAAATCAATTAATATTTTGAACATTCAGCATAGAAATAACTACTCGCAGGTGGAATAATTTTTTTCCTCTCTCCTTAATTTTAGTTAAATAGACACACGTGTTCTAAATTATCTTTATTACTAAACAACCTCTAGCACGTGCCAAAGATTTAATTTAATAGCAGCTTTAAGAATTAGAGAAAACGTTAAAGTAAATAACACAAGCTACGCGTTTGCATTTAATTTAGATGAACATTCTTCCTAAGATAAAATAATATTTTGATCTGCAAAATAATTATTAATTTGAATAATAAAGTAGTAGCGCTCCTAACAATTAAACACATCAATCATAAAATTAAGCATAAAAGAATATTCAATACTCAAAATATAAATTGAACAATTAAAATAAATTAGATCTCATAGTGTATAAATCTTGATGGCTTCACTTAAATCAAGAAAAAGAATTTAGCCACACATAGCCATGAAAAACATAAAAGAATAATAGAGAAAAATTTTCTAATAGAAGTTGTATATCAATTGTATCTCAAGTTCTCTATTTATACGCTACATAATGGTCCTCGCTCTAATAGGAACTATAATTTCCAAACCCTAATAAGATTTAAAATGTAAAATACAAAATAAAAATAGTATTTCTATTTTATATTTCAATCCGAATTGTTATTAAAATTATTCACTGAACAATAACCAAGGTTGCTGAAAGAAAGAAAAATCGCGTCTGCGCCCACACGGAAACAAAACTCAGCTCAACTGATAACGCGCTTCCATCAAAATAGAGAGTCAAGTGCACATTGCGCGGTAATTCTCTTCAGCTAAATCCCGTGCATGGCACGACTGCTTGCTGAATCTTAAAGGCTTAAACGACATCATGCGGCTCCTTTGCTGCTTCCTTTATCCTCAGGCGCGCATGGCGCCAGCCTTGCATCAGTAATTACGAAACTGCTACCGAGCTGTTTATTTACACATATGCCATCCATCTATTATTTAATTACCATTTTGCCATCAATCTCCAATTTTCTACAAAATAAAAATAAAATTAATATAAAAAAGCTAAAAATAATAATAACACATAAAAATAATAAAAATGTACTAAATTAAATAAATTACCTAAAATACTAAAAATACCTAAAAATTCACAACTAATTAAGCATAAAATACCTAATAAATAGATATAAAATCAACTTATCAAATACCCACACACTTAACTCTTTGCTTGTCCTCAAGTAAAATAAGAATAAAAATTATAAAAATTAAAACTAATAACCAAACAACTTACTCGAGCAACAAATCAATATAAATTTCAACGTTAGCCTAAAAGATTTTTATATGATAACTCAAAGAAAATTTCAAAATAATGCAAAATCCAAATTTTCAACATATTTATTTATCTTACTTTACTCAAAACCCTTTCATGAGTGTGTGAATCCAAATGCATCAAACTAATCAAAACTCAGATAAGTTTAGGTCATTCATTACCTCATAAAAGATATACAATAAAATTCTATATACTTATTTTTCACATTACTCTATGTTAATACAGACAAATATAAACTAGAAGATCAAAATGTTTTTACATTAAGCAAACTAGGATTATTAATATCATTTTTTTAAATATTTTTCCATTTTTTTTAATGAGTGCATTTTATGCTCCATCCCATTTTTTTTCTTTCTTTTTTTCTTCTCTGGTGAGTGCATTTTATACTCTATCTCACGTTTTTCATTTGTTTATGAGTGAGTGCGTTTTATGCTCCATCTCAACCCATCACATAATTTTTTTTCAATAATAATCCTAAAAAAATTACCTAAATCATATCTCCTAAATGATATTTTGCCTTATATTTCACTTCAAATAATGAACAAATAAGATATAGAATTCAAAAATACATTCCATAAGTATTTAACCATATAAACTTTCTCTAAATTAAAACTAGCTCAAACAAATGGATATAAGTGCATGAAAATTTAAAGTATCTCAAACAAAGTAATAATCAATAAAAAGTCAAAAATTCAAATTACACAAAAATTTATCCTTTTTCCAAAAAGTTATCAAATAAAAATAAAATTTTCATCATTGGTTAAAAATTTAAAATTCAATAAACTTATTGCTTAAGTGACTTATTCCAAAACTAAAATTAAAAAAACTACCCCATTTTTCGTAGGAAACACGGTTACACTTAGCATATGTAACAAACCTTTAAACTCCAAGGATATCCCAAGTGGACAAGTTTTGTTTCGTAAGGGTTTGCAGTAAATATATCCACAAAATTCAAATTTTCAAAAATTTTAAAATTCCCTAATTTTTTCAAAATATGGCATAAAAATAACAAAAATCCTAAATCTCTTCCCCTACACTTAAAATTTACATTGTATATAAAATAAAATGTAAAGAAAAAGCACAAATAACTAAAATAAAAAAGAAAGAAAATTATACTCCCCTCGGGTTATATTGCCATTGGCTCGACAGCAGGCTTCCCTTTTCAAGTAATATAAATCGGATCCTCAATGCCCAAATTAGTCGCATTTTCTTTTTAAAAATTCTTATGAAAATGCTTGAGTCTATGACCATTCACCTTGAGTACTTTAGAAGTTTCTAAACTTTGAATTTCAACTGCACCATGAGAAAAAAATTAGCAACAACAAAAGGTCCAATCTAGCAAGAACGTAATTTACCTGGAAACAACCGAAGTTGAGATTGGTATAAAAGTACTTTTTGACCAATTGTAAATTCTTTCCTAGAAATTATCTTGTCATGAAAAGCTTTTATCTTCTCCTTGTAAATTCTTGCATTCTCATAAGCATCATTGCAATTTTCTTCTAACTTTTATAATTATAACTTCTTATGCTTTCCACTTTCACTCATCTTCATATTGAAACTCTTAATAGCCCAATAAGCCTTGTGTTCTAGCTCAATAGAACAAGTAAGTTACATGATTTCCCAAATACTAATCTGTAAGGTGACATACCAATGGGCATCTTATAAGCCGTCCTATACGCCTATAGAGCATCATCCAAGCGCAAACTCCAATCTTTTCTGTTTGGATTGACTGTCTTTTCAAGAATGGAATTGATTTCTCTGTTTGACACTTTTGCTTGTCCACTAGTTTGCAAATGTTATGCAATTGACACCTTATGAGTTACATGATATTTTTTCAACAAAGCTTCTACAGTTCGATTATAAAAATGAGTGCCTCGATCACTTATTAGAGTTCTAGAAACTTTAAACCTGGAAAATATGTTAGTACGGAGAAAATCTGCAACAACTTTGAAATCGTTAGTCCTTGTGGCTCTAGCTTCCACCCATTTTAAAACATAATCGACAGCAAGTAAAATATAAACATTACCGAAAGATACAGAAAACAGTCCTATAACATCAATACCCCAAACATAAAAAAATTCACAAAATAATATGGGAGTTTGCAACATCTCATTTCGTTGGGATATATTACATGTCTTTTGAAAATTACAACACGCCTTCCAGAACAAATACGAATCTTGGAATAGCGACGACCAATAAAAACAACAGTAAAACACTTTTCTTGCTGTCTTCTTAGATGCAAAGTGATCTCGACAAGCATATGAATGACAAAAAGTAAGAATATGATCAATTTCAGCTTCAAGAAAGCACCTTCTAATCACTTGGTCCTTACAATGCTTCCATAAGTAGGGATCATCCCACACATTGTATTTTGCATCACTTTTGATTTTATCCTTTTGAGTTTTAGATAAATCAGGAGACAAAATGTTAGTAACCAAATAATTGATAATATTAGCATACCAAGGAAATTTGTTATATGCAGAGAATAATTGTTCATTAGGAAACGTCTCTTGAAGAGGAAACTCATCCTTCACATCAACCGAACGACTTAAGTGATCTACAACACTATTATCTGTCCTTTTTTTGTCCTTAATCTCCAAATTGAATACACTTAAGAGAAGTATTCATCTTATCAATTTTGGTTTTGCTTCTTTCTTTGTCATCAAATAACAAAGAGCTGCATGATCAAAATAAACAAATAATTTTAGTACCAAGCAAATAAGATCATAATTTTTTTAAAGCAAAAACAGCAGCTAAGAGTTCTTTTTCAATGATATAATAATTTCTCTGGGCATCGTTCAAAGTCCTCAAAGCATAATAAATAGCATGAGATGCTCTTCCAACTCTTTGATCCAAAATAGCTCCTACTACATAATCACATGCGTCACACATAATCTCGAAAGGCATGTCCCAATCCGGAGGTTGGATAACTGGAATAGAAGTCAACAATTCCTTTAACTTATCAAACGCTTTCTTACATTCCTTGTTAAAATTGAAATCTGCATCCCTTTGTAACAACTTGCATAGAGGCGAGACTATCTTGGAAAAGTCCTTTATGAATCTCTGATAGAAACCTACATGTCTAAGAAAAGAGCGCACTTCCCGTACACTAGTAGGATAAGGTAGAGATTAAATAATATCAATTTTTGCTTTATCTACTTTAATTCCCTTAGACAAAACAACATGACCAGAAACTATACCTTGTTTAACCATAAAATGACATTTTTTAGAATTTAGTACAAGGTTAGTTTCTATGCATATTTGAAGAACAAGTGTAAGGTTGTGCAAACAATTATCAAAAGAATCTCCATGAACCGTGAAATCGTCCATGAAATCTTTTATGATATGCTCAATATAATCCGAAAATATACTAACCATACACCTTTGAAAAGTAGCGAGGCATTGCAAAGTCCATGCGGCGATATGCAAAATTTCCATATGGACATGTAAACGTCGTCTTCTTTTGATCTTCTAGAGCAATTGCAATTTGGAAATAACCTGAATAACCATTAAGAAAATAATAGGGAGAATGACTAGCTAATCGTTCAAGCAATTGATCAATAAAAGGTAAAGGGAAATGGTCTTTTCGGGTTACAACATATAATTTTTTATAATTTATACAAACTCACCACCCATTTTGAACACAGGTGAGAATTAACTCATCATTCTGATTTTTCACCACAGTTATTCCCATCCTTTTAGGAACTACTTGAACTAGCCCAACTACTATATGAAATAGGGTAAATCATGCTAACTTCAAGAAGCTTTTGAATTTCTTTTTTCACAACATCCATCATGGCGGATTTAGTCTTCTATGCGGTTGACGAGTGGGTTTCGCTCTTTCTTCAAGTAATATACGATACATGCATGTCGACGGGCTTATTCTCTTAATATCAGCAATCGTCCAATCAATGGCCTTCTTATGCTCTTTCAGAATTCGCACGAGTTGTTCTTCTTGTGATATACTAAGTTTATTGGAGATGATCACCGACAATGTCTTTTCTTCTCCAAGGAAAACATACTTGAGATGATCAGGAAGAGGCTTTAATTCTGGAGTGGGTGACTACAAAACAGATGATAAAGATTCCTCGTTAGAAACTGGTAGATCAATATAAGGAACATTACCTGCCTTCGGAGAATTATTTAATGTTGCAATAACATCATTCAATTCAATAGTCAAGGCTAACTCTTTTTTCTTCTCAAGATTCTGACTAATTATAATTTCTAACTCATCATTTCCATCAAGTTCAAAAATTTCCTGTGCTAATGAGTCAACCACATCAATAGAATAAACAGGATTATCATCATTAAGATATTTCATGGCATCATAAATATTAAACTTAACAACTTCACCATCAAATTTCATTGTAAGTGTGTCACTATGAACATCTATCTTAGTCTTGGATGTCTTTAAGAAGGGTATTCCTAACAAAATAAGAGTATTTTGATCACCATTCTCCATATTAAGCACATAAAAATCAGTAGAAAAAATTAAATTATTTACTTGCAGAAGAACATCCTCTACTATACCCTTAGGATAAACATTAGATCTATTAGCCAACTGAATCACAGTACCAATTTTATTCAAAGGTTCAAGTTTCAAAGAAGCATATATAGAATATGACATGACATTAATAGATGCTTCTAAGTCTAACATGACTTTTTCAAATCTAGTGTCACTTATCTTACAAGGGATAGTAAATATTTCTGGATCTTGGCACTTAGTAAGGAGTTTTCTTTGAATTACTGCAGACACATTATTTCCTACTTTCACCTTCTCATATCTTTTAAATGCTTGTTTTCTTTTGTGTGTACACAATTTTTTCAAAAATCTAGCAAGGCGAGGTACTTGTTTAATAACATCTAACAGTGGAATATTTACCTCACATTTACGAAAAGTTTCATATAAATCTGAATCTTTCTCATATTTTCTTTTTTCTGTTAAAGCAAGAGAAAAATGGTGTACTGGTTTATAATCAGAGAGAGGTGAAAATTTATTCTTAGGGGTACCATTGTCATTTAGAACACTATCGTCCTCTTTACCGTTGTCTGCTTCCTTATTGTCCACTTCTGCTTTACTTTGCTCTTTAGGTGTAGACTCTGTCTTTTTTAGAGTTTTGAACTCTTCACCACTTCTCAAAGTGATTGCATTTGCATTCTCTTTTGGATTCACCATCGTTTGAAAGGGTAATTTTCTAAAACCTTATGCCTCCAATCGACTGATTGCAGTTGCCATTTATCCCATCTATGTTTTCAAATTCTGCATATTTGTCTTCGTGTCCTGCTAAAATTGCAAAGTGTTAGTGGTAAGTTGTTTAACTAAATTCTCTAAAGACATATTAGAATTAGGTGATTGGCCCTGTTATTTGTTGAAATAAGGCTGCTTGTATTGTTGGTAGCTTGCAAAGTTCTGATTTGTGGGCTGATTCATTTGTGGATTCCCGTAATTGAATTTAGGATGATCCCTCCAACCTGAGTTGTATGTGTTCGAATAAGGATCATATCTCATTTGTAGTTGGCCAGGGAAACCACCTACTGCATTCACTTGTTCATAGGACTCCTCTTGAAGAATCGGACACATATCTGTTGGATATCCTACTACCGCACAAATTTCACAAGCTTTCACTACAACCACTTGACGAACAAGAGAAGTCAGACTAGTCATTTGTTGTTTAAGTGAAAAAATTTCTACCTCATTGACATTTTTGGAAGAGAAATCAAACTTAGTGCCAAATTGTTGGTAATTAGCCATCATGTTTGCAATCAAGTTCTTTGTAGCTTCGAGAGTCTTATCTACCAAAGCTCCTCCGCTAGCGGTATCGATCATGCTTCTATCGGTAGACATGAGTCCTTCATAGAAATATTAAATGAGGAGCTGCTCACTGATTTGATGGTGGGGGCAGCTTGCACACAATATCTTAAAACGTTCTTAATACTCGTATAGGGATTCTCTATGTTTCTACCTCACACCGCAAATTTCTTTTCTTATGCTAGCTGCCCTTGAGGCTGGAAAATATTTATCCTAATATTAATTTCTTCACTTCTTTCCATGTGGTTATACTTCCGGAAGGCAGATGGTAGAGCCAATCTTTAGCCAAATCTTTCAGAGAGAATGAAAAAGCTCTTAATTTGATTTGCTCTTCAGTAACTCTGGGAGGTTTCATGCTCATGCATACCACATGAAATTCTTTGAAATGTTTCTAAGGCTCTTCACCTGCACGTCCATGAAAAGTAGGCAAAAGATGTATTAGACCAGACTTTAATTCAAATGAAGTATTAATATCTAAATTAGGAAAAGTTATGCATAAATGTTATTGGTTCAAATCTGGGGCCACAAGTTCCTTTAAAGTTCGATTTCCAGCCATGATGTCCTTTTCTTCAAGATTTGTTCGACCTTTTTTCCTTAATCCGCGCAAAGTTTTTTTGATTTTTGGATTAAATCTCAAATCACTTTGATTAGTAGAACGAGTTATGGTCATAAACAATCAACGAAACTCAAATAAACTAGGAAAAATAACTACGAAAAATTACTAAAATAAAATAAGGATCACAAAAAACATAAAATTAAATAAATCAATCCCCGACAACGACACCAAAATTTGGTGTGCTATCGCAGGCACCTAAAAATTAAATCTTACTTTGAAAAATAAATATGTAGTAGTGCAAGTAAGAGTCGATCCCATAGAGAATGATTAATTTAATTTTATATTTTCGTAAACAAAAATTTGGGGATTTTTAATTAAAAAAATAATTTAAATAAAATTAACTAAAATAAACAAGCAAGTAATTAAATGAAATAAATAAGAAGAAAAAACCTTGGTTTAAGTTAACATCCACTATCAAGAATTTACAGCTGATCATTGATACAAAAATAAATCAATTAATATTTTAAATATTCACTGTAGAAATAACTACTTGTAGGTGGAATAATTTTTCTCATCTCTCCTTAATTTTAGTTAAGTAGACACACGCGTTCTAAATTACCCTTACTACTAAACAACCTCCGACAGGTGCTAAAAATTTAATTTAATAGCAGCTTTAGGAATTAGAGAAATCGTTGAACTAAATAACACAAGTTACGCGTTTGCATTTAATTTAGATGAACATTCTTCCTAAGATAAAATAATATTTTGATTTGCAAAATAATTATTAATCCTAGTTATTTCATAAATAGCAGTAGATTAATATGAATAACAAACTAGTAGCGCTCCTAGCAATTAAACAAATCAATAATAAAATTAAGTATAGAAGAATATCCAATACTCAAAATATAAATTGAACAATTAAAACAAATTGGATCTCACAGTGTATAAATCTTGATGACTTCAATCACTTAAACCAAGAAAAATAATTTAACTATACATAGCCATAAAAAACACAAAAGAATAATAGAGAGAATTTTTCTAGTAAAAGTTGTATATCAATTATATCTCAAACTCTCTATTTATAGGCTACATATCATAACGCTAATAGGAACTATAATTTTCAAACCCTAATAGGATTTAAAATATCAAATACAAAATAAAAATAATATTTTTATTTTATTTTTCCAATTCGAATAGTTATTGGAATTATTTACTGAACAAACGCCAAGGCTGCTGAAAGAAAGAAAAATCACGTCTGCGCCCACACGAAAACAAAACTCAACTTAATTGATCACGTACCTGCATCAAAATAAAGAGCCGACTGTGCATTGCACAGTAATTCTCCTCAGCTAAATCTCGCGCATGACACAACTGCTTACTGAATCTTAAAGGCTTAAACGGCGTCGTGCGGCTCCTTTGCTGCTTCCTTTATCCTCACGTGTGCATGTCGTCAGCCTTGCATCAATAATTACGAAACTGCTACCGAGCTGTTTATTTACACTTATGTCATCCAGCTATTATTTAATTACCATTTTGCCATCAAGCTCCAATTTTCCTTCAAAATTAAAATTAAAATTAAAATGCTAAAAATAATAATAACACATAAAAATAATAAAAATACATTAAATTAAATAAATTACCTAAAATACAAAAAATACCTAAACACTCACAACTAATTAAGCATAAAATACTTAATAAATAGATATAAAATCGACTTATCATAATTATATTAATCACTTTTCATAATTAATCAAGGTAGACAAACACTTGTTTAATTAATTAATTATATCTTCATTAATCATCTTGAATTTTTTTTTGCTACACAAGGCTTAACATCCAAGCTTATTTAATTCATAACATAAGCTTCACATACATTTATAATAATTTGCTCATTCATCTTAACTTCTTGCTTATTTCAAGTTCATTGAATTAATTAATTAACTTCGTATCCTTTCTATCACACGTACACACATAAATGCACATAAATATTTTCAAATAATTCCTCATTTTCATTAATATAATATTCCTTACATATTTCTTGGTTATTACAGTACATTAAGGTTGCAATTTTTTAAATTGATTCTTTTGGTACAGTATTGGAAAAAGGCTATTATAGCCGATGACGAGAGTGAGGCTTTAAGCCATTATAACAAGGAAAAGAAGAATAAGAAGATCAGAGGAAAGAGTCGAGGAGGCAGCAGTGGGGGAAGTAATTTGAATAAAAGGAAATGGGAAGGCAACAACAACAAAAACATCAACAGTAACAACAATAACCAGACAGGAAGTGGGCAAGGACCATTCGAGAAGAAGGGAGAGACTTGCAGGAAATGTGAGAAGAACCATTAGGGGGAGTGCTAGAAGGGGAGGAATGTCTGTTATAACTGCGGGCAGGAGGGACACATCTCTCCTAACTACTTAAATCCAAGGAAAATAAGTGGGTATTTTGCTTGTGGATCGACGGAGCATCAAATTAAGGACTGCTCAAAGAAGGGGACAACTAGAGGAACTGGTAATAAGGGAAGGAAACAACAAGCTAATGATTGGTGGACCAAGACAATCCAACCGGCTAACAATGAGGACATTCAACATGACTGTTCAAGATGTCGTGGTGACAAAGGACATAGTGTTAGGTATTATCCAAATTAATAATATAAATGCCTATGTATTATTTGATTCGGGTGCTACCTGTTCTTTTTGTATCCGATGAGTTTGCTAAACGACTAAACTTACCCCAGGAAAAGTTAGAATGCCCTTTAAATATAAAAGTTGTGAATAAAGAAGTGATCCCTATAGAATATGTACAAATAAACTGTTGTGCAGAAATTAAGGGACACAAGTTATGTGTGGATCTAATCCTATAAGAAGAGTATAAACCTTCAAACCCCGAATCGGTCTAGGTGATGCCCCCAAATCCGAGTTCCTTGAACCTCAGATTCTATCCTCACGATCCAACATTTAAACAATATTCATAAACTTAATCTCCAATAACTAACAAAAAATATAAATAGATTCATTACAAAACATACTATCAATCCAGGTTCTACTAATCTTAAATACATCACAACTATCATACAACACAAAAGGTTTACAACAACACAAAACATATTAATAAAAATACTAATTACTTATGCTTGTTCGCCTTTTCTTTGCCTTTGTCCTTCTTAGAATACTCGAACTTAGCTGAGAAATATTTCATAATATAGCAAGGGTGAACAACTACTTTGCTTAACAAGTTTAAATAAATAATAAATGATATATCATGAATGAAAAAGAATCCACTTACGAACACTTCAACAATATAAATTATTAAGAAAAATGAAATATGATGGCTATATTCAATGAGAGAATTTTAGAATATTTACTGTTGAAGTTGGCCACTAAGGACCTAAAACTTTTTAGAAGAATTAACAGTCGTTCAACTGAATTCCGCAAAAGTATTTAACAATCACCATAATTGTAAATACTTAAACAAGATACCCGAGGGGATCAACCCTCTTGTACCAATGTATATGCATAACATTCAGACATCTGGTATGTAAAATCGAATTCTCGATAAACAATACCCCTTTATAAGGGTTGTTCAACTCAATCTTACTATAAAAGTCTCAACTAATTATTGGGTTGGATAAACTTTTAAAAATATTTAAGTTAATGAATTTATACATGCAAATGTTTAGCCGAAACAATTGGCATTGACTCACTTCTTTAAACAATTCATATTTAAAACAAATGTCAATATTACCTACAATTGTTTAGTCGTAACAATTTGGCATAGACCTACTTATGAAAGAGTTCATAAAGGAAAAGAACTTTAAAACTTCAGTAATTCAATTTAGAATATGTCTTTATTTGCACCAAGTGCGACTTTCAATAATGACATCGATGTAGAATAATTTTTAATAATTATCCTACTTAGATTACTTGCAAAATAAATACAAGTTTAAGTTAGGAAACATGCACAATAACAATTGACTAGGGTTAGAAAATTTGTTTATTCCGTTAACTACTGCTAATCACTTAAATTAATTTTCTTTGGACGACCTAATATTAATAAAAGTTATCAACCCATCAGTATATCACATACATGTTTGTTTCACATCAATAACCTTCTTATACTTCACTTAAATCATTTAACACTTAATTACATCTGTAAATATTTAGGAGATCATATATTAAACACTCCTAAATATCATCCACCTTTGATAATATTTCGATCACTTACAAATATTATTAACTATTTAATAATATTTTAAATCCTTTACGAATATTATTAACCATTTAAAATATTTTAATCACTTACGAATATTATTAACAATTTAATAATATTTTAATCACTCAATTATTTTAAACACTTATTAACATTATTAATTATTTAAAAATATTTTATTCATTTTCTAATATTATTAATCAATATTTTATTTATTTTTTAATATTATTAATTATTTAATAAAATTTTATTTATTTTATAATATTATTAAGTATTTAATAATATTTTATTAATTTTCTAGTATTATAAATCATTTAATTGTTAATTAAACATTTAATAATATTTTAAGTACTGTAATTGGGTCCCATAATAATATTAATTATTTTTTATATTGTCTGGCCCATTTTGGTTTTTACAGACCCGACTCGACCCGTTTAACTAGCCTGATCTGACTTGTTTTAATTAAGTAATTTTTCAAAAAATTCGGCCCGGCACTGCAGCGCCCAGTTTAGAATTGGGATGCATCGCCGCAGTGTTGCTAGGTAGAAACCTCTTTTAAGTTTAATTTGTTTTTTCTTTGATTCAATCTTCAGTAAATAATGTTATACACATTCAAATGATTCCAAATAGCTTAATATTTATTATTTAGTATTTCAGAAATACTTATTATAAATTAATAAGGGAAGTCTTATTATTATTACTATTATTATTATTTAGTTCCTAAATAGTTTAGGAATTAATTAATAAGATTATGAGTTTAATTAATAAGAGTACTCTCATATTAGTTTCTAATAAGATTATGAGTTTAATTAAAAACCCTATTCCTTATGTTTTCTAAGAGTAAATTAAGGAATTACTTGGAGCATTGTGCAAGATCGTGAAAGTAGTATGCACACAAGCCAACCATATTTGATATGATAGAGTATATACTTTGTAATCTTATCCATTTATTAATAAAAGTTTATTTATACAAAAGCATTTTCTTTATCCATATTTAATTGCTTGTAGTAATTGCGATAAACCCATAGTTTTTGATCAATACTTTTAGAGTCGTGATGATGCTCATGCTAATGAGATCTAAATTCTAGATAGCTAAAAACTAAAATTGTTCCTAATCGTGGTATCGCTAAAATAAGCATTAGTGAATTTGAATAGATTAGTACATACTATGCTTGCTGTTTTGAAGAGGATGATTGATTTCATAATCATTTATGTAGAGACATTAAAGCAAGTATGTAGGTGCTTATTAGAGAATAAGTTCACTGAACGTGACTAGCTCAAGGAATACCTAATGGAGTTTTACTTGCCTCTCAATAGGAGTTTCTTTTGTGATAGTAGTACAAGTGATCCTTAGACTTAAGATCATCATAGTATCTTGTGTATGATGAGTTATACTTTGACATATTCCTTAAGTCCTTTAGGGTATATTAATGGGTATGCTCGGGTATAATAAGTTGTAAATGGAGGTAGATGAACGATCAACAAACAATCTACCACTTTTAGTAAAAAGCGTGAATGCCCTATGTGATTCGATAAATGATAACTTAGTATTCATTGACCAAGGCAAAATGAAATTAGAAAGGTATTTTTAATTTGCATTATTTAGAGTTATGCATTTGAGAATCGAAATATATATGATCAAATAAAATAAGACTTGACAGTAATTTCGTGTTTTAATTTTGATTGGAACATTGTATGATAGAATGATTGAATTGTACGGTAACTATTCGTTGAAAAGTTCTTTTAATGATTAAATATTGAAATCTATATTATCTGAAAAGTCGTTGATCGCTAAGGGGGCTTACTCTTATTGTGGAATAAATATTATTTATATAAATGAATTAAATAGTTTAATTTATTTTTTAAAATAAGATTAGAATTGTTCTAATTGATTTATTCTACAGCTGGTTTAAAATGGAGAACCTAAAGGGTCACACCGCAAAAAAAAAATGTATTTAAGAAGTGAATGAAATAATCGTAATAATATATTAAGTATATTTAATTTATACTATGGTAATAGAATAAATTAAATAACTTAATATTTATTATTTAGTATTTTAGAAATATTTATTATAAATTAATAAGAGGAGTCTTATTGTTATTAATATTATTATTATTTAGTTCCTAAATAGTTTAGGAATTAATTAATAAGAGTACTCTCATATTAGCTACTAATAAGATTATAAGTTTAATTAAAAACCCTATTCCTAAAAGTGTTAGGAGGATTGATTATATCTATAAATAAGAGGAGTCTTATTATGGATTGTGGTTACATACACTTCTACAAGATTTGAAAAAGTACTTACAAGCTCTCTAGATCTAAGAAATTAGAAGAGAGAGAAAACTAGAGTTTGCCACCACCCATAAATGGGAATGAGATGGTATTTTAATGCACAAGATCGAGAATGAAATTACTCCCGATTTTGGGGGCATCACAGTTGGATTGGATTTTTAGATATGTAAATAGTACTATTTTCGCACTTAATGGGAATGTGATCAAATGATAAATCATAATCTTCTAATTATTGCTTCATCCAAACAATTGAGTGCAACAACTTATAACAATGACATATTCTTCCTCATTTGTAGATAATGCTACAGAGGTTTGTTTCTTACTATACCAGGATATGAGTATGATGCCTAAAAATTGACATGTACTAGTAGTACTCTTTTTATGTCTACTTTATAGCCCCCAAAGTTAGTATTAGAGTAACTTAACTGATTAAGTGATAACTCTTTGGAATACTAAAGTCCTAACTGAGATGTTCTAATAAAATACCTAAAGATTCTTTTAAATGCAGCTACATGTAAATCTTTAGGACACGATTAAAATCTATCATACAGACATACAACAAACATGATATCTTATCTGGTCGTAGTCAAGTAGTAGAGTAAACTTCTTATTATACCGCAATAAGATTTGATATCAGTTACTTTACCTGCCTCATCCTTAGTAAGTGTTATGTTTGTTGATATAGGGAGTTCAAATAGGCTTCATCTTGTCATATCCAAACTTCTTCGACATTTCTTTCACATATTTTGACTGACATATGTTCGCCTTTATTTGTTTGACTTGAAGGCCTAAAAACTAAGTTAGCTCGCCCATCATAGACATTTTGAATTGATCCTACATTAACTTAGCAAACTCCTTGCATATTTAATCATTAGTAGCACCAAACACAATATTATCTACATATATTTGTACAACTAAAATGCCATGCTTATTATGTTTTATGAATAATGTGATGTCAATCGTCCCTCTAGTGAAACCTTTACTTAATAGGAATTGAGTCATGGTATCATACTAGGCTCTGGGTATTGTTTTAACCTATATAGTATTTTAGTTAGTTTGAAAACATGATTAGGATTTTTAGGACACTCAAAACCAGGTGATTGTTCTACATTAAGTTTTTTTCAGTTAAAATCCCATTTAGAAAAGCATTTTTAACATCCATTTGATACAATTTAAAATTTATTGAGCAAACAAAAGCAAGTAACATTCTAAAAAATTATAATCTAGCAACAAGTGCAAATTATTTATCGAAATCAATACACCCATCTTGATAATATCCTTTAGTAACTAGTATGGTTTTATTTCTAACCACATTACTTTCCTCATCAAGTGTTTTTTATACACCTATTTGTACTTATTACTATATGATATTTTAGTCTGAGAACAAGATGCCACACCTTGCATCTTACAAATTGATTCAGCTTTTGTTGAACAACATTGATCCAATTTTCATTTGACTTAGCTTCATCCAGTGACTTATATTTAACTTGAGATATGAACGCCAAGTTGTTAACTAAGTTAATTGTTCCCTCTTATCAGTACTGGTGTTGTTGGGTCACCTATGATTTGTTTTGCTAGATGATCTATTAAGATTTTTAGCTCTCTTGCTTGGTTGAGTGGATTTTCTAGAATTTCAACATCTGAGTCATTAGATTCTTCATTTTCTGCCTCAATAGGAAAATTCACTATGTTATGAACTATAGGTTTTGACCCTTTTTCATTTTTTTGTCTTAGCTCCTTTTATATCTTATTTCTTTCCTACATAATTAGTAATAAATACATCTGCTAGTAATTTGGGGTTTGATTCATCAAATTTCGCATACATAGTTTCTTAAACTTTGAGTGTAGACTTATAATATACTCTGTATGCTTTACTATAAAGAAAATAACCTACGAATATACTTTCGTATGATTTAGAGTCAAATTTACCTAATTTTTCTTTGTTATTGTTTAGTATGTAACACTTATTTCCAGATACATGAAAGTAACTTATATTGGGTTTTCTGCCTTGCCAAAGTTCATATGGAGTATTGTTCAGGATCATTTTTATGGAAGTTCTATTAATCATATAACATGTTGTGCTGACTGCCTCTGCCCAAAATACTTTGGCAATTTATATTCAACAAGCATAGTTTTTCTAACCTCTGTTAAACTTTTATTCTTTCTTTCTGTAACACCGTTCTATTATGGTGTTCTAGGGCTGTGAAGTTATGTGATATGTCATTATCATTACAATAAGCTTACAATTCTCTTTATTTGAATTCTCCTCCATGATCACTTTGACGACTTTGATTGATTCACCTTTTTTTATTTTGAACCTGTCTACAAAACTAGATGAACATATAAGTAATATCATTCTTGCATTTAAGAAAGAATGTCCAAGTAAATCTTGAATAATTATCCATAATAATTAAGGTATAATTTATTCTTCCAATGCTAGCAATACACATTGGACCAAAGAGATCCACGTGCAATAGTTCTAGTGGCTTAGAGGTGGAAACAATTTTTTTGATTTAAAAGAATTTCTAACTTGTTTTTCAAATGCACATGCTCCACATACTTGATCACACTTGTAGGACAATTTAGGAAGACCAAGAACTAGTTCATTTCTTTACAATTTTAAAATGGTGTCTATGCAAGAGTATCCAAGTTTTCTATGCCACAACCAACTGTTATCCACATAATTCATTATTACTAGGGATTTAACATTCTGTAACTTCATGTTTAACATATCAATCACATAAATATTTTTCTACCTCTTAGCAATGAGTTTTGTTATTCCAAAACGCATAAAAGAGATCTAGAAGGGGGTTGGATTGATTCTTTTAAATTTTCTTTTTAGATAAAGTAATTTAATTGATTAAGCACAACGGAATCAATTTAGAAAATCCCTTCAAAGTTTATGAGAAAAGCCAAAGTAATGAATTTAATGCAGTTGTAGAAACTTGTCACAGAGTGAAATCGTAGAGTAACAGTTAAAAAGAAATGCAAAAATTCAAGTGCAGGAAAATAAAATAGTAAATTAAGAACACATAAATTTTAAGAGGTTTGTAGCATAATTTTTTTTATTCCTCTCCTCTACTCTGCGAGTAAGGATGATCCACTAAAGATGGGGTGATTACAGAAATAACAGTTCACAAAGAACTTTTCAGTAGTGATTCACAAAGAATCCTTCAAATCACACAAACTTGGAATATAAGAGATCACTAAGATCTATATAATCACTAAAAGAATGTTGTAATATGAGTCGTTGCTAAGTTTCATTAAGTTTTTTCTTTATATGACTTAGTAGCATTTTAAGTCTTTTGTAATCATAGAGTGGAACAAGAACTTGAGCTTTAAGGCTATTCGAATTCAAAGAGTCGATCTTTTTTTTTTTTTTTTTTTTTTTTTTTTTTTTTATGTTATTGTAACAATCCTTTTACTAGCTCCTTGAAAGTTGCTCGTTGAATTGTTACTATTGCTCTAAATAGCCTGGGACACTTATCAATACTCAATTCCTTTAACCTCAAAACTTTATCTACTGGACCATAAGCTATTTTTTATAGTACTATGTTTAGTACAGTAGCAGACACGTGTCCTCGTCCTCGCAAAGATAACTGTTATAAAAGCTGCATTGTCTCACCATCCTTATCGCTTTCACATTTGAGATATCATCTTTGAAATGTGTGAGTTTAAGATAATATAACTCTTTTCATAAACCTGTCACTTATCTTGTCAGACTTCTGCACTCTATGAAATTTGTTAGTCTGGTCTTCAGTGAAGGAATGTAGAGTGGTTCTTCAGATCTTTGAGCGACTCTACTCAACGATATCAACTTTACAAATTTTAGTGGCTTTACGATCTGTCTTTATGATATGACGCTTTACGATATGACTTTACGATCTATAGTTTTACTCTACGATCATAGAGTATCTTCAACTTTTACTCAACGAAATTTAGTCTTGGACAGCTTTAACTATTATATAAATTCCAAGGCTATACTCTACGACTTTGGATCTACCTAACAAATTAGATCCCTATCTAAGTCCTTCACTGCAAACTCTCACAAGACACAATTTGTCCACTTTAGGTAATCTTGGGGTTTAAAGGCTTGTTGTACATGCTAAGTAATTGCGTTTCCTACAAAAATGAGGTAGTATTATCTTTAGGTTGTGTCACTTAAGCAATGAGTTAATTTGAATTTAAATTTTTGGTTAATGATAAAAATTTGATTAATTATTTGACAACGTTTGAAAAAGGGATAGATTTTGCATAGTCTGAATTTTGGCTTGTTGTTGGTTTTTACTTTGTTTGAGATCCTTTAATTTTTATGCATATGTCCATATGTTTGAGCTAGTTTTAACTTCAGAAAGTTTGTAAAGTTAGATGCTTGTAAAAGATACGTGTATTCTCTATAACGTATTTGATCATGTCTTAAAGAAATAAATGCATAAATAATAACTGCTTTGATGTCCATTGAATCAATTATTGATATTTATGCTGAAAAGTATGATGGTTATAAGCAGCTTGACTA
Source organism: Hedera helix (assembly GCA_947179155.2). NCBI lineage: Eukaryota > Viridiplantae > Streptophyta > Magnoliopsida > Apiales > Araliaceae > Hedera > Hedera helix. Next base: position 10,429,093 of record OX359277.1, read on the forward strand.
GTCTATTTTTGTGACCTCGGTTACTTGAATGAGTAAGCTTTTAGGGGTATCTCTATATCTAGTGCCCTAAAGCCAACTTGTTGGGAATCATTGGTCAAAAGTTCATTACATGAGTAACATTGAAAAGCCTAAGAAAAATAGACATTGTAGAAGTTAAGAGAAAATAAGAAAAAGAAAAAAAAAGATTTTTTTATGCATAAAGCGAGATGGTGAATAAAACACACTTGTTGGGTTGAAAGAATAAAATAAATGTGTGAAAAATAAGTATATAGAGTTTTGTTGTATATCTTTTATGAGGTAATTAATGACCTGAACTTATTTGAATTTAAATTAGTTCTATGCATTTGGATTCACACATAGACGAAGGGTCTTAAGTAAAGTAAAATTAATAATTATGTTAAAATTTTGAATTTTTCATAATTTTAAAATTTTCTTTGAGTTATTATTTAAAAAATCTTTGAGGCCAATGTTGAAATTCGTACTAATTTGTTTCTTGGGTTAGTTAGAGTCTTAGTGTTTATGTTTTGTTTTGCTTGAGGACAAACAAAGATTTAAGTTTGAGGGTATTTGATGAGCAGATTTTATACCTAATTATTGAGTACCTTTACTCTTGATAATTTGTGTATCTTTAAGTGTTTTATATTAGTTTTATATGTTTTTACATTGTTTTGTAAGTATTGGAATAAGGTTAAATGTGGATCAAAGCTTGGAGTTGTCATGTTTGAATTTTCAAATTGCTATTGACAAAGCAGCTATTTGAAGCCCAATTTTGATCTTTATCCAGCCAGTAACTTTCAAATCTTAAAACATAAAAATTGTAGATCTACTTCTTAGCTTTTCGTAACATCTTGAATCATCTCAATTGGAGCTCAGATGAGAGAGTTATGGTCGTTTTACCAATAGACGTCAGAGTAGAAAATAGTATAGTGTCGCGGAGCTACAAATAGGCTTGTGGTAGCTCTGGGGTGCTGATAAGCAGAATTTAAAGTACTATTACAGGGTCGGGGTGCTTCAAAAATAAAGGGGGACAACGCTGGGGCGCTATGGGTCAACTATAACTTGGTTTTAACATATTTTTGCATGTTTTTTTTTACTCTGAATTGGTTTTGTTTGTCCAAGTATGTTAGGAATTTGATATGTAGCTTATAAATACATGATTTTATGCATATTTTGAAGGGGAATTAACATAGTTAGATTAAATTAGAATAGAGAATCAAGGTTTCTACCAAATCTAAAGGAGGACTCACTTAAGGATTCAAGATTGAAGAAAGAATTGGAGATCGTGTTTCAAGAATAAGATTTTCTCTCTCTAACCCTGTTCTTTTAATTATTTTAATTATTGGGATGATGATTTCTAATATTATGAATGTGTCCTCTTCTTTAGTTATAAACTAAATATTTAATTAAAATATCAATAGAACCCAATGTGTAATTTATGTTAATTTGCTTCCTTTTTAATTGTTAATTAATTATATATAGATTGTTTATCATATTTTGCACATTTAAGTATCAATTAACTGCAATAATTGATGTGATAATCTATATAAAGTTGATGAATGAATTATAAATATAGATCTAAATATTTGTGTACGTTCAAGTATGTATTAATTAAGTGCACATAATTAATTAGGAACTTCGGCTATTGGCGCAGTGGTTTAAGCTTAACCCTGGGATGAGCCGTAAACCCGGACGTCCTGAGTTCAAGTCTCACTTGCAACAATAGTTATGCCTTAACAGGTAACGGGGCCACGAGTCGCACGTTTCAGGGCGAAGCCATGTCTTAGGCAAAGCCTGTGCGCAAAGCCTGGCCCAGGGTGGGGGAAACTTAGTTCGACTGCGGTTGGGATACTCCACATTATCAAAAAAATATCTATAAAAAAAAATTAGGACAATCTATATGAAATTGAAAAATGAATTATAGGTTTATATCTGAATATGATAACATACAATCTTGCTTATTCTTCTCAGGATTGAATACTTAATTTGTGTATATGATAGTAATGTACCTATATGCCGTCTGTAACTATTATGGGAATTTGATTTTAATGAATTATTGTCTAATTTAATTCACATAGGAATATAGTGAGTTAGTTAGTAAGGATATTTTTATCTAACTATCGGATGAGGTTTTATAAATAACTTTTAATTCTTGGTTAACAATTCAATATAATTAATTAATTAAAAAGGGAGTGAAGAGATTAAATGAAACATTAAGGAAAATTATAATATTAAGAATTTTTAATTTGATATTAATTCTTATCTTAGTTTAATTTAGTTGTTAAATTAGTTTGTATTTATTTTATAGTTAAATTCAATTGTTTAAATAAAATTAGTTTGGTTAAGGGTTAATACGTAGTCATAATTATTATTTAATTATCTGTTGGAACAATACTCTTCTTGCCGTTATATTGCTAGTCGATCGCGTATACTTGTGTGTGAATTGCTAGTTATAAAATTAGGTAAACATCTATGTTTAATTGTTTGAACTTATTAATGTGATAAACCCATAGTTTTAAAACAATGCTTTTAGAATTGTGAATAGTTCATGCTAATGAGATCTAAATTCAAGATAGCTTAAAACTAAAATATTTTTAATTATGGGATCACTAATATGGGGTTAGTAAGTTCGGATAGATTAATATATAATATACTTGCTCTTTTAAGGATGATGATTGATCTCATAATTATTTGTGTGGAGACACTAAAGTAAGTATGTAGGTGCTTATTTGAGAATATGTTCACTGAACGTGACTCGTTTAAGGAACATCTAATGGAGTTTTACATGTTGTCAATAAGAGTTCCTAATGTGATAGTAGTTCAAGTGATCATTGGACTTGAGATCATTATAGTATCTTGTGTATGATAAGTTATACTTTGTCATATTCCTTAAGACTATTTCGGCATAACAAATGATATGATAAGGTATAATAAATTATACATGGAGGTAGGTGAATGATCAACAAATGATCTACTAGTTCTAGTAAAGGAAGAGAATGTCTTATGTGATTCGATAAATAACAACTTAGGAGTCCTTGGCCAATGATCTAATTTACATTAATTAAAGTTGTGCATTTGAGGATTGAAAAACATATGATCAAATAAATAAGGCTTAACAAAAATTTCATGTCTTATATTTAATGGGGACATTGTGTGGTAGAATGATTGAATTGCACAATAACTATTCGCGGAATAGGTTTTTTGTAATTAAATGTTGAAATTCATATTATTCGAAAAGTTGTGAATTGCTAAGGGGATTTACCCTTATTGTAGAATAAATATATTTATTTATTTTGGATTAAAGGACTTTAATTCATAATAAATACTATTAGAATGGTTCTAATTTATTTATTCTATAACCGATATAATATTGAACCTAAAGGGTTACACCGCAAAAGAGAAATATTTATTTTAGAAGTAAGTGACATAATAGTAATAAAAAATTAAATGTATTTAATTTATACTATGGTGATAAAATAAGTTAAATAGCTTAATATTTATAATTAGGTATTTTAAAAATACTAATTATAAATTAATAAGAGATTATTATTATTATTTAGTTCCTAAAATGTTAAGGAATTAAGTTAACTAGTAATATTATTATTATAAATAATTAAATTCCTAATTGGTTTATGAATTTTAATTATTACAATAATTAATTTAGTTTCAAATTAGATTGAGAATTAAATTAAAACCATATTCCAAAACCATATTCCTAAAGAGTTTAGAAGAGTTAAACAAGTCTATAAATAAGGAGGTCCTTATTGTAGACAAGGGATACACAACTTGGAAGTATTAGAGAATACTTCATATTTTCTTTACATCTAAGAAGTTAGAGAGAAAAAAAAAATTAGGGCTAGCCACCCAAGACCTAGTAGAATCAAAATTACTTCTTGAATTTATATTCGTCTTGGTGGATCACCTTAAGAGGCTGCACACTTGGGTATCTAACATTTATCTTTGGATCTTGAAGCATCATGAAGGATTTAAGGAGGTGAATTTGTAGTTGATTAAAAGTTATTCGTCTATAAAGGTATAACTTTTATCCTTCCTCTATTAATAGTTTTGCATAAGGTAGATCCTGGATAATTGCAGAAATTTTTTAAATCTAATTTATGTTATGCTTCCGCGTTTTATTACAATTTGATTGGATATCTATGGTTTTCTACAACTAACAGTTCTTATTCTATTGTGCAAATCATGCAGCAAGTTAAAATATTAAATTCATCTGGATACCAAAATAGAATAGTGTCTGAATACAACATCCTGAATAACCAAACTAGATTGAGCAAATGAAGCACTGTTAAGCAGCAAGTTGGATTTCATACTGGATTCATGTTGTAGATTCTCAATGACTGAACATAAATTTTCTTTGGGCCTCTAGGAATTCATGCAAGATCTTAGCATAGATATATTTCATTCAAGGCTCATAAAATTGCATTGCATACATGGAATTTACATTTTGCTTTTTCAAAACAAATTTAAAAGATAATAATCATAAGTTTTGAAAAATTGCTCATAAAGATCTTAAATAGATTTTGAAATTAACTTTTCTTATGTTGAAAGAATATGTTTTTCCAAGATCAAATTAATTGATTGATTTGAGCTTTCCAAAAATGAATATATCACATGCTAATAAATCATAGTAGGAAATCATGGAGTTAAAATAATTGATCTTTCCTTATCAGATAAACCGGGTAATAAGATCGATTGATGTTTACCATAATTAAGAGAATCAATCTTGTTAAGCTAAAATATGGTGTATATATATTACGTGCCTAACGGTAATAATATCTTTTTATTGAAGAATCTGTTATTGTTGGAAATCGATTTTCAAAATGTTTCAATCTTGATAAATTTCATATTCTTGCAATAGTGATGGATAAAATCTGTTTTGGTTTAGTACAATGGAAACAGATTTAGGCTAAACCGTTTCTTAATTTGTGATATTCAAAATAGTTTAGTATAAACAGATTTTGCATTGTTGGAAATTTTAAACTGCTACAATCATGTTAATTTCCAACCTACTTCGAAATTAATCTAAATCAGAAATCTTTTTGATTTGGTTAACGGTATCTTGGATTAAAAAAATTTAACGGCTAGTATTTTTCAAGTATAAATATTACTGTCCATAACCGAGCATTATATAGAACTACAACAAGAACATACACTGATAAAATATAATACATTGACTTCACACTTTCGGTCCAAGCTTGATCTTTTTCACGTGAAGCATTCAAAGGCTGAAAAGTTATAATATGAGCAACTTGATTAATTTTAGCTTTGTTATTTTGAGCTAAATTGGTGATATCTCATCTTTATTTACTTGATCATTGCATATAGAGTTTGTGTCTTGAATTTATATATATCCCTTGCTTTGGTCATAGTTATTGTGTAAACTCTTTATATCATTGTTTAAATTAATTGTTGTCTAATCCGGCTTGGGTTATGAGGTTTTACAATTAAGTTCCAAGTGAGCTTAGGAGCTCGGTGAGTAAGTTTACTTAAGGGGTACATAAGTTTGCATAAGGAGAGCATAAGTGCTCGGGATGATTGGTCCTCAAAGGTTGGGAACTTGAATTGTAAAAGGGTCATTTGTAAACCAAAGTTATTAATAAAAGGAGTCTCCAATACTAGTTGGTACTGGACATGTATTAGGCTACTAGAGTAGAGGATAGGGGTAAAACCATGTAAAAATCCCTTGTGGTCATGTGATTGATTGTTTCATTTTGAATTGCTCATTTCATGCTCGAGTATCATTATATCAACTCATTTTGAACACTTAAATACATTAGAAAGTTAATTATATCAATGAATAAAAGTTATAGCATCAATAGTGTCAAAGCAGCTACTAATTCGGTGAACTGCATTCATTATATAGTAAGCTAAATTGCCAATACATCATACTGGTTTTATTATCCAGCAAGCTACATTGTAAACTATTTTATTAAATTATAAAAATTAGACATCATTTACTCCAAACTTATTCAACCCCCTTCTAAGTGTGCTTATTTGAATTTCAGTGTATATATTTTAAAATTTCAAGTTTAGATTTCTCATCGGTTCATTTACTTTAGTACTTTCTCTCTTGTTCTTTACACACTTATGATTTTTGCTTTCAAGCTACCCTACGGTTTTCAAAACCTTAACTTTTAGCTTATTTCTTTTAGCTTCAACCACCCACCCAAATCATGTTGACATTTTATATTATCTCTAGAAACCAACTTTGTTCCAATCAGTTCAAAGGAGTCAACACTAATTTCCTTACGACCCTTAAGTTCCTACAAATGATTCTAAGTGAAAACATAAGGGTGTACTCCAAACTAGTGGAAGAGTTCTACCTAAATGGCACTCAAGCTGATGGGATGATCAACACAAAGGTGAAAGGCATCACAATTATTGTTAAACCTATTGAAGTAAGAATTGTCCTGGAGCTATTGAATGAAGGAGTAACGGATTTCTCATCGGTAGATAAAAAGAAGGGACTTGAATTCATGGGATTCAAGAAGAAGAACCTTGGCATTAAGGGTTTGAAGAAGAAAGATTTCTCTCAGACTTTTGAATTCTTGGCAAATATCGTGGGAAAGAGTCTATTGTATGGATTTAGTCCATAACTCCATCAGTGACTTGTAGTTGTAGATTATGGTTGCTAACACCATGGAGACGAAGATTAACTATGGAGTAGTAATCTACCAATGGACTGCAACATGATTTGATGACATAGCTAAAAGAAAGAAAAAGGGAAAGTCACTTCCTAAAATATTCTTTAGGAGGTTCATAAGCATTATATTGAAGAAGAAACTATAGAAGAAAAAAAATTGGAGAAAAGGAGGGAGATATTCTAAACATAAACAAGAAAGTCACCAAGAAACTTTTTGACAATTGGAAGAGGAATCTAGTTGAGATCAATAAATCTAAACAATCAAAAAGGCGGTGAGAAGACCATCACTGAGGTCTAGAAACCAACCAAAGTTAAAAAGAAGAAGAAGGCAACGAATGAAGAAGAAGAAGAGTTACAGGGGGTCCCTGAGAAATCCCCAACCAAGAAGTTGAAGAAATGAACGAAAGTCACAACAAAACCTCCTTCAGTCATAGGCAGTGAATTATTTGCTAATGCTACACAAAATTACCAAGAAGCAATGAGAGAATAAGCTAAACTAGCTATTTTTAAAATAGGTCTCACAGTTGAAGAATGGATGGATGCCAATGCTGCAAAACTCACTAAAGAGACAGAAAGGCTTAATAGAAAATATGCAACTTTAGAACATATCTGAGAAATGAAGGAAAAAAAGGAAGAGAAACACAAGAAGAAGAGGAGGCTAGTGCTTGTAAAAGAAATATCTGTCAAGCTGATCGTATAGTCAAATCTTGAGACTCTAATCGTAGAGTCAATTAAGGAAATGGCTGGGAAGGTTGTTGAGCCTGAACCTTATGACGAAATTATTGGGAAGGCCCTTTTGACTGAACCATAAATTAATGAGATGAAATTGAAGAAGAGAAAGTCCACAAAGCCAAGAACAATCATGGAGCCAACTACTGAGGGGAGGCTCAAAATGACAAATCTGCACAAGTCACTTCTCATGTGAGTGAGCAAATAGCAGAATCCTTTGACGATTCCTTAAAACTCATCAACGTAGTTGAGGCTAAAAATGACATATTCTCAGCAATGCAGAGATGGAGTATAAGTCACAGCAGCACCAGGGTGATAATACTGACTATAATGAATAGGCTAAAGAATTTCAGGAAAGACAGTATAGAGTTTATAAGAACTAGATGAATCGCTCTACTGTTTTCGACCAATGATGCCTCTTTATAGAACATAAGTACTCAATGATCAAAGTTGGATCCTGTGGACTTTTAAGACCTATCCAAATGTGAGAATCATTGCTCTACATCATCCCCATGTGCTGAATTTTGTACGTCTAAAGATCATAAATGCAAATAAAGCTAAATTATCTTTTGGATCTTCACAACAAAGGTTTGTTTTCATTTTTCCTTCCTTTGATAAAGAAGGTTGGAGAGAAACTTTTAAAAGAAAGGGAGGCCAGGGAGAAAATGCACTATAAAGAGTTTGTAAAGTCCAACATTACAAACGCAGAGCATCACTTCACTGTACATTTTACTGCACAAATTATAGGGTTCTCGGACCTTACATTTTTGTTCTCATTATCGTAAAGTTCCAAAACTCTATTATTGAAGAACCTGTAAATATATAATCTACACCTATAGATACTTCTTCCTTACCAACATCAACACCAGAACACATATACTCTAGATCACCATCACCTTAAACCTCACCCATCACTCACTCTCCGATCATTGAGCCTTACAACTCGCCGATTGTAGAGTACCCTCATTCTACTACTTCTAGACCTATATATATAGATATACCTTCTACCTCTCACACCCATACAGATATAGTCTCATCCATACATAGAGCTTATAAACATATAACTGATATACCTTCCTCTTTTAACAACGATTTAATCATTCGTACAATAGTGTTTAAACAGACGGTTAAAACACTTTTTAAAGTTGTAACTTTAGACGATAAAGAAAATTTTGAACGGATGATGAATCAATTATTCTTTAGGTTGTGCATTATTCTGACCAAAAGTCAATTGGTAGAAATGCTCTCTAAGATCCAAGATGATTGTCTGCAAGGCTATCAAAATACAACCAATAACTTGCGAACACATTTGAGTGACATGGTCATCACTGTAGCCATAGTTCTTGTCAATCTAAGTGAGAGATTTGGTCAACAAATAATGCAGTTGGCTGATAACATCGCAAAAACTCTAAAAAATAGATAAGCTCTATCTCTAGAAGATTGACACAAATAAACTCTGAAGATTCTTTAAGAAGTCAATCAATAAGCAGTCAAAATGTTCACCAATAAGGTCTTTGACTTAAGTGGCAAAGTAACTTATCTCAAATGTGTTGTTCATCAAAGGAATGAGCAAACATACATTACAATTACTTTACTCCACTAGATAAAGAGAAAAAACGCACAACAATTTGAAGAGCTAAAAGGAGATTTCTCTCTCACTACTGCTCAAGTGAGTGAGCTACTGGAAGTGATGAAGCTGACCAAAGAGGTAGCTGAGTTTCTAAGAGATGTTGACAAAAAGGGGAAGAGGATGCCTAGTAGAGCTCAATCATCAACCTTAATTCCTGAACCTAAAATGAAAGTCATTCCAATAGGTCAATCATTTAGATTCATTTAAAATTTGATGTAAAAGGAAAAACTATTTTATTTGAGGCTAATATGTCTAAAAGTTTTGTTAATATTCCTAAAACTATTGCTTGGTCAGATATTAAATTACCTGAACAATGGATTTTACCTGGATTGTCTATATCTGCTCCTGAAAATATTGAAAATAGAGACATTGAACAAATAATAGAAACACCAGATGGTAATGTTGAAATTAGTTTTGGTCAAAGAGGTAGAGTTGCTAAATTTAATATAACTAATTTTGATCAATTAAGTCATACAGGTAGAGCGTCTACTTCTGTCGCTTCTACTTCTAATATAAAACCTTTTGAAAATCCTAGAATTGAAACAGAGAATATAGTAGGAATTAAAGAATCAGACAATAAAATACCTCATGCTGTTTTTAGAAGCAGATCTATGCATATAGGATCACCTACACCTAGTGATATGAATTTTTCTGTAAATGTTATTGATTGGTCTGATGAATCATCTGATTTTGTAATTGACAGAATTAAGATAAATGCTGAATTTCAAATGTCCAAATATAAAGATTTTAGAAGTTGGTTTTTTAAATATTATTCTAAAAAACAGACTTTAGAATTTAAAGAAATGTTTTATAAACATTTGGAAGAACATAAACAAATTATTCCTTTTGTTGATTGGTTTTTTCAAACTCAAACCAATTTTCCTGAAATAAATGTTATTTCTGATTTTTGGAAAAATTGGCAACCTTCTAAAGGACCCATAATTAGGGCCATTTATCCCCCAATGGATGATCCATTGATTTTATCAACACAAAATAATAATCCTGTCAAGGCTTATGCTATTGTGGAAACTTTTGTTAATGATCTTGATTCTAATGTTTTAAATGAAAAACTTTTTGCTCAAAATAATTTTACAAATGTTCATCTACATACTATTGGTAATCAACTTTCTCGTGTCGAGGAAAAAACAGATAATATTTTAAAAAGAGTCGTTGAACAACCTATTGTTCAAACCGTTAGTAATACTATCTCTGATAAAAACGTAAAACCTCCTGTTATACCTAGACAGATTTATTCAGATTTTAATTTAACTTCAAAAAATGATAGTGATTTTATGAAAAAATTGCTAGAAGAAATACAGAAGATGCAAGATAAGGGCAAAGGTCCTTCTATTTCTGTTATTAATGAAGAAAATTATAGTGAAGAAGAAATTGATAATCTTACTTCTCAATTTAAAGCTTTGAGTAAAGAAAGTCATGATGGAATTAATAAAATCAATTTTAATACTAAAAAATCTCCTGAGAATAGAGTTCCTTATTGAAGATACTATTATCCTAGGCCTACCCCTATGGATGTATTATTTGAAGAAAATTTTATAAATATGGATAGAGTCAGTTTTTCACCTGATCAAATTTATGAATGGAATATTGATGGTTGTGGAGAACAACAAATTTTTCATGTTATGCGTAGAATGTTAATGTATACTACTATTTGCAAAGCTAATAATAATACTGAAGCTCAAATTGTGAATTTTATAATTGCTGGTTTTACTGGTCAACTTAAAGGTTGGTGGGATAATGTTTTACATGATGCTCAACGTGCTGAAGTGTTAAATGCTAAGAAAATAATTCAAGTTCCTGTCCAGGTTCCTGTTGCTGTAGGTCCTATAATACAAACAGGTCCTAGCTCCACTGTTCAAGATATTCAAACAACAATACAATCTAAATCTGAAACTATAGATGATATGGCTTATACTTTAGTACAGACAATTATAAAACATTTTATTGGTATAGGGTTTCATTCCATGGATTGTAGTAGAGAATTATTAATCAATTTAAAGTGTCCTACACTTACTCATTTTAGATGGTATAAAGATGTTTTTATGTCTAAAATTATGCATAGACCAGATGCTAATTCAAGCTTCTGGAAAGAGAAATTTGTTTCTGGATTACCTAAATTATTTGCAGAAAGAATTAGAGCTAGGTTAAGAAACCAACAAGGAAGTTTTAATAGAATATTAGAAATTCCTTATGATGCTTATACCTATGGTGAGCTAATTAATGAAATGATTTCTGAAGGCTTAGCCTTATGTAATGATTTAAATTTAAAAGCTCAATTGAAAAAACAAGGTCTTACTCATAGAAAAGAAATTGGAGAATTTTGTGACCAATTCAGTTATCCTTTAGTCTCTGCTTCCCCAGTTAAGCGCAGAAAAACTTACAAACCAGAAAGATCTTTTCGTCGCAGGAGAAAGAGAAAATATGAGGATAAAACTGAAAAATCAAAAAAATTTAATAAAAAAAGAAATTTTAAAAAGAGGTCTTTAAAAGATGTTACTTGTCATAAATGTGGTAAAAAAAGGTCATTATGCTAATAAATGTACTTTAAAAAAGAAAATTAATTCTTTAGAAATTGAGGATTCTGTTAAAGAGAAAATTTATAATATTTTGTTTCAATCTGATGATTCTGATAATTCTGAAAATACTTCTGAATATGATAATACTAATGAAGTGTTCAATATACATGATTCTGATGTTTTTGATTCTACTGAAACTGAGAGTTCTTCTGATAATATATGTGCCTGTAAAACAGATGAAAATCATTATAATGCTACTTTAAAAATGAATGGTCTTAGTATAAATGTTTTGTCTAAACAAGAACAATTTATTCTTGATATTATTGATCAAATTAAAGACCCTGTAGAGAAAAGAAAAATGATTGAAAAATATATAAATCAGTCTAAAGAACAACATATTGAGCATAATAAGAAACCTAAAATTCATACTCATTATTCTTTGCAAGAAGTAATTAATAGAATTCAAAATGCTCCTAAAGAAAAACCCCTTACTCTTAATGATTTAAAAGAAGAGTTAAACTCTCAGAAAAAAGAAATTAGTCATTTAAAAGACAGATTGGAATTTGTAGAAAGCTTAGCTTTAAGACAGTTTAAAAATACATCAGGAACTAAAGATGAAGATAATGAAGAAGTAGAAAAAGAAGAAGAAACTTCAGAACAATTTTTATGTCAAATTGAAAAAATTACTTTTCAAAAATGGTATATTGATGTTACTTTGGTTGTTGATGAAAATTTTATTGTCAATACTATTGCTTTAGTGGATAGTGGTGCAGATATGAACTGCATAAAAGAAGGTTTGATACCTACACATTATTTTGAAAAAACTAAACAAAGCTTAAGCACTGCTGATGGAACAAAGATGAATATTAATTTTAAATTATCCAATGCTTATATTTGTAATGAAGGTATGTGCGTTAAAACTCCTTTCATTCTTGTCCAGAACCTTACTCAATTCATGATTTTAGGAACACCATTTTTAAATATGATTCAACCTATTACTATAGATTCTGCAGGTATTCATACTACCTTAGATGGCGTTCAAATTACTTATAAATTTATTACTTCTCCTATTACAAAAGATTTAAATCAATTAAAGACAAGTTTAATTTTTAAACAAAATCAAATTAATTTTTTAAAAAAGGAAATTAATTTATTAACTATTGATAATAAACTTCATGATCCCTTAATTCAGAAAAGGATAAAAGAAATTACAGGAAAAATAACTAATGAAGTTTGTGCTGATTTGCCTAATGCTTTTTGGGATAGAAAGAAGCATATGATTAGATTACCTTATAAGGAAGATTTTTCTGAAGATTTTATACCTACCAAAGCTAGACCATCTCAGATGGATAAAAAAACTTTAGATTATTGTAAAACAGAAATTGATACTTTACTAAAGAAAGGATTAATATGTCCTAGTTCTTCCCCTTGGAGTTGTTCTGCTTTTTATGTCATGAAACATTCTGAAATAGAACGTGGAACTCCTAGATTAGTGATAAATTATAAACCTCTAAATAAAGCTTTAAAATGGATTAGATATCCTATTCCTAATAAAAAAGATTTGTTAAACAGGTTAGCAAGTGCCAATATCTTTTCGAAATTTGATTTAAAATCAGGATTTTGGCAAATTCAAATTGATCCTAAAGATAGATATAAAACTGCTTTTACAGTTCCCTTTGGTCAATATGAGTGGAATGTTATGCCTTTTGGATTAAAAAATGCTCCTTCTGAATTTCAGAAAATTATGAATGATATATTTTATTCATATTCTAGTTTTTGCATTGTTTATATTGATGATATATTGATATTTTCCGACAATATTGATCAACATTTTAAACATTTAAATATTTTTCTAAACATTGTTAAGAAAAATGGTTTAGTTGTATCAGCATCAAAAATGAGTTTATTTCAAATAAAGATAAGATTTTTAGGTCATAATATTCATCAAGGAATGATAATTCCTATTGATAGATCTATTGCTTTTGCTAAGAATTTTCCTAATGAAATTAAAGATAAACAAATGTTGCAAAGATTTCTTGGTAGTTTAAATTATATTGCTGAATTTTATAAAGATCTTGCTAAAGATACAAAGATTTTATATGAAAGATTAACTAAAAATCCCCCTGCTTGGCATAAAGGTCATACTGATGCTGTGAAAAAGATAAAATTAAAAGTAAAGTCTATTCCCTGTTTATGCTTACCTCATTTTGATTGGAAAAAAATTGTTGAAACTGATGCTTCCAATTTAGGTTATGGAGGAATATTAAAACAATTAAATCCTCATAAGAATAAAGAAGAATTAGTTAGATTTCATTCTGGTTATTGGAATCTTACTCAAAGTAAGTATTCTACTATTAAAAAAGAAATGTTAGATGTAATTAAATGTTTATTTAAATTTCAAGAAGATTTATTAAATCAAGAATTTGTTTTACGAATTGATTGTTCTGCTATAAAAGAAGTCTTAGAAAAAGATGTTAAAAATTTAGTTGCTAAACAGCAATTTGCCCGATGGCAATCATTATTAGCAATATTTGATTTTGAAATTGAATATATTAAAGGAGAATTAAATTCTCTTCCTGATTATTTAACCCGTGAATTCTTACAGGGAAAACAGTCTCCTCTAAAAGAGGAGGAAGATGTGGTTATACCACACGAGGTGCCTCCACATCAAGAGGTAAACCCATCTTAACTATGAAAGATGTCCTTCAAAAGGAAGAAATGGATAATATCCGCATTTCACAATTCTGTGAAGTGGTTTTAACTGTTGAAAACCAGGATGTAAAATGGTTTAAAGACCCTAATTACGTTGCCTCACGATATTTCGAACCCAACGTCAATTATCCTTTAAAAGGCTCTCAAAACATAAGATTGTTTTATGAAAATATTTTGAGTGAAACTCAATCTGTAGATTTTGAGCATTTTTACCGAGGTGGTGACACCGCGAATAAACATGCTCCTTACAGCTTTTCTAAAGCATATTTCAAAAAAATGCTTTCTCCCACTGATTGGGGTCTAGATCCTAATAGGAATAGACAAATGACCAGTTACCCCCATCAAAATTATACTTATTGGGATTACAAGGATGTTTGGTACAATTGTTTTTATTATGAAAACCCTATGAGGAAACATACTTGGTTCCTCAAATTTAGTTCAGACTTCAGTAATACTGAATTACCTAATTGGTCATATAATTGGTGGCAAAGAATAGGTCCAGAACCGGAAATTTTGCCAAAAGACTTATATCCTGTCTTTCTTAAATTCGTAGAATTATACCCTCAATTTCAGGGAAAACATTTTATAAACCTCCAATATCCTTTGTTTAAATTCTTTCTAAATTATCAAATTCCGTGGATATGGGGATGGCAATTTGGTACAAAATTTCAAGAAAAGTTTAATTATGGCCTTCCCACTTTAATTCGCCAGTTTAAATACAAATGGTGGAATAAATTTGAATATTCAGATATTTTACATCTTGTTGTTGATCATATTCAACATTATGAAAATATGCAAAAGAAAGCTTCAAAAGCAAAAGAAAAGGAGGAAATAATTGATCCCATCAGATCTTTAAAAGAATCTTTAAAGAGGAAATATCCTAATGCGTCTCGAGCGGAGATTCAACAAAAGCTGCTTGAATTGACATCACTACCTGATAGTGATGATGACAAAGATGATATCTCCATGGCTACAAGGACAGCGGCTTCTGATTCAGATAACAAATCAGAAACACAGGAAGAAATATCTCCTGAAGAATTTTCTAAAAATGTTCAGAATCTCTTAAACACTGATGAATTTCCAGAAATTGATTCACAGACAGATTATTCTCAAAGAATAATGTTAATGGAAAAACAAGTAGAATTTCTTAAAGGACTCAGGAAGGTGGTCAATGACAGTACCGCAAGGATAATCAAGGAGGTTGATAATCCTTCAAAGGAAAAGGATAAAGACAAGATGAATGATGAGTAAAGAATACGCGTGAAGGAATCTGCTTTTCATAAAGCAGACTGTCGGTTACTTTAATAAAGTCTTACTTTAATTAAAGTTGTATAAAGTTTGTCGGCCAATTGTAATTATTAAAGTATTGTCGGCCAGCAATGATTCATTTGAATCATGCGTCATTGCTTACGTATGTAAATTTACTTTTCAATTGTATTTAAGCGTAGCCAGTGTTCAATGTAAGGCACGCTTTTCTTTTGCCTCTTCTCCTTTCCCAGCCTTTGTAAATCTTTTCTTATCAATAAAGTTGGAAAGTTTGTGTATATTCCGGGAGTGCTTGCTTGGCTTCCATGGATTCCCCATGTAAGTCTTTTTAATTTTTTATTTTCTGTTTATGTATTTTTATTGTGAATTTGTTTGTAATTTAGTTTTTATTTATGTGATCCTGTTTGTACTTATATGGATGTTTTATGTCTGTAAACTATTTAGTTAATTTGTTTAATATTTTAGATTGTAATAAAGATATTTTAACAAATCATTATTCTAATTATTATAATTCTACTGATAGTTTTAATAAAGAATATTTTCAAAATAAAATTATTGAAACTGAAAGGTTAATCAACCTTGTTAATTCTGAGATTAATAATCAGATTGTCCATTTAGTACATAGTTGGTATCAGAGCCAGTAATCTAGTTGATAACTGTATTTAGGTCAATCATTTAGATTCATTACAACTCGAAGATCGTCGAGCGGAGTAACTCCAATTGGTACAAGATTGCCTACCATTAATGACCCACAATTCGACAATAAAATTCTTTAAGTGGTTCACATTAATGAAAAACAGTAAATCCAACTCTCTCTAAGGCCATAAGAGAGAGAAGAATAAATGAGGCAAAGAGATGACGCTGAAATAAATCTTTACCAGAGGAGAACGGGGTATGAAAGAAATAACCTTTAAGGAGTAGACCACCCAAAAGATCTAGAGATTGTAGGTAGTAAATTTTTGTATTCTTTGTGTACTTTGTAACTCATTCTTTTATACATCAGTAAAATTCATACTTTTTTCATAGATAATATAGTTGCTCACTGTATACTAAGACATGTTTTTTTCATGTATTGTCTCACATTAGTAAATTGATGATTGATTTAAACTACTTATTTTATCATCATCAAATAAGGAGAGATTGTTAGTAATTGCATTTATGTGTTTTCTTATTTGATTTGATGATTATAGTTCTTTAATATATATTTGTAAAGTTAAGCATGTTTTGTAAAGTCCTTAACTTGTAAATTTTTAAAACTTTTTCAACATTCAATATCAAGATAGATATTACAACTTAGTTAATTAAAACTTTATATATCTTCGATTTCAAAATCGCAACCTTTATAAATCATCTTTACATGAACCAATTATATATTATAATTCATTTCGATAAGCTAAATATACATATTTAATTATCGAAATTTGATTCCTTTATTTATAAAAACTTATATAATCTAAATAGTTTAAATATAATAAACTGGATTTCAAATTAGCAAACTGAATTCTCAATACAGCAAACCATATACCATAATATACCATCTTTCATAATTTGTTTCATTTACTATAATATTACCTTACACCGACGCATATAAAGTTTATAGCTTATTATTACAACAAATATCTTTTATTTGATATTTCAATATTAATACAACTCAGTTCATTTTCGTTACAAAAAGTCACTTTGACTTGAGACAAACTCAACAGAAGAAAACGATAATAATTTTCTTTAACATACTTCAAATCTCTATCGCTACTATCATCTGATTGTTCAACTTTAATCTGCAAATGAAATATTTGCAAGAATGAGAGCGACGACTCAGCAAATCTAACAGATAACCCTTTCATACTTCACATAATTCATACACGTTATACATTGTATTCATGCTTCGTGTATCTCATACTGTGCATTTCGTGTATGCATCATAAAGCTTATGTTGTGCATTTGAACATGTTTCTAAGTTTGCATGCATGTCATTAAATCAAACCACAAATAATAATGTTTCACACTTTATCATACTCTCGCGTATTTCACGTAACACAGAAAAATATTTCACATGTCTGATCAAATAGTCCATATATATCAACAAGTTCACACTTATGTCAAATAAGACAAAAAAAACTTGCCTTGCCCGTTCCTTGAACGTTCATTGATTAGTCTCATTCGTTGCTTATGAGAATCCATACATTTTCATTTGCTTCATAACCAAATATATACAATTAAGTTATAATCTATTTGTTAATCTCATTTAAGATTAAATTCATTAAGACTAGATTAATAATCTCTGATTCGTATTATAATCGATGTATTCTAGACTTGACATAAGTTAGTAAATACATTAGACGTAATCCAAATTATTTTATACAATCTTTTGTATAAAAATTTCACATATTTTATTCATTATACAATTCATATTATAAATAAGTTAATTTATGCTCCTTAAACTTCCTACATTGAATTACATCATTAAATATATCATAATTAGGACCCATATAGATCTCAGTTTTAAAATAGATTTATTTTTCAAAATATTTGGTGCGGCGTGGCCGCGCTGGAAATAATGCTTGAAGTGGGCAGAAAAGTTATCCTAGTTTTTCCAGAAATTTGTTCTAACAAGCTACTTCCCTATTGAATAACTTTCATCTCATAAATCCATATGAGATGAAATCTTGAATAACTACTAGACCATGCAACAAAGTACATATTTCAACAAGGTTTGATCTTTACAAACTTCTTTTAATCATAGTTTCAAAAGCTTGAATATACTCAGTTCATACTCATTTTGATTCAAAACTAGTTTGTAAGAAATCTTTCAAATCCACTTTAGATTCATTTTAAAACACTCACAGAGTTTAATTTAACTCATAGAACATATGTACATGCATTATACTAAAAATAATACACAAATTCTATGTTTTACTCAAAATTCCTCTTTGCGACATTTAATCGAATAGTTGCTGTGCATGTAAAAAAAATACAGAATTTTCTTACACATTTAAATATAGAACTCCATCTCCATAACTCAATCCAACCTTGAATCATCCGAACCCTTCATGGTTCTCCAAAATACAACCTCCCAAAACCAATTTACAACTAAAAATTAAAATAAACTTATTTTTATGAATTTACAAGGAAAGAGGTTTATACCTTTGTTGGAGGTTTTGATTAGTTGAATACTTGCTTCAACTCTCAACTAGTCTGAATCAGCTCTCTTCTTCTTGACAGAAATTTATTCACACTCTTCCTTTGAAATCAATTTGAAACACCACTCTATTATTCTTGCTTTGATTTGGTTAGAGTGTTAGTGTTAGTGTTAGTGTTAGTGTTAGTGAAGAACTTATTGTTTGGCTATAGACACTCAGAGACTAATGCTGCACTACCGAAAATAATGAGAATGGAGTAAAATTCCACTTATTCTCCCAGCTTTGCGTGCTATACACGCATATATGACAAGCCAGATGGAATAGTTAATAACTTAACACATGTATTCCACTCCCCAAATCATACTCCGCATATACATTTACACAAAATACATATATACATTATTTTCATATAATGTAATTATATAATTTAAAACTACATAAAATATAATTAATATTACATTAAAAACATATTTCATACTATTATACATAATTTAATAATTTATACATTTGTAATTATGTATAAATTTATTTCTCTAATTATGGAATAAATCCATAATTAGATTTAATAATATTTGTGTAACGAATCAATAATTCAAATAACTAATATTTAATTCATTAATTATTTTAATTCACTCATTTAATTTATACAAATAATTTTGTATAATTTAATTATTTTCTTCCTTCCATAAATTGTTTCAACAATTTATTTAATATTACATATATTAAATTAACACATGAATCGTAAATGAAATATTAATTTAATTTACTAAATTAACGCCAATAATTATATATATTATATATTGGGTCCTCATCTCATATTTTTAACTCACATCCAATTAGTATAATATTAAATATTATACTATTATATGTTACATTTAATTATAGTAACCTAATTCTCATCATTAACTTAAATACAAGAAAATAACTTCTTTTTATTAAAAAACAATGTATTACCCCACTAATAAAATTAATGACTTAATTTCCTCATTTCATATTCACATTCATTTTTGTTTGGCATAATATAACATATTAAGCCATTACATAAATATATTGCATGTATGTGTAGTATATAAAAATAATAATATTTTTAATTAACTCTTTCATTGAACTAAAATACATTCATTAATTCACTATTTTATTTAAGCGAATTAATTACACAATTATGAAATTTAATTCATGATGTTGGTTTCGCCATACTGTATCTTATGATTTTGATGATGACTTGATCAAATAAACTAAGCTTTGCAGGTTTTTCATGCAGATTGTTAAAACAACTCACTATATTAACCATTGGATGGACAAAGCAATCGAGAATCAAGATGGAATGGAGAATGGAGGAGTCTAGAATATTTTGTAAGATCACAAATTTATATATATTTCAAAACAAAGCTCTAGGTTTGCATTTGCATAATAATAATAATAATAATAATAATAATAATAATAATAATAATAATAATAATAATAATAATAATAAAAACCATGCAACAGTTTTATTTTAAATGGACTTATTCAGATTTTGGAAAGATTATGTAAAATCTATGTAGTTAATTTTTCCATAATTGATTAAGTTAAAATAGTTAAATTAATTGTTGGCTTGACAAGGAAACTATATTCTGACGTAATTGAAGATAGTACATTGAATCAGGGAAAATCTCTAAAAACGTGTCAATTCAAACTAACTGATTGGGTGATCTTTCCATATGAGTCCTTATTGATTGATTGAAGATATTTTTTAGGAGCTAAAATAATGGATATTGGTTACGGGTATTCTGCTACGGAAAGTGCAAAAAATCTAGGTCAATATGTATTATCTTGCTGTAACGGTAAACAATGCTGATTTCATGCAACAAAGCAACCTCTTACTGTAACGGCTATACTTTCAAACGTGTATATATAGAGTGTCATGTTAATAGCAGAAAGTACCGAAGCAGAATACAAAGAAACAGAAAAGTGCAATATTCCTATAACAGTGTTTTTCTTGCTCAACAAAGAAAAGTTTCTTGAGTTACACTGTACGTTCAAGCCACGTGATTAATACTCCACTTCGGAAAATCAAACTGGTGATATTACGTACTTTGATCACTACATTGCATTAGTGAAGCTTTGAATTGAATATATATATTGCTGTGATCATAACTTTGTCTTTTGTATTGATCATTTATTGTTGATTCTTGAAGTACTGTAGACTGAGGTTCTGGGTTGATCTGCTTGATCCAAGGATTGGGTTAAGTTGTGTTATAAATAGTTTTTCTTGGGAAGCATAGGTGCTTAGGGAACACAATTGTTCAAGTGAGTATAAGTATTCAAAGGGTGCATAAGTGCATAAGTTAAGCAAGCGTGCTTAAGTAATTTGGAAAACTTGGTTGTGTAACATTGTTAATTTTGTGAGTAATTTATTTAATAAAAGGAGTCTCCAATATCAATTGATATTGGACGTGGAGTAGGCCACTAGTATAGAGATTAGGGGCCGAACCACGTAAAAATTCTTGGTGTTTGTATGATTGATTGTATTATTTAAATTGTTTTGTTTTGATCAACTTTAAAGTAAATTAAGGAAAAACATTTTCATATCTTAAAATATATTTTTCAGTAACTACTTTTCAGAATTTTAAAACAACATAATCGAAATTGTTTTCAAGTAAATATAAGCAGATTACTGTCAGACTAATACATCGACTGATATAACAAACTGAATTATTTAATACGGTAAACTGCATTCCTTGACAGATAGTTTAATTTACAAAAATTGGTCATAGTTTGCTCCACACTTATTCAACCCCCCCCCTTCTAAGTGTGCCTATTTAAATTTCATTTGGTATCAGAGCTTGGCTCTACTTATCTTAGTCTTAAAGGTGACTTGTAGGGAAAGATTCTGCTATGGCATAGTTCTGAAGCAAAATCCAAGAAGGGCAATCAACTAATAGACCACCATTGCTACATGGAGCGAAAAATTACAATTTCTGGAAATTTCGAATGAGGATTTATCTTAAAAGAGATCCATGGGAATGGTGGGTCGTAGAGAATGGTCCAGTCATTCCAAGGAAGAGTGATGGTACACCAAAGACACTGTTTGAAATGGACTCAACCGAAGTATATATGACATCTTATGATTCCAAAGCTATGAACACTCTTCTTAGTGGCATGGTTCAGTCCGAGATCGACAAAGTCTCCTCATGCAACACAGCAAAAGAAATATGGGAAACCTTGAAAATAAGCCACGAAGGAACTTCAAAAGTAAAGGAAGTAAAGCTTAGCATGCTCATGCATGATTATGAGATGTTCAAGCTTGGAAAAGATGAGTCCATAAAGGAAGCACAAGCTAGGTTTCTCACACTGGTAAATTCCTTGAAGCTACTAGACAAATCCATTCCACAAAGTAAGATAAACCGTAAACTACTTCGAGCCATGCCCAAAAGGTTTGCATCAAAAGTAACTACTTTACAAGATTCTTCTAATATATCTAAGAAAGTGTTAGCTCTTAATGTAGAAAATGAAGAAGACTCAAATGGCGATTCAGACGAAGAAATTGCCATGATAACAAGGAAGCTCAAAGGATTACTACAAAAGAACAACAAAAGAAGAAATGCTTTTCCTTCAAACAAATTTAAAGGAAAACAAAGTGAAGATACATGTTTTGAGTGTGGACGTCCCGGTCATTTCAAGAAGGATTGCTTTCAACTAAAGAATAAAGGAAAATCAAACTTCAATGACATGAAAAAGAACAAAGCACTTGTAACCTGGAGTGATGATGATTCCGATGTGGAAATAGACGCCAACGATGAAATAGCTCAAGTATGCTTCATGAGACTTGGAAATGACTCAAGTGAGGTAATCAATTTAGATATCTTGAAAGAAGAAAATGAAAAATTAAAAGAGAAGAATATGTATTTGAAAGATTTGATAAACACCTTAATGAATGAAGTTGATACATTAATTGAAGAAAATAAAGAAATTGAAACACCATCACAAGAGGAAAGAATCTTAATATCTAAAATTGATTATCTTGAAAACTATAATAAGATTTTATATAACAAGGTAAAATATTTAAATGGTGAAAATGAAAAGTTAAATAATGAAATAAAAATGAACGATGTTTGTATTGATGCATTCAATGATGATACACATACAAAAGAAAATATAAATGAGAATAAATTTCTAGAAGAAATAGAGTCATTAAAATTGTCACTAGCAAAGTTTACTCAAGGAGAAGAAAATCTAAATATTATATTAGGAAAACAAAAACCTAGTTTTGATAAACAAGGTATTGGCTATAATCCTACACATAAAAAGAATGAGATAACAATCCTAAAAACTAAATCTCATTTTAAATCAAAATATTGCTCTCCTTTTACTACATGCAATAATTGTGGAATTAAAGGACATTTGGATGTAAATTGTAACAAGAAAATTAAAAAGGTATGGATCAAAAAGGGAGACTTACATACTAACATAAATGGACCCAAAAAGATATGGGTACCAAAAAGATGAATTGATTTTTTATTGCAGGTATGTTTTAAAGCCAAAGTTCCTTCACAAAGATGGGTACTAGATAGCGGTTGTTCTCGACACATGACAGGTGATAAGTCCAAGTTTTTGAAGTTATCCATCAAAAAGAAGAATGGAACCGTAACCTTCGGAGATAACAAGACTTGCGAAATAATCGGTAAAGGCAAAATAGGAAATGGTAAAATTAGCATTGATAATGTTCATCTTGTTAAATGCCTAGAATTTAATCTTATCAGTGTAAGTCAATTAATGGATAGCGGACATAAAGTAAAATTTGAAAAAGATAAATGCTCTATTTTGCATGGTAATAACAATACTACTCTAGTTGCTCAAAGGGAAGGAAATATATATACAATTGATTTTGAGCAACATGATACAGAGATGTGTCTCTCAGCCATATATGATGAAGCAAATTTATGGCACCAAAGATTGGGACATGTTCACATGGACCTAATAAAGAAGCTTTCCACGATGAATCTTGTAAGAGGATTACCAAAGATAAATTATGAAAAGAAAGAATTATGTGTGTCATGTTAACTTGGTAAACAAGTAAGAAGTTCATTCATTGCAAAGAACAAAGTATCAACTTCTTCACCCCTACAACTATTGCATCTTGATCTTTTTGGACCTAAAAGACATGCTAGTTTAAATGGTAAATTTTATGCTTTTGTTATAGTTGATGATTATACTAGATATACTTGGGTAACATTTCTTAAATCTAAAGATGAAGCTTTTAAAGATTTTGAAAGCCTTACAAGGAACTTGAAGACAAAATATAATCTCAAGCTTATAAGGATTAGAAGTGATCATAGCGGGGAGTTTCAAAAAGACTTTATACCATTTTGTGATAAAAAAAAAGGAATTAGTTATGAATTCTCGACACCAAGAACGCCTCAACAAAATGGGGTGGTGGAACGAAAGAATAGAACGTTACAAGAAACGGCTCGTACACTATTGTAAGAAAGCAAGCTTCCAAAGAAATTTTGGGTCGAAGCGGTAAATACTTCATGTTATGTTCTTAATAGAGTGCTTATTCGTCCTATTCTTTTAAAAACACCATACGAATTGTTGAACAATCGAACTCCAAACATAACTTATTTCAAAGTCTTTGGTGTAAGATGTTTTATCCTAAACACAAGTGGCAATTTAGGAAAATTTGATGCTATATCACATGAAGGTATTTTTGTTGCTTATTCTTCACATAGCAAAGCATATCGCGTGTTCAATAGTAATAAAGTATGTGTCGAAGAATCTGTTCATATTCGTTTTAATGAGACTAACAATGATCTACCAAAGGAAACAGACGAGGATGCAGGTCTTTTAGAAACTGCTGTAGATCCAGTTAGCCAAACTGCTCAGAAAGGCATACTGGATATAGACAAACAGCAAACTGAATCGACAGAACAGAATGAACAGGAATCGTAATCAGCAGAAAATAATGAAGAAATGACCGAATCTGATTCAGCTCAACCTAAAGAGCAGATTGCAAGTGCATCAATACCCAAAATAGCTAGATATGTTAAAAATCACCCTCCAGAAAACATAATTGGTGACATAAATCGTGGCGTTACTACAAGAAGAGGAGCTCAAAACTTATGTGCATTTTCGGCATTTCTATCCTAAGTAGAACCAAAAAATGCAAAAGAAGCTATACTTGATAAAAATTGGTTACTAGCAATGCAAGAAGAATTACAACAATTTGAAAGATGTCAAGTGTGGGAGTTGGTACCTCCACCAAAGGAAACTTCAATTATAGGAACCAAGTGGGTGTTTAAAAATAAACTCGATGTGCACGACACAATAACACGAAATAAGGCAAGACTTGTGGCTCAAGGGTACAACCAACAAGAAGGAATTGACTTTGAAGAAACATTTTCCCCTGTAGCAAGATTGGAGTCAATTTGGATTTTACTAGCATTCTCATCATACAAGCAACTCAAGCTGCATCAAATGGATGTTAAGAGTGCGTTCTTAAATGGATATATAAGTGAAGAAGTTTACGTAAAGCAGCCTCCCGGATTCGAACATGAGAAATATCCTAACTATGTTTACAAGCTCGAAAAGGCACTATATGGATTAAAGCAAGCTCCTAGGGCTTGGTATGAAAGGCTAAGTAAGTATCTTCTTTCAAATGGATTCAACCGAGGTAAAATAGATTCTACTTTGTTTATTAAACATGAAAAGAAAGATATTATTATTGTTCAAATATATGTCGACGATATTATCTTTGGTGCTACTAATGATAATCTTTGTGAGTGGTTTTCTAAGTGTATGCATAAGGAGTTCGATATGAGCTTAATGGGCGAACTTAATTACTTTTTGGGGCTCCAGATAAAACAAGAAAAGGATGGTCTCTACATACATCAAACCAAATATACAAAAGAATTGCTCAAAAGATTTGGTCTTGATAAATCAAAGTCAAAGACAACACCAATGAGTATGTCTATCAAGCTTACATCTGATGATATAGGAACCGATGTAGAAGTAACTAAATATCGAGGTATGATAGGAAGTTTACTGTATTTGACTGCATCAAGACCTGATATAATGTATAGTGTGTGTTTCTGTGATCGCTTTCAAGCAAAACCTAAAGAATCACACCTAAATGCGGTTAAAAGAATTTTTAAGTATTTGTGTGGCACGATAAACTTTGGTTTGTTTTATCCCATATGCAATAATTTTGATCTAACAGGCTATTCAGATGCAGACTATACAGGTTGTCAAATTGATAGAAAAAGCACCAGTGGTGCTTGTACATTTTTTGGACAAAGCTTAGTGTCCTGGCACAATAAAAAGCAGACCTCAGTAGCACTGTCAACAACTGAGGGAGAATATTTAGCCGCCGGAAGCTGTTGCTCTCAGATTTTATAGATGCGTCAAACTCTATGTGACTTTGATGTTATATGCCAAAATGTGCCAATTTACTCTGATAACACTAGCAGTATTGATATATCCAAAAATCCAATATTGTACTCACGCACAAAACACATAGAAGTGAGACATCATTTTTTACGGGATAATGTAGGAAAATGATTGATTAAATTAATATTCATTCCCACCGAACATCAATTGGCTTACATATTCACTAAACCCTTAAGTGAAGAACGTTTTTGTACACTAAGAAGAGAACTTGGTATGTGCATCATTTGACTAACTGTTTACTTCTTATGTCGTTTACTGAATTATACTTAAGTGATACTATGTGCATCACTGTTTTTTATTTGAAAATAAATTGAATTTTATGTAAACCATATTAATCCTTTGATACAGTTAATTTTTTCTTCAAAATATTAATGGTAACCAAATAAGAGTTTAAACTTTTTGAAAGTTACTTTATTCTGGGTCACGTGATTAACAGAAAATTTTGGGGTTATTGATTTCTTTTAAATATTACAAATTGGCAGGTATCAAATTTGGTAAGTTTCTCAACTTGGAAAATTAATTTTTGAAATTCTCATTTATCTAAGGGCGGTAATTTTGGGTTTACCAAAAAAAAAATAAAAAATAAAAAATAAAAATCTCTCACTTACTTTACTACTTAACCGTGACCACTTATCTCCTCCTTCTTCATACCATCTGCCATTATCATTCATCTCAAGCTTCTCACTATGAGAACCAGACAAGCAAAATGATTAAGGGAGATGTCCGAATCAGAGGATGAAATTCTTCTATCCTCAATCCCTTCTAAACCCAGTGGGTCAAACACTCAGCATAATGAAGCTCCAACTGAGAAGGAAGCTCCCGGAATGTGACGCCCCCAAATCTGAGCCCACACAGCCCAAACTTGAGTCGTCAAAAGACTACAACAAAATTATTACAACAAAGCACAACGTACAACAATACAGTGTATAATAATACACAACTAAGTCTTCACTATTATTGCCACACTATTTTTCAACACGTGAAGACTACGACAGCTATTCCTCGGACTCTCACTCCATCCCCCGGCTAGACCCTGTTACGTTTTCATCTCCTGTTGAAAAACAATGGAACAAAAGAAAGGGTGAGCTCAAATAGCCCAGTAAGAAATATCATGACTAAGATAATGACGAATAAATTATCATTAGCCTTCAACAGTTGAGTTCTGAATACAATAGACTACAAGGTTTATATCAAAAACTGTAGTTAAATTCTTAAACAATGTTCAGATCAATAATAGCAGCGGAATGAGCAATCTATTAGAAGAATAATGCAGACTATAATGTCCACTCGCTTCTCTTTTTTGTAAAAATATCATCAACTTTTATCATCTGAAATACCATTAGTCAAGATAATACAACTTCACAGTTCCTGGTCATAATCATGCAGATCAACAGTTCATCTTTGCACTACGGGCCAAAGACATTCAATATAACACCAACGGTCATGATTATACCAGATTCAGCCTTTGGTCATAATCATACCAACCAACAGTTCATCTTTGCACTACGGGCCAAAGAGAACATTCACCACGTGTCATAAAAGACACCGAACAGATGTATCGCCTTTAACCTAGTATATCGCCTTTAACCTATCATCTGTTCAACAATTATATCACATCTGTGCCCCCGGCCACAGATATACACAACAGCTTGATTCTTGATGATTAATATAAATAACAGTGATACAAATGATGAACAGAAGAACATGATAAACAATAAGTATCGGAAGTTTACTTTGTGCAGATTCAAATAATGTCCAAATTGCCAACATGATGTGGAGTGAAATTTAAAAATGATATTCAAGATCCACAGTTCAGAATAACGATTACAGTTCAATAGAAATGTTCAGAAAATAGGAAGGTTCAGTTGAAATAATGAAATTCAACTATTATGGAACATATAATATTTTCAGGAATTATAGAAGCAATAGTTCCATAATAAGTTTCGATTTAGGTGTATGAAAGAAAATAATATCCCTTACCGTAGCAGGTTTGATTAACAAAAGGCGAAGGGAATAAATATCCCTTACCATAGTAAGTTTGAATAATGGAAGATGAAAAAGATGGTATCCCTTATGAGTATAAAGGAAAATGATATCACTTACGAATATGGAATAAAAGTGTCATGTGATAATTCGTGTAGACAAATTATTTCCACACGAGACAAATAAAAAGGGTTATTCACCAACAGGCGGTAATCCGCGCCGTAAGGTTATTCCCATCAATTTGAATACGAATAGTTATTCACCAAACAGGCGATAATCCGCGCCGTAAGGTTATTCCCATCAATTTGAATACGAAGAGTTATTCACCAAACAGGCGATAATCCGCACCGTAAAGTTATTCTCAAAGATTAATAAGGAATGAATACAAAAGGTTATTCACCAACAGGCGGTAAACCGCGCCGTAAGGTTATTCCCACAATTTAATACATGTAAGTAAATGGCACAAGAAAGAAATGATATTATTTTCGAGAATAAAAGAATGATAATCCCTTCCAGTAAGAAAGAAAATAATATCTATTTATGGTGATGAAAAGAATGATACCCCTTACTGTAGTAATTTAGAATATGAAAGAAGATGATATTCCTTACCACAGTAAATTTAAGAGTGTGAAAAGAATAATATTCCTTACCATAACACGTGACTGGATATTGATTTAAATGAGGTTGATCAACCTATATATTTTTAATATAATTAGTAATTACCACATATAAATTTCAAAGTATATGATAATTCGCATAATGTGAACTATCAAAATTATATATATTTAACATAATTTTTGTAGTATAATATAACTACTTTAAAATAGTTTTTACAATAATTTTTCAGAATAAATCTTCCAAAGAAAGTTTTTAAAAATGAATCTTCTCAAAGAAGAGTCTTCTAAGGGAAGATTTGTGAATACCGTGAAAAATAGGAATTTATAAAATTACTACTCTTTAATGAAAGACTTACTTGAAAAATTCCTGCACTTCTTTTGGCTTTCAAACACTCAAAATAACCTTACTATTCTCAGAGAAAACTCATAAAATTCTTATAGAAAAATTTTATATTTTAGGTGTGAATTTTCTATTCAGCTGAGCAGGCTATTTATAGGAGAAAAGAGGGTACTATGCAGGTAGGTGGCTGGCTGCTGCTCGCCAGCAGCAGCCTCGTGCTGCAAAAAATTTTCTTCTGCGTAAAATTTCTCCAATTTCAAGCTTCACCAACCATGTGGGCCCCACCAATGGGTCCACATGTTTTTTACTATTCACTTACTATTCACGTCACTATTCACGTTACTATTTCAAATAGTAAAATTAATTATTTTATTTATTATTTATTTATTTATTTATTTATTTATTTATTTATTCTTCCTGTGAGTCCAACATATAAAATAATATTACCACAATAATGTAAGAAACACGTTACATATTTTTATTAATTTAATAATATAAATTATAATGTATTTGCTACTGTGACAATTATTAGATTCAATAATTTTAAAAAACAGTGTAGCAACAATTATTGACTCAATGATATAAAATACAGTGTAATGACAATTATTAAATCAATAATGCAAAATACTGTGTAACAACAATTATTGAATTGATAACATAAAATATTATGCAGTGGCAATTATTGATGAAATGATGCGTAACAGTTACGGTGTCAATTATCAGACTAATAATATAAGACATTGTGCAATACCGTGTGCTACAGAAAAATACCATAAATTACCGTATGCTACTATTCTTTTATCACCGGTATTTTAACAGTTAACACCGTTGACTATTTTTAGTTAAAAATGTTACTTCTGTCGTTTTCTATATCTGACAAATATTCCGTTGTGGGGTCCACAAATAATTTGTTATTTCGGCGCCGTCGTACGCCCCGAATATTCCCCGACAAAACGAATATTCCCCAACAAAACGAATATTGTCCGACAAAATAAAATTTGCATATAACATCCTTAACTTTCAATTTCGTCAATATAACCACTTACTGTTTCATGAAAAAAAAAATATATGAAGAAAAATTAAATTTTATATTTCATAAAATTCGGGGTCTTACAATGCTTCCCAAGAAAAACTGTTTGTAACACAACTTAACCCAATCCTTGGATCAAGCAGATCAACCCAGAACCTCAGTCTACAGTACTTCAAGAATCAACAATAAATGATCAATACAAAAGACAAAGTTATGATCACAGCAATATATATATGTTCAATTCAAAGGTTCACTAATGCAATGCAGTGGTCAAAGTATGTAATATCACCAGTTTGATTTTCCGAAGTGGAGTGATAATCATGTGGCTTGAACGTACAGTGTAACTCAAGAAACTTTTCTTTGTTGAGCAAGAAAAACACTGTTATAAGAATATTGCACTTTTCTATTTCTTTGTATTCTGCTTCGGTACTTTCTGCTATTAACATGACACTCTATATATACACGTTTGAAAGTATAGTCGTTACAGTAAGAGGTTGCTTTGTTGCATGAAATCAGCATTGTTTACCGTTACAGCAAGATAATACATATTGACCCAGATTTTTTGCACTTTCCATAGCAGAATACCCGTAACCAATATCCATTATTTTAGCTCCTAAAAAATATCTTCAATCAATCAATAAGGACTCATATGGAAAGATCACCAAACCAGTTAGTTTGAATTGACACGTTTTTAGTGATTTTCCCTGATTCAATGTACCATCTTCAATTATGTTAGAATATAGTTTCCTTGTCAAGCCAACAATTAATTTAACTATTTTAACTTAATCAATTATGGAAAAATTAACTAAACAGATTTTACATAATCTTTCCAAAATCTGAATAAGTCCATTTAAAATAAAACTGTTGCATGGTTTTTATTACTACATAATTATTATTATTATTATTATTATTATTATTATTATTATTATTATTATTATTATTATTATTATTATTATTATTATTATTATTATTATTATTATTATTATTATTATTATTATTATGCAAATGCAAACCTAGAGCTTTGTTTTGAAATATATATAAATTTGTGATCTTACAAAATATTCTAGACTCCTCCATTCTCCATTCCATCTTGATTCTCGGTTGCTCTGACCATGCAATGGTTAATATAGTGAGCTGTTTTAACAATCTGCATGAAAAACCTGCAAAGCTTAGTTTATTTGATCAAGTCATCATCAAAATCATAAGATACAGTATGGTGAAACCAACATTCTCCCCCTTTTTGATGATGACAACAAAATAAATTTAAGCTCCCCCTAAGACCATGCATACAATAAATTTAAACCCAACAGATATGTAGCATGGCATCAATATACCACTGTATACCTGTTTCAGCAATATACCACTGTATACCTGTTTCAGCTCACAATACAAACCAAACCATTTATCTGTTTTGTCTCCCTCTTTGTCATCATTAAAAAATAACGTAACATTATTTAAGCAGAAAATACCAAATATATCATTTAATCCAGAAAGCATAGTAGAGAACCAAAGTACCAAAATAAAGTAGGACTAAAATAGCTATTAGACCAGTTTGAACGTGAAATAGAGATTATCAGTCAAGCTCCTCAATATAAATAGTGGGAGGAGCACGATTTGTAAAATAGCGGCGATGAACAGTACAAGCAATTCGTTCAGCCAAGGAGAGTTCATTTGCAAAACGAGGGGGTCGAGGGATATCAGTCTCTTGAGGTAGTTCCATCCCCATGAAATCACCACGAAATTCTGCAAGTCAATTGCACTGAGGCCATTCTGGAACAGGGGATGAAACGCGACGGATACGAGGTTCATTAATATATTCCCCGATCTGATTAAAGCGATGAACAACAAAATTGCTCAAGATTCCAACTTGACTACTCACAAATTTAAGTTCTTGACACAATTGACAGGCATTTATGTTCACCTTTTTCTGTAACGCAACAACCATGGCATTGGTCTGAATCTCGAACCTACCGTGAAGATCAATAAATTCAGATTCTAGATCGCGATACAGAGCAACAGCAGCAGGGGATGCCATGTACAATTTCCCTTGTTCAAGAGACGTTAGCCTCTGCTTGATGTCCAGTAAATCAGTCTTCATTTCAGTTTGGTTAGTCAGAATTTGAGTAAGAAGGGACATGAGTTCAGGAGGGGTACCAAAAGACGCGGAGTTGGGCGTGGTAGATTCAGGAGGGGGTACCTTTGGTAAGCGAATGAATTGACCATCACATAAAGCTAAGTGAGAGGTTTTCAAATTGTCAGAGTCAATAGAGTCTCTGAGAGTGATTGATGCTTCATCTTCCAAAGATACTTCAAAGTGATGGAACAAACGAGTGAGAATTGCACCATAGGGTAGATATTTTTTAACTTGATGGATACAACTAAACATATGTTGTAGCATCATAGAGGCAAGATTAAACGGTGCACCACGAAGAATAATAGCAATCACAACCAAATCTTGAAAAGTAAAAGCAGCCCTACCACCAAAACGTGGTAATAAATTGTGCCTTAACACTTTGTGAATAATGTTGGCCAAAGGTGAAACATCCACTGTTTGGGGTAAAAGAACACTTTCTAACAATGGGTTATCTCGCACAATACGCAATTGCTCGAGTGGAGTGAACGGATGATAGGCTGCCCCTTTTAACGTGAAGGGACAGACACCCGAATGTGGGATTGACAGAATATGGCCCAATTCGGTGACAGTGAACTCAATGGATTTACCTTTAACAAAGGTACTATAAGACTACCCCTTATGCTCAAAATTAGTGTAAAATTATTGAATCAATTTAGGATAAGCAAGGGATGGAGGAAAAACCATAGTAGCAATACTAGATGATTCAAAACAGTTTTTCAGAGAAGAGTTTTGGTAAAGAAGAACATTAATGGAATTCTCATAGACGATTGTCTTAGACACAATGGAGGTTCTATAACGAGATTCAAAGTTTAGTCCCCTAAAGAAGCTATTAGAAAGATTATGAGAGGAGGTTGTCGGCCTAGATGCATGAGAGCGCTGACGAGTGGGAGTAGTACGTTTCTCTTTCCCCTTTGATTTCTTCTTCTTGGGTGAGCCAGGGT
Organism: Hedera helix; assembly: GCA_947179155.2. Classification (NCBI taxonomy): domain Eukaryota; kingdom Viridiplantae; phylum Streptophyta; class Magnoliopsida; order Apiales; family Araliaceae; genus Hedera; species Hedera helix. The sequence goes on from OX359277.1 coordinate 10,462,235, forward strand.
TATCAGACTCGGCATGATATGATGTTGTTCCGTGTAAGACCCCGAATTTTATGAAATATAAAATTTAATTTTTCTTCATATATTTTTTTTCTTCATGAAACAGTAAGTGGTTATATTGACGAAATTGAAAGTTAAGGATGTTATATGCAAATTTTATTTTGTCGGACAATATTCGTTTTGTTGGGGAATATTCGTTTTGTCGGGGAATATTCGGGGCGTACGACGGCGCCGAAATAACAAATTATTTGTGGACCCCACAACGGAATATTTGTCAGATATAGAAAACGACAGAAGTAACATTTTTAACTAAAAATAGTCAACGGTGTTAACTGTTAAAATACCGGTGATAAAAGAATAGTAGCATACGGTAATTTATGATATTTTTCTATAGCACACGGTATTGCACAGTGTCTTATATTATTAGTCTGATAATTGACACCGTAACTGTTACGCATCATTTCATCAATAATTGCCACTGCATAATATTTTATGTTATCAATTCAATAATTGTTGTTACACAGTATTTTGCATTATTGATTTAATAATTGTCATTACACTATATTTTATATCATTGAGTCAATAATTGTTGCTACACTATTTTTTAAAATTATTGAATCTAATAATTGTCACAGTAGCAAATACACTATAATTTATATTATTAAATTAATAAAAATATGTAACGTGTTTCTTACATTATTGTGGTAACATTATTTTATATGTTGGACTCACAGGAAGAATAAATAAATAAATAAATAAATAATAAATAAATAAAATAATTAATTTTACTATTTGAAATAGTAACGTGAATAGTGATGTAAATAGTAATGTGAATAGTAAAAAACATGTGGACCCATTGGTGGGGCCCACATGGTTGGTGAAGCTTGAAATTGGAGAAATTTTACGCAGAAGAAAATTTTTTGCAGCACGAGGCTGCTGCTGGCGAGCAGCAGCCAGCCACCTACCCCCACCTACCTGCATAGTACCCTCTTTTCTCCTATAAATAGCCTGCTCAGTTGAATAGAAAATTCACACCTAAAACATAAAATTTTTCTATAAGAATTTTATGAGTTTTCTCTGAGAATAGTAAGGTTATTTTGAGTGTTTGAAAGCCAAAAGGAGTGCAGGAATTTTTCAAGTAAGTCGTTTATTAAAGAGTAGTAATTTTATAAATTCCTATTTTTCACGGTATTCACAAATCTTCCCTTAGAAGACTATTCTTTGAGAAGATTCATTTTTAAAAACTTTCTTTGGAAGATTTATTCTGGAAAATTATTTTAAAAACTATTTTAAAGTAGTTATATTATACTACAAAAATTATGTTAAATATATATAATTTTGATAGTTCACATTATACGAATTATCATATACTTTGAAATTTATATGTGGTAATTACTAATTATATTAAAAATATATAGGTTGATCAACCTCATTTAAATCAATATCCAGTCACGTGTTATGGTAAGGAATATTATTCTTTTCACACTCTTAAATTTACTGTGGTAAGGAATATCATCTTCTTTCATATTCTAAATTACTACGGTAAGGGGTATCATTCTTTTCATCACCATAAATAGATATTATTTTCTTTCTTACTGGAAGGGATTATCATTCTTTTATTCTCGAAAATAATATCATTTCTTTCTTGTGCCATTTACTTACATGTATTAAATTGTGGGAATAACCTTACGGCGCGGTTTACCGCCTGTTGGTGAATAACCTTTTGTATTCATTCCTTATTAATCTTTGAGAATAACTTTACGGTGCGGATTATCGCCTGTTTGGTGAATAACTCTTCGTATTCAAATTGATGGGAATAACCTTACGGCGCAGATTATCGCCTGTTTGGTGAATAACTATTCGTATTCAAATTGATGGGAATAACCTTACGGCGCGGATTACCGCCTGTTGGTGAATAACCCTTTTTATTTGTCTCGTGTGGAAATAATTTGTCTACACGAATTATCACATGACACTTTTATTCCATATTCGTAAGTGATATCATTTTCCTTTATACTCATAAGGGATACCATCTTTTTCATCTTCCATTATTCAAACTTACTATGGTAAGGGATATTTATTCCCTTCACCTTTTGTTAATCAAACCTGCTACGGTAAGAGATATTATTTTCTTTCATACACCTAAATCGAAACTTATTATGGAACTATTGTTTCTATAATTCCTGAAAATATTATATGTTCCATAATAGTTGAATTTCATTATTTCAACTGAACCTTCCTATTTTCTGAACATTTCTATTGAACTGTAATCGTTATTCTGAACTGTGGATCTTGAATATCATTTTTAAATTTCACTCCACATCATGTTGGCAATTTGGACATTATTTGAATCTGCACAAAGTAAACTTCCGATACTTATTGTTTATCCTGTTCTTCTGTTCATCATTTGTATCACTGTTATTTATATTAATCATCAAGAATCAAGCTGTTGTGAATATCTGTGGCCGGGGGCGCAGATGTGATATAATTGTTGAACAGATGATAGGTTAAAGGCGATATACTAGGTTAAAGGCGATACATCTGTTCGGTGTCTTTTATGACACGTGGTGAATGTTCTCTTTGGCCCGTAGTGCAAAGATGAACTGTTGGTTGGTATGATTATGACCAAAGGCTGAATCTGGTATAATCATGACCGTTGGTGTTATATTGAATGTCTTTGGCCCGTAGTGCAAAGATGAACTGTTGATCTGCATGATTATGACCAGGAACTGTGAAGTTGTATTATCTTGACTAATGGTATTTCAGATGATAAAAGTTGATGATATTTTTACAAAAAAGAGAAGCGAGTGGACATTATAGTCTGCATTATTCTTCTAATAGATTGCTCATTCCGCTGCTATTATTGATCTGAACATTGTTTAAGAATTTAACTACAGTTTTTGATATAAACCTTGTAGTCTATTGTATTCAGAACTCAACTGTTGAAGGCTAATGATAATTTATTCGTCATTATCTTAGTCATGATATTTCTTACTAGGCTATTTGAGCTCACCCTTTCTTTTCGTTCCATTGTTTTTCAACAGGAGATGAAAACGTAACGGGGTCTATCCGGGGGATGGAGTGAGAGTCCGAGGAATAGCTTTCCTAGTCTTCACGTGTTGTAAAATAGTGTGACAATAATAGTGAAGACTTAGTTGTGTATTATTATACACTGTATTGTTGTACGTTGTGCTTTGTTGTAATAATTTTGTTGTAGTCTATTGACGACTCAAGTTTGGGCTGTGTGGGCCTAGATTTGGGGGCGTCACAAGCATAGGTGCTTAGGGAACATAATTGTTCAAATGAGTATAAGTATTCAAAGGGGTGCATAAGTTAAGCAAGCGTGCTTAAGTAATTTGGAAAACTTGGTTGTGTAACATTGTTAATTTTGTGAGTAATTTATTTAATAAAAGGAGTCTCCAATATCAATTGATATTGTTAGAGTTGATGTCCTAGAGGCTAATTATTTGATGTAATTGCTTAACATTTTTGATATTATATTTGATTGCATAAATGGATTTTTTTATTATGATTTTATTTACTGCGTTATATAAATGTTAGCATAATAAAAGTCCTTAGAATAGTGATACGAATTATATAGCTTCAAGTATGTGACTTGAACATGAGATTATATAATTACAATTAGTATCATTGATCTTAAATGTCCCTAGTTGAGTATCATTGTTAATGGGACAACAATGATGCATTGAGACTAGTATGTGGATTGACTGATGGCCAAATCTCATTGGACATAAATATATGAGATATTTGAGTCAATGCATAGGTACATGTTAGAGAACAATGTACTGGACAGACCCACCATGAGAATTCTACATGGAGCATTATGCAAAGTGTCATAAGAAATTCTCATAGTGACAATAATGTAATGATCCTCCGACCTGAAGTCACTATATTATTACACGAGAATTTGTGTACTTTGATATCATCAAAGGTCACCTTTAATAGGGTGGACAATAAAGGTGATTATTGGGTATATCATGAATCGTGTAAGGAATATGAGTGATCTAGATGGAATTTAACCCTCCTATATATTAGGGGTGATATCCATAGGCCTCTTGATTGAGTAGGACTATGAAATGCATGACCATGCTCAAATAGTGATTTGTTTCATATAGTCTACTCATTGATCAAGAAAACTCAGATTAAATTATTAAGAGTATGACACTTTTCATGTATCGAGTTTAATCTAGGATGTTAAGGTTAAAAGGATTAAATTACTTTGAAACATTGGTCATGAAAAGGTTGTATCGAATCACCGATCTTATTATTATTTGAGTAGCAGTGATGCATTACTAGATGCCGCTCGCTGTTTATAATTTTATAATATGATTTTAAAATTATTGTCAACATAATAATAACCTATTGGGTCACACACTTAGAACGTATTTAAAAGGGAATTAATTTAAATTGTAAGTATTTTAAATATATCAATATGATTGATAGTATTTAAAATTACGAATTTAAATTAATAGGATAATTTGTATATATGTATATTAATTAATTAAGACTTAATTAAAATATAATATATATAAATTCGAATTTTATTTTTCTAATTAAATTAGGTTTTGGTTAATTTCTATTAACTAATATATATATATATGATATATTAGTAGTGTAAAATCACGTAAGGAAAAAAAAACTAAAAACCCTAGCCGCTTTCAGAAAGAGGCTAGAGAGAAAAATAGTTTAGAAATTCTGATCTTGGTGGCTAGTACCGTAGATCCCTTTCGTTGCAGATCGTGTGATCGTTCGCGGAGCGTTCGTGTGGATACCGTAGAGACGCAGTCGCTGGATTGCGTTTAAGATTCGAAGCCGTTCCAGAATTCCATCGTCTCCTGTCCATCTCGGATAATCGGTAAAATAATCTAAACCTCTGATTAATCTGTTTTCGCTTGGATCCTGTCTTAGGGTTTCGAATTTTTTTTTTAAATTCTGCTGCTTGCACTGTGTCGAAACCCTAACAGATATTGGACGAGGAGTAGGCCACTAGTATAGAGATTAGGGGCCGAACCACGTAAAAATTCTTGGTGTTTGTATGATTGATTGTATTATTTAAATTATTTTGTTTTGATCAACTTTAAAGTAAATTAAGGAAAAACATTTTCATATCTTAAAATATATTTTTCAGTAGCTACTTTTCAGAATTTTAAAACAACATAATCGAAATTGTTTTCAAGTAAATATAAAAAAATTACCGTCAGACTAATACAACGACTGATATAGCAAACTGAATTATTTAATACGGTAAACTGCATTCCTTGACAGATAGTTTAATTTAAAAAAATTGGTCATAGTTTGCTCCACAATTATTCAACCCCCCTTCTAAGTGTGCTTATTTAAATTTCACATGATACATCCGTTGTCGTTCAAGGCTTAATATTCAAAATATATTACTTCATAATATAATTTTAATTTCTTCTTAATTGATTAATACAATTAATTAATTTTCTTCACTTCCGTAATTCATTTCGTAAATAAATTAGACTGGTTAATTTAATAGTCTAAATCAATATTTAAATTTCATTTTATATTATATGTATATATTTCACACACATATATACATATTTAAATTTGCCACATAATCACATAATTCAAAATATATATAACACATATTTTTTTATTCATTTGACGTGCTTTTGCTCATAATAAGAATTTGATTTATTAGATTCTTATTCTAATATTATTTAAATACATCGAAATTTTAGGTTGTCACACCAACACCCTCACATAAAGCATATTATAAGACATCATTTCATCCGATATCATGTTGAGAAAGACAACATTATTTTGGATTTTGTATCTATTTGCTATCAATTTGTTGATATCTTGAAAAAGCCACTTGATGAAACATGTTTCTCCATGATCAAAGGTGAATTAGGACTCATTGACCCATTTGCATAATGATTATGAAAGATTAGATTAATATGCATACATGCGTTGCATACTAACCTAGTTAACTATGTTAAGTACTTATTTGTGTGCTTAATAGGTTGACAAAGTCACAAATAAAAGGTAACTTTCAATCTTTTAAAAAGGAGAGAACGATACACCCACCTATTTTAAAATAGGTGTTGCATCGATATATATATAGGCACTAGAACTAATAATTTATGGAAAAACTATTAAATGATGGAACCAAGGATTTAGGGGGCATCAGTTAGAATAAAGAACATACACAACATGACTCTAGGAAAAAGTCAGAAGAAAGCTGAGTCAAAGGAAAAAAGAGTCATGGTCGTACACTGATGTGACTAAATACTATACACGTGTCAAGTAACCTAGAATCTTAGAGACCATTTTATGCAGAGTTATTTCGTATGTAACATATTTTACGCTCAACTCCTATAAATGTTCAAATTTCAAATGCTAATATATATAAGCATACATACTTGAAATTATTTTTATTAATTCTCTTCAACCGTCCATTTGCATAAACATATTTTCTCTTTCTAATTCACTACATACAAACAAACACACAAACCCTCACCAAAATCTCTCAACGCAACCTGGTAGCTGTCGTTAGCACTCCAAAATTAATCCTTACTTTCAATCACAAACACAGTATAATAATAATCAAAGGTCGAACCCACAGATAGTGATATTGCTTCAATAAATCCTAATATTTTCTATTCTAAATAACAATAAATAAATAAGGAAATTTTTTGAATTAACTATAAGTAACTAAATAAACAAAAATAAATTAATAAGATTAATCAATAAATTAAAATATTCAGTTCTTCAGTTCATTCTCACCCTTACAATTAATTAGATCAATCAATCAATATATATTTATATCCTCGCATGAAACTAATAATCTTAGGCAACAATAAGCTCTGCTACCTAGAATTTCCCTTAATTTTAATCTAACAAAACATGTTTTTTATTAGATTCTAACCATTATATAACCTAGAACAAGCTCTCTAAAGTTAATATAATGGAAGCATTAATCACAAGGAAATTAGATTCTAAGCAACAATCTCATAAGCTCGGATTATTTAACTCATATCATGATAACCATAGCAATAAACAAAAGCTTGACCACAATCATCTATCACCATTCACTACCAACAATTAGGAACAATATCAATTACATGTAATATAATTCCTAAATTTAGTAATTGATAATAATTTGATCAATCTAATGAACTCTAATCAAACCAATCAAATTTAATATCAAAAAGCAATTAAAACAGATTATCACAAATAATTTCATATGAGGAAAAATAAATAATATTACTGAATTAATTAATACACTAATTGTAATTGGGTTTGAAATTCCCTAGAACTGAATAAATGAAAATTTGTCAAACATAATAATAATAATAATAATAAGAATATTAATATGCAAAAGAATTGAGAGAGATAGATACACCTTAGAGAGAGAAAGAGCTCCTAATTATCTCTAATAATTTGCTGATAAAAATCTGTTAATGTACTCTCCTACTATATTTATAGAAGTATAATAATAATCCTAAGCTAATGTGGAATAAAAATCCAATCCATTAATTGCCAAACGGCGTCGTTCGGTTCTGCTACCTTATTCTTTGTGCGGGCGCATGGCGCGGTCGCCCGTCCGAAAATTACCATTATGCCACTGAACTTTTGCAGAATTTACAGATTTTCCCCCAAGCTTATTTTTCCTACACAATAAAATATAAAATAATTAAAAATAAATAAAAATAATATAAAAATAATAAAAACACATAAAATTACATAAATTATATAAAATGACCTAAAATACTAAAAATACTTAAAAACTTACAATTAATTAAGCCTAAAAATACCTAATAAATAGGAATAAAATCCTACTTATCAAAAACCCCCACACTTAAATCTTTGCTTGTCCTCAAGCAAAACAAGAATAAAAACTATAAAATAAAACTAATAACCAAACAACTTACTTGAACAACTAATCAATATGAATCCAACATTAGCCTCAAAGATTTTTAAAATAATAACTCAAAGAAAATTTCAAAATCATGCAAAATCCAAAAAGTTAGCATATTTATCAATCTTACTTACTCAAGACCCTTCGTGTGTGTGTGAATCCAAATGTATCAAACTAGCAAAAAACTTAGATCCGCTCACATAATTAAATGTCTCATAAAGATATCAAAAATGGTTAGTTTAACAACAAAACTTTATAGTCTTACTTTTCACATCGTTTTCCACTAATATAGACAAATATAACTAGAAGATCAAAAGGTTTTTAATCTCGATAAACTCACTAGGACTATTAATATTAATTTTTTTCAAGTATTTTTTCCATTTTTTTCTTCTTTTAAATGGGTGCATTTTATGCTCCATCCCATTCATTTTTCTTCAATTTTTTCTTGATTTTTTTTCTTCATCGATGAGTGCGTTTTACGCTCTATCTCACTTTTGGTGGTTTTTTTTTTATCTTCCGGTGCAATCACAATTTGGTTATAACCTGAAAAATCATCTAGAAAATAATAATAAGTATGGCCCGCTAGTCTTTCTAACATCTGATCAATAAAGGGGAGAGGAAAATGATCTTTTCTAGTTACAGTATTCAATTTTCGATAATCAATACATACTCTCCACTCTGTTTGCTTACGAGTAGGCACTAACTCATTATTTTTATTCTGAATGACAGTTATACCAGATTTCTTTGGAACTACCTGTACTGGACTCACCCATCGACTGTTTGAAATAGGGTAGATAATACCTGCATCCAATAATTTAATAATCTCTTTCTTCACCACCTCCATCATGGGTGAATTCAATCTCCTTTGAGCCTCTCTTGTCGAGTTAGTTCCATCTTCCAAAAGAATTCGATGCGTACACACAGCCGGACTTATACCTTTAATATCCCCAATTGTCCAACCAAAGACTGTGATATGGTCCCTCAAAACTCTAAGTAATTTGTCCTCTTGAACTTTGGTAAGATTATTGGCAATGATTACTGGCAGTGTGTCTTCCCTTCCTAAATATGCATACTTCAGGTGGGTTGGCAATGGCTTTAATTCCACAGTGGGAGCTTGCACAATGGAAGGTAACAATTTTTGATGAGTCACAGGTAATTGAATAAACGAGACAGCATACTTATCTGAAATCTTCGGTAAAGAATGTAATGCAGCTATTGTGTCCTTTAATTCTGAAGTTTGTTCAATCTCTTCTTCTTGTTCTAGCTCCAAACTATCTGCGATAGTAGCCTCCAAGGTTTCCTTATGTATTTGGTTGAAGGATATCTGCACCAAAGAATCAATGCTATTAATAGCAAAAATAGAATTAACATCACTAGGGTACCTCATAGCCTCGTAAATATTGAACTGAATTTTTTCGCCATCGAATTCCATGGTCAAGGTCCCATTATGCACATCAATCATTGTTCTCGCTGTTTTTAGAAATGGTCTCCCTAACAGTATATGAGCAGGGTTTGGAGATGTATCATCCTCCATATCCACAATATAAAAATCTGCAGGAAATATAAGCTCATTGATCTGCACCAAAACATCCTCAATCACCCCTTTAGGGTAAGTATTAGTACGGTCAGCCAATTGAATAATAACACAAGTATTCTTTAAAGGTCCTAGATTTAGAGAAGCATAGATAGACAATGGCATAACGTTAATTGATGCTCCTAAATCTAACATAGCTTTTTTAAATCTGGTATTACCTATCTTGCAGGGAATTGTGAACATACCTGGATCCTTACATTTAGGGGGCATTTTTCTTTGAAGGACTGCTGATACATTTTCTCCAACAGACACTTTTTCATCGTCTTTTAATTTTCTCTTATTAGTGCATAATTCTTTCAAAAATTTGGCATACCTTGGAACTTGCTTGATTGCCTCTAATAGAGGAATATTCACCTCTACCTTCCTGAAAGTCTCTAAAATCTCCTTCTCTTGCTCATCCTTCTTTGAAGTTCTAAGATTCCTGGGAGGAAAAGGTAAAGGATTAGACTTACGCTGAATAGGAGGGTTAGGGATTACCTTTGAAATTTCTGCTTCTTCCTTAGCCTTATCCTCATCAAATTTAACAGTAGCCCTTGGTGTGTCCAACTGTGTTCCACTCCTTAACGTAATAGCACTTGCATTTTCTCTAGGATTGATAACGGTTTGTGAAGGTAACTTTCCCGAGCCTTGAGAATCCAATCGACCAACGGTTGTAGCCAACTGACTTATCTGACTCTCTTGTGAATGGAAGCCCTTGTATCTTGTTGAAACTGTTGGGTTTGGTTCATAAAAGCTTTGAACATATCCTCCAAAGATGTCCCAGAATTTGCAGGTGTTACTTGTCGAGGTGGATACTGTTGTCGAGCTGGTTGAAAACCTTGCTGCCTATTCAGAAAGGCATTTTACTGTGGTGGTCTATTTCCTTCATAGCTTAGATTATGATGATCTTGCCATCCTGGATTGTACGTGTTGGCATACGGATCATATCGGCGTTGAGGTTGTCCTTGAAAATTACCCACTGCATTGGCTTATTGTACACTGTCATCTTCTTGTAGTGTTGGACAAGTATCTGTAGTATGATCTGTCAGCAAGCAAATCCCACAAGCTTTTGTAGTTGGCATATTTCCTGTAGTCACCTGACGAACCATAGCAGTCAAGTCTGAGATTTGTCGTTCCATATTGCTTGAACCAACCTCATTCACCCTCTTTGGTGCATGGCCCATCCTAGTTCCATACTGCTGTGAATTAGTTGTCATGTTTGCAATTAAATTCTTCGCAGCCTCTGGAGTCTTATCGACTAATGCTCCTCCACTTGCAGCATCAAGCATACTCCTATCCATTGGTAGCAATCCCTTATAAAAGTACTGAATAAGGTCTTGATCATCAATTTGGTGTGGTGGACAACTCGAGCATAACTTCTTGAATCTTTCCCAATACTCATAAAGAGTTTCTCCACTGAACTGTGTGATGGCGCATATCTCCTTCCTTATGTTGACGACTCTTGAAGCAGGAAAATACTTCTCCAAGAATAGCCTTTTCATATCATTCCAGGATTGTATCGAACCGGAGAGAAGATAATACAACCAATCCCTTGCTAAGTCTGCCAAGGAGAATGAGAATGCTCGAAGCTTAATCTGCTCTTCGGTTACTCCTTGTGGCTTCATGGTGGAGCATACCACATGGAACTCTTTTAGATGCTTGTATGGGTCTTCACCTGTAAGACCACAGAAGGTAGGCAAAAGATGGATTAGTCCAGATTTAAGTTCAAAAGCCACATGTAAAGTAGGACACTCTATGCATAATGGTTGTTGATGTAAATTAGTAGTAGACAACTCCTTCATAGTCCTATTATTAGGGCCAACCATTTTTTCTTCTTCAGAATCACTTGATGAACTATTTGAAAGTAGTTCAAGTGCTGCGTTGAGGCTTGGTGATGGTACAAAAACTTCTTCTAAGTCTGCGGTTGTTCTTCTAGATTGACGAGTCTCTTTCCTCATCCTTTTCGTAGTCTTCTCTATTTCTGGATCAAAATTCAATTCACTAGATTGAGAGGATCGAGTCATACACTACAAAGAAAACAAAGAATAAATAAAAACAATTAAACACTCCCCGACAACGGCGCCAAAATTTGGTAACTGTCGTTAGCACTCCAAAATTAATCCTTACTTTCAATCACAAACACAGTATAATAGCAAGCAAAGGTCGAACCCACAGAGAGTGATATTGCTTCAATAAATTTTAATATTTTCTATTCTAAATAACAATAAATAAATAAGGGAATTTTTTGAATTAACTATAAGTAACTAAATAAACAAAAATAAATTAATAAAATTAATCAATAAATTAAAATATTCAATTCTTCAGTTCATTCTCACCCTTACAATTAATTAGATCAATCAATCAATATATATTTATATCCTCGCATGAAACTAATAATCTTAGGCAACAATAAGCTCTGCTACCTGGAATTTTCCTTAATTTTAATATAACAAAACATGTTCTTTATTAGATTCTAACCATTATATAACCTAGAACAAGCTCTCTAAATTTAATATAATGGAAGCATTAATGACAAGAAAATTAGATTATTCTAAGCAACAATCTCATAAGCTCGGATTATTTAACTCATATCATGATAACCATAGCAATAAACAAAAGCTTGACCACAATCGTCTATCACTATTCACTACCAACAATTAGGAACAATATCAATTTCACGTAATATAATTCCTAAATCTAGTAATTGATAATAATTTGATCAATCTAATGAGCTCTAATCAAACCAACCAAATTTAATATCAAAAAACAATTAAAATAGATTATCACAAATAATTTCATATGAGGAAAAATAAATAATATTACTGAATTAATTTATCCACTAATTGTAATTGGGTTTGAAATCCACTAGAACTGAATAAATGAAAATTAGTCAAACATAATAATAATAATAATAATATTAATATGCAAAAGAATTGAGAGAGATATGATACACCTTAGAGAGAGAAAGAGCTCCTAATTATCTCTAATAATTTGCTGATAAAAATCTGTTAATGTGCTCTCCTACTATATTTACAGAAGTACAATAATAATCCTAAGCTAATGTAGAATAAAAATCCAACTTGGAATCAAAAAGTAGCAAAATTCGCGAATAATTCCGTTTCTACAGCAAAACCGCGTCGCCAAACACGCCCCTAATGCCAGCTTTGACCGGTCAAACGCGGAAGCCGCGTTGGATGACGTCAGCGTTCCTCCCGCGCATTGCGCGGCCGCCTATCTGCAGTCAATACGGCGTCGTTTCCTGCTCCGCGCCCCTGCCTCAACCGTTTCCTCGCGCGCATTGCGCGGTCTGTTTCCATTAATCGCCAAACGGCGTCGTTCGGTTCTGCTGCCTTATTCTTTATGCGCGCGCATGGCGCGGTCGCCCGTCCAAAAATTACCATTATGCCACTGAACTTTTGCAGAATTTACAGATTTGCCCCCAAGCTTATTTTTCCTACACAATAAAATATAAAATAATTAAAAATAAATAAAAATAATATAAAAATACTAAAAATAATAAAAACACATAAAATTACATAAATTATATAAAATGACCTAAAATACTAAAAATACTTAAAAACTCACAATTAATTAAGCCTAAAAATACATAATAAATAGGAATAAAATCCTACTTATCACAACCCTATTCTACCTTTAATAATGGTGAAACTCATCGAAAAATGAGTGATAGTAGAGGGATGGACTATTAACAAAGAAGAATTTAAGGAAGCAGGGTTCAAGTATGTGATTGAGGCATCCACGAAGGCGAAATATAAGAAACTGATATACTTGAAGGAATATAATTAAAGTAGTATGTCCTCAAGTCAATCACATTTGATGTGATAGCATTTATTTTGTAATCTTATTCGATTTATTAATAAAAAAAATTATTTAAAGGCATTTTTTTATTCATGATTAATTGGTTGAATTGATTAAATGGATAAACTCATAGTTTTGAGCAATATTTTTAGAATTATGATGTTGATCATGCTAATGAGATTTAAATTTAAGATAGCTTAAAACTAAAATATTTCTAATCGTGAGATCACTAATATATAGATTAGTGAATCTGGATAGAATAATACATACCATGCTTGCTCTTGAATAGGAGAATTGATCTCATAATCATTTGTGTGGAGACACTAAAATAAGTATGTAGGTACTTATTGGAGAATAAGTTCACTAAACGTGACTCGCTTAAAGAACACCTACTAGAATTTTACTTGTCCATCAATAGGAGTTTCTAATGTGATAGTAGTATAAGTGATCCTTAGACTTGAAATCATCATAGTACTTTTTGTATGATGAGTTATACTTTGTCATATTCCTTAAGACTGTCCGGGTATAACAAATGATATGTTCGGGTATAGTAAGTTGTACATGGAGGTATGTGAATGATTAATAAATGATCGACCACTTCCAATAAAAGGATAGTATGTCCTATGTAATTCAATAAATGGAAACTCATAAATCCTTGGCTAATGTAGAATGAAAATTAGAAAAAAGTTTCTAATTTACATTAATCAGAGTTGTGCATTTAAAAATTAAAAATGTATATGATCAAATAAAATAAGACTCGATAGAAATGTCATGTCTTATACTTGATTGAGACATTGTATGATAAAAGAATTGAATTGAACGATAAATATTCACGGAATAGGTTCTTAGTGATCAAACGTTAAAATTCATATTATCCGAAAAGTCGTGAATTACTAAGGGGGCTTACTCTTATTGTAGAATAAATATATTTATTTATTTTGAATTAAATGAGCTTAATTCATAATAAATAATATTATAATGGTTCTAATTTATTTATTCTACAATCGATTTACTATTGAACCTAAAGGGTCACACTGTAAAAGTGAAATATTTATTTTAGAAGTAGATGGCATAATGGTAATAATAAATTAAGTTTATTTAATTTATATTATAGTGATAGAATAAATTAAATAGTTTAATATTTATAATTAAGTATTTTAAAAATACTAATTATAAATTAATAAGAGGAGTCTTATTATTATTATTATTATTATTATTATTATTATTATTATTATTATTATTATTATTATTATTATTATTTAATTCCTAAATGGTTTAGGAATTAATTAATAAATAGTAGTATTATTATAAGTAATTAAGATCCTAAATTGTTTATGAATTGTAATTATTATAATAATTAATTTGGTTTCTAATTAGATTGAGAATTAAATTAAAACCCTAATTCTAAAGAGTTTAGGAGAAATGAGTTTCTTTATATAAGAATGAGCCTTATAATAGATTGGGGTGACTTACTTATTGAAAGTATTATTAGAGAATACTTCATAATTTTCTACATCTAAGCAGTTAGAGAGAGAGAGAGAGAGAGAGAATTAGGGCTAGCCACCCAAGATCTTATTGAATCTAAATTCTACTTTTTCTATGTATAATCTCTTGGTGGATCATCTTTAGAGAGTTGCGCACACTGAGTAGCTATCATTTAATCGGTGAAATTGAAAAAGAACGTGAAGAAACAAGGGAGGTGAACTTATAATTGTTCAAGTGTTGATTCATCTAAAGGTATAATTTTTTATCATTCATCAATTAATAAGAATCGCATAAGAAAGATCCTAAAATTTAGTTTGTAATTTTTTTTATATAAATATGATTTTTTGCATGCTTCCGCTGTTTTATACAATTTGATTATATGTGTGTATAGTTTCTGTAAACCAACATATAAGTATTGCTTGTCAATGATTCATGAGTTCTACAATAACGCATTAAGTCAATTTATTTAATTTATTTTGCTCGTTATTCACAATGTATTAAACAATTGTAGGCTCTTAATGACGGTACAATTCCTTCAAATGTACAAGTCTTAACCACGGGCCCAGATTCGCCCTGATCCTACTAACACGTAAGTTATTAACCACATAGTAATATTAAATTAAAAATTATATTATTGTATATACTAATGTAATTTATTCTATATTTAAGAGATTTTGCAGATGTTAGGGTTGTTAAATGTATTTCACAGTTATGCCTACAAAACTGGCCCACCTTATCTATTACGTGGGCCAGCACATCGCTAGCTCATAAGGAGGTCTGTTGGCAGGAATTTCAGGTATTTTTTCCCGTAATTTATAACTATTCTAATGTTTAGTATTATCAGGTTAATTATATACAATTATTTTAATGTTATTATTGTATTTGTATTTCAGAAAAGATACAAGTGTGAAGATTCACAGACAGGGGTTATACAGACACTATTCTGGCAAAAGTGTGATGTCCGCACAAAAGATAACATAAAGAAGGAGCGGGAAAAGGCACTGTATAATGCTGGCATAGACCATCCTGGCCAAGCAGCGGAGTATATGCATGAGCACGGCCCGTGGTGGTGCTCGCGCGATATATGGGTTGAGATGTGCTAACAGTGGCAGAGTGACGAATGGGCGAAGAAAGGGAGGATTGCCGCCAGGAACAGATCCGTTGGTGTAGCTGAAGGGAAAAAGGAAAATGGTACATACAAAGGCGGTAGTATATCACAGGTGCATCATTTCATTGATAGGGAGGTACAGAGTTCGTCAAATTTACTTTATTCATGGTTACGATAATTTAATTAATATTTATTTGCATGATTAATATATTTATACACTTGTTATATTTGTAGTCATCTAGCAGGTCTAGAGGTCAAACTATTAATTGGTTAGATGTGTACGTGGCCACCCGTGATGGTCTGTTTGATGCTATACAGATACGGGTAATTAAGTTTTTTTTAACGTTACATGTTTATACATTAATTTTGACATTACATTTAACTATTCAATGAATTACTTAATTACAGGACACTTACAATTAACTAATGGATGAGCGGTATCCCCCTGACAATGGTCGCCCATCGATTGATTAAGAGTTGTGGGAAAGGGCGTCGATTGTGATGAAAATTTTTGTTAAAGGCTAAGGGCAGCGAAGATGGTCGAGTATTACTACCTCTTGTAGCTCTGGTAGCCAATCTACCCAAGCATCATACAATCCGATGCCATATAACGCTGCAGATTGTGTTAGAGCCATCTGCGTCAGCTTTAAGATCATTTGAAAGCGTTGAGTCCTGATTCATTAGCGGATGCGGTGGCGACAACAGCAAGTGAGCCGGACCAGGAGGAGGAGACTGAGCAAGACGAGGTAATATTATTGCTTAATGCACCAAAATTAATCAATCAATAATACTATCTTGAACATGTTTCTTTTTTTTTTACAGGAACGTGGCAGTTAGCTAGATCGATGAAGCTTGGCGAGCTACATATCGTTCTTAGCTGTTTTATTTTCTTCATTTTATTGTGTAGCCCATGCACGGTAATATTTTTATCCTATTGTATATATTTATGTACCACGATTGGATTAGATGTTGGTTTTATGTTTATTTGAAATGTATGTTATTTCATTTAGTTAGAATTTGATATTTGGTTGAAGATCTCAATGAGATTGTATATATCTGTTGTGCTGTGTTAGGATGTATTTGACAGGTAAAGAAATTTATGGGAATCGAAAAAAATAGCAAAAAAAAATTCATTTTTTTACAATAATCAGCGACCGAATTCGGTAGCAAATATCGATCACTGATTTTCAGTTGGTCGCTAATACTCGGTCGCTGTTTATCTCAAATCTAGTCGCTGATAATCTTCCAATCGGTCGCTTATAGTGGTCGCTATTATTTTTGGTCGCTACACGTGGTGAATGTTGGCATATGTGATGACTCAGCTTAGAGACTGCGTCGGTCGCCATTATCAGTCGCTGAAACTTCGGTCGCTATTTTTCGTCACTGATACGCATGTCAACGACCAAACTATAGGCAACGGATATTAGCGACCGAATTCGGTCGCTAATACGTGGTCGCTGATAGACCTTTTTCTTGTAGTGATCTAACAAAGAACATCAAATCAAAGGTTTCAAGAATAACCGTGAAGATTATCCCATAAATATTTGAATATACATTCAAGGTATGAAATAAAGGGATAACAGCTATGAAAGAGCATTAGGTCGACGCTAAGATGATGATGAAGGCACCACACATCAAAGGGAATTCATTTATTAGAACAAAACTCCTACCAAAATACAGATATATGTTGAATTTCTGTTTGAGAATGCTTTTCCCCAAATCAAAGTCACATGACAAATTACAAGTTCAGGAAGTGGTGGGGGGGGGGGGGGGTTGTCTATTGTCTGAAAAAAGGTATAAAAATCGATTTTACTCAATTAATATTTGAATTTTTGTTTCAAGTGATAAAGGATGGATAGATTATTTCTTATTGTAGTGTGTTTATGGATGATAAGGATTTGGTGTGGTCAAGTAGAATATTTTTAATAAAAAATATTTTGGTAGAAGTGAATCAAAAATGATTGCTAACTCTAAGAATAAGATTGAGAAAATTGTTGAAAAGAAGTCTCTTGTGGCTAGTAAGAAGAGGGGTAAGGTTGTTGAGAAAAAGACCCATGTGAAGGAGAGTCTAGTATAGACATAAAAAGTTAATAAGAAAACTGTGAAAAAGGTTGTATAGAAGAAAACCCCAAAAAAGAATATGGCTGAAGAGTCACTCTAATAAAAAGGAAAAGGAAAAGAAAACCCCAAAAAAGAAGGGCAATATGACAACTCCTGAGTCATCTAAGAAAAGCTCTGAGCAAATCCCTGTGAAGAAATGCCGAGGTACTAATGGAGCCTGAAAAAAAGACAATAAGGGATGTGGTGATTGAAACACTTTTTGGCACATTGAATAAAATATCTTCAACAACCCCTGATTTTACTAAACCATTACATATTGATATTACTTCAAGTGACACTGAAATGTTAAATGTTCCACCCATTGTTGTCTAACCAAAATTAGTTACAAATCTATTAAGTCCCATACATTCTACTTCATCACCATCCACACCTGCAATGTCACCAAGTTAAGGACACCCTGAGAAAGAACTATCTACACTATGAAGCCCACTAGTATAACCAGAACAAAGCTTTGATCTCAACTCCATGGCACTAATAATTGAACCAACACCGCCTGAGATAATCCCAAAAGAGAACCCAATACTAATTGCAACCTTTCCAACCCTAGTCCTAAACTTGAAGACCTTACCAATCCTTCCACCAATCTCTAAGTCGTGTTTCTATTCCTCTGACTCATAGAGATTTGAAACACAACTCCTAGCCAACACATAAATTCCAAATGTAGAATTAGTGGGTGTTACTACCATAAGGGACATGGCTGATACTTCTAATCAACCCTTTGTGCCAAGAGAATTTTTTAATCAGGCATTGTCACTAGGCCTGATCATTCAGTCATAACCGAACTGAATAACCTATTTGTTCATAACTGAAAACCAAAAGTTACGTAATTTTAATATCTGAATTATGAAATAATCGAAAAATCAAATAACCATGTTTCTATTCGATTATTTCGGTTAATAACCGACATTAAGTTCCATTTTTGTTAAACCAAAAATTCATTTCAATTTTTCAATACTAGAGCTTCCAATCAATAATTAATAACAATCAACAACCACAATAATTCATAACCTTAACAAAGTTTAATTGTTTAAAATTAATAGTACATAATCCATAATTAACAATTAGAAATTAAAAATAGTTTTTTTAAAATTTTAATTTAGTTAATCGATTAACTGAACAGTATAAGTTTTATATTCAAAATCGAACCCAAAAATCGAATTATAAAACGGTTATAATCGAAAATGTTCAAATAATTCAGTTAAAAAATTTGGTTCGGTTTAATTAAGTTTGGTTATTCAGTTTTACCCGCTTTCTACTCAGTCCTACTTGTCACACATAGCATAACTTAAGTTTGATGTGATTTGGTTGAAGAATTAGATGGCTACTGGTTCCTCCCAATACAACCTTTATGCTGCTGACAAAAAGAGGGAGAAGAGTACAAAGAATGAGGAAGATACTTTTAAGGGGGAGGATCCAATGGCAAGGATGGGAAGAGAAATGAATGAGATAGTTAAACTGTTGCAAAAATAGTTAAAGGTTCATAAAGCAAGGGATAAGCAGCTTAAGAATAGTTCAAAATCAGCTCTACTTAATTGCCATGGGAGACATATCCATAGTTAACACTGAACAGATAGCAAAAAAAGTTTAGAAAATGATATTGAAAATTGGACAGTTAGTTGAGGTAACAGAGTTAACTGAAGTCAAAGTCAAAACAAAACCTATAGAGATCAAGCATGAGGAAAAGGATGAGTAAGAACAGTCAAAAACAGTTGAGGCAAACACATAATCGAATGAAGGGTGGGTTTTCATCATCAGCGCCAAGAACTTGTACGCGAAGAAGAAGGATGCCTAGAGAGATTCTGCCTTACTCGCTCATTCACCTATATGTATTTTTAGTGTGCATTATTTAAGGCTATTTTAATTTATGGTTATATTAAAGACAATATTTATTTTGGGGCCCTGTATATATTTTTGAAGGGCTTTTAACTTGGGATGTTTTAGTATGAATGTGATAACTAAATGGATGTCTATCTGGATGTTACTATTATTAATGTAACTACTTTATAGTTATTATGAAATACTTTAAATTTTAATTACTTGATTAAACTATACAAGGTTTTGTCATCATCAAAAGGGAGGAAATTGTTATAATCACTTAAATTTTGATGATTGACAAAACATATTAAGTGTGATTAGCAATTTTATCCAAATATACAGGAAAAGGACTAGATAAGCCTTATGTTGTATGCATAAATTAACAGAGTCATGTTTTTAAGGAATATTCAAAGAATGATTGAGAGTCTCGTATACTCAAGAACAGAGGCAATACCATTTAGTATGCCCAACAACTATTTTAATGGTAATATCAATGATGTTTGTCGAAATATACATTCAAATAATAAAGCGTACATAGAAAACTTTGTTTTAACCAAGGGAAGAAAGGATTTGAACAAATATACAAGCCAGACACTAAAGGACAAAATTATTATTGTAGGAGTTAGACACTGGAAAGTTATTTGACCAAAAAGGAAAGTTTTTAGTCTTCTATATTTTTTGTCAAAGTTGAATAATTCCTTTTGCATGAAGAAGACTTTGCAGGTTTACCAATACAACTTAGGTCATTTGAAATTCAAAATACAAGATTCAAATATAAAATATATCCACTAGATTAAGATTGGAATATCAAGACCGTTGAAGAAATTTCAAATTTCCACTAATCAAGTTTATAACTCTCAAACAGCTATATACTGGATTTATAAATATAAAAGGACTCTTGTTCATCATAGAGAAACAAGGAGTGTATTAAGAAAGAAAGCTTCAAAATTCTGATGAGAGTCACATTTAAGCTGAGAGTCAGAAAGATCTAAAAACACCCCTTACACTAGTTTACTCCTTTTT
The DNA here is from genome assembly GCA_947179155.2 of Hedera helix. Lineage (NCBI taxonomy): Eukaryota > Viridiplantae > Streptophyta > Magnoliopsida > Apiales > Araliaceae > Hedera > Hedera helix. The sequence continues at coordinate 10,483,085 of OX359277.1, forward strand.
GTACAGACAATGCTATATTGATTGAATGGTTGAGGATCTAAATATCTAACTTACATTGTGATATCAGATCTTTTAGAGATCACCTGTTATATGGTTTGTTGTGAATCCTTACACAACTTGTGAGGTTTGTTATTTTTTCTTAAACAATATTATCTTTATTTTCAGATAGGTGTGATTTTTTGTGAATTCCTGAAAACAGATGGAGTAAGGAATAAGTTTATCTGTGAAAACATATGGGTTATACACTAGAGTACATTGGTAGCATAGAAGATGTTAAGATTGTCCAATGAGCTTAGAAAATCGTGAAAATTGTAAGTTGTGCAACAAGGCATTGGATTAGTGTCCCGTATATTAGGCACACGTTATGTCGAATCAAGTGAAAATCTCAGATGTTATTGTGTGTCTGCTTGTTTAGTTTTTTTTTTATAGTTTGTGTCTTGTTTATACATTGAACTCAATGTGAGTCAGTTGAGTTTATCAGTAAACAGAGTTACATTCATACTGTAAGTCAGTCACACACCCAGTAGTTGAAAAATTAGAAAACATTTTGAGACTACCAAATTCAACCTCCCCTGGTTAGTCTATACGCTGGGCCAATAGTCTAGAGAGGAGTTTAAGACTGGATGTAAAAATATATCCGAACTGAATCAATTAATTTTAAAAAGTTAATTTTTTTTTAAAATAATAATAATTTATTCAACTCACTTCTAAATTATTATTGGACTTTTAATAATCAAAAATAACTTTATCCCTAAACATTACAATAAATTCGCACTATTATAGAAAAGGAATACAAACACAGTCATAGATACAAGGAATGAAAACTAAACGCAACGTAATAGATATAACTCAGTCATCACCTGAATCAAAAAGTAATTCAACATATCAAAATAGTTACCGAGTCGGCTTAAATTATTGAGTCAGTTTCAACATATCAAATGTTTGTGAAAAATTCTCTTAGTCATGTCCATTAGTCAAATTCATACTTAAATGTCATATTTATTGTATAAATTAAAAGTGAGCTTAAATTATGAAATGACCAGACAACTTTTCAACTCTCAATTCAAATGATTGTTTCATTTTTTAAACGAACTCATATATTATTAAATTAAATTGTTTAGTTATTTAAATTTATTGAACTCTATAAGAAAGCTCGATTCTTAAGAGTGAACGTGGAAGCTTCTTTCTTATGATTATTATATATTATATTGATTTTAACTTTTTAAAATTAATTTACAAAATTCTTAAATTCAAATTGAATTTTGATTTAGTACAACAACTATAATTATTATAAAATAACAAAAAACTATTACTAATTATAAAGAATATTTGTTTAATATAAAGTTAAAATAAATTCATGTCAATTATGAATTTTATAATTTTACAAATTGAGTTTAAGTTATATTTTATCTCTAAATTTGAAGCATATAGGGTTAAGAAAAAAAAATTGTTTGGAGTATTGATAATTCATAAATGGGTAGACATGAAATAAAAAAAATAGTACGTATAATTTATTTTTTACATGCACTTTAGAATTATGTTACTAAACAAATACAATAACTAATATTATAAAATCCACCAAAATACTTTTATTTACCAAGTACTACAATGTCTAAAAATTTATATATTTCTTGAAAAAACTAAGTGGAATCAAGTCACCAAATAACATGCTTTACATCAATTCATTTGTTTTTATTGATTAACACAAATCAAACCTCTTTCGTGAAGAAATCATGAATAAATCTCTGTATAATGAGAAAGTCTCAAACAATGATAAGAAAGGCTTCATAGATTAAAAGAATCTAAACTAGGAGAAATAAAATCTCATAAAGGGTAAAGAAACCCCATAAAAGAGGAAAATAGAAAATTAAACGGAAGAATGTAAGAAAATTTTTGGGAGAGGGTCTCTTTATTGTAGAAGAGAGACCCTCCTCGTATCTGAAAAATATGAAGGCTAGAGTTTTTGTAATAAGAAAAGAGAGACAAAAATTTAAGTTGTTCTTCTTTGACAACTTTATTATAAATAAGATAAACAAAAGGTGACAAGTTTAGTGATAGAAAACTCTTTCTTTTTAGTGTATAACTTCAAAGGTTCGAGTCTATTTTTTTAGTGTATAGTCAAATATTCGAGTTTACTCTTTTTCAAAAATTAAAATTTTTTAAAAAAGTAAATTTTCTTAAGTTCCCCTCCCGGCCTCCCCGTAGTTTTCCCTCGCCCCAAGTTCCCCTTAAACTTTAAGATGAAAAGTTTTACCTATTCGTCTATAGTTTCCTTCCTGATCTTGCTGCACCCTAAACCTTAAAATTGAGATGTATTCCTATTATTATTAAATTGTATAGGCGTTAAAATAGAAAAAGAAAACTTTATTATAAATCAACAAAACCCAACTGAAATCATTTTGGACTTTATTTCAGGTCATGGACTGGATGGGCCAGTCTAACGCTAGTCCACTCAATTAATAGGCATATAAATGTTTCGATAGCATATCTTCATAGCTTCACTCACATTTTATAGTCAAAAGCGACTTTACTTTCTTCTTTTTTCTATTAATTCCTACATTCATTCCATAAAAATTTTCATTTTGGCAAAAGTAAAGGTGAGTGACAATACGTATAATTAGATGAGTTATTATAGAAAAATATCAATGTTTTGTGTGATTATATATATATATATATATATATAAATAAAATAATGTTATTTTGAAAGATAGTTTATATAAAAACGTGAGGCGTCTCTCACCTCTTGTAGTCTCTATTTCATTCTAACTTTCATACGACAGTTTGTAACATATTTTAAATTAGAATAATTTTATTTAATTTTAATTAGTATAATCAATAATAATGTAAATCACATAAAAGTATTACTTAATATAATTTTTGTTATTCTCAAAAACTACGATCCACATAAATTTAAAATATTGAATTTCTCAAATTAATATTTGAAAATTAAAACAAAATTCCCTTTTTTAGGAAAAAGAAAAAACGATGTTTCATATTGCTAGAAGATTGAATTTTATATATAGCTGAAGTGTTAGAGTAAAATAGGCCCATAATTTACTAAAGAGTCACAAACTATGTTGAGAATCCTTTCCCAAATAAACTACTTGGTTGAGACTATGAAAAGGAAATTGGCAAATTATTCCAACTCCTGAATATTAAAGGCTCATGACAGAAAAAATGTTATCGACAAAATGTATAAATAAATTTCTTGTATCAAAATTATTGAATTTCAAAAAATTATTGAATTTCAAACAACTGTCAATAATGCTTAAAATTTGACCAAATTATATCTACACGTCAATTCACATGGTTCAAATATTGAATAGTTCAAATGTTAACTTTTAAATATTTGACAATTATTTAATAGTTCAAATTTTTTTAGTGCAAAAATAGTGTGTATATTTTTTAGATAACTTGACAATAGTTCAATAGTTTTTCAATTATACAAATTTTAAAAAGTCAAACTTTATCTTATAATTTGAAATTGAGAGAGTTTAAAATATAAGTAAAGACTAATTCACTTTCAAAAGTACATGTAGGCAGAATCCACTAACTTAAAAAGAGACAAAGTTTCATTTGTATAATTACATGTAAGACTGATCAAAAAAGGGATAAAATCGTGTTAGTACATAGATTTAATGATGACATTAATTATAAATGTTTAATTGTGAATATACGAGTGCTTAAATGTTTATTTGCTTAATTAAATCAAAATAGGGGGAGTTTGTTTAATCCATAATACTTGATAGTCATAAAAGAAATAAAGAAAGAAATGTGAATGTATAAACATTTGTTCATAGGTTGTACAGTCCTTAAAATAATAATCATTGTAAAAGAACTAATGGTTCAAAATGTTAGGTTGATCCGAACTGAAATGATAGATTAGGTTAGGGATCAAACTTGTTAGGTTGATCCAAAAGATAACTTATGTATTAGTCCAAAAAAGGATAATGGTGTAAAAGAACATTAGAGATCAAATTTGATAGATTAATCTGAATACAGAGAGTTATGATAAACTTGTAATAAGACTAGGATGAAGAACAGACCAAACTCATAGATTGCTGAGCAAAGAAGAATCATCAGAAGCAAGGCCAAAGTCAAAGATAGAGCAGAACAACTGAAAAATCGTAGAGTGCAAGATACGGTCGTTGAAGAAATCACAAAATACATAAGCTCGTATAGTCAAAATCGTATAGTAAAGCATGAGACCAGTTCGCAAAACTCACTCAGATTATTGAAGAAAAGAGATCAGATCGTAGAGCATATTCAGATTAAAGTATAAGGGTACTTCACAGTAGAAATCGTATTGTCAACCGCAAAGCTCATTCTGAATCAGACCACAGAGTTAACTCAAGGACATCCAGTAAAGAAAAATCCTCGGAAGACTAATCAAGCATCACAGAGGCTGAATTTCGAAGAGCTGAGAGTAAAAAGCAAGATCGTAGAGCTCTGATCGCAGCACAAACTTTGTGGAAGCTAAATGGTCAAACACATAAAGAGAACAGGTCAAAGGGAGAGACAGAGGTATACATCCATGAAAAGAAGGTTGAAAAAAGTGATATATCCACCAAGGAAGAAATTGTCTGCAAGTTGAAGATTTCAAGAATGCTTAAATGCAAGATGGACAAATAAGGATTACTTTAAGGAAGGTACAGAACAAGTTAAAATAGCAGAATGGAGAACATTAGAATAGCGAAGGCAATTCAGAACGTATAGTCACAAGTACGTTAAGATGCCTAAGTATCATACCCATCAGAACACGTAAAAACAACAACATCAATAGATGAATTCACCACAACAGATGGCCCCATCAAAGGATTCTCCAGCAAAGAAATAAGATGAGAACAATTAGTCAAAAAAGACAAGGAGCAAAGGATGACTGGACACACGATGCTCAGAAGTGCACTGAACAAGAAGTTATGTGGAGACTGCAAATCTTACTAATAACGAATGATAAAAACAAGGGGGAGTTGACCTTCAAGAAGGTAGTAAAAAAGGGCAGAAATCTTAATCAAGAAGAAATCTCAGAAAGTGAACTGAGTTTGCAATGTAGATATGGAAAAGAAATACTGATTATAGAGCTGTTTTCCAAAACAAGTAAATTGAAGAGTAGATCATAAAGCTTCAGAAAACAAAGAAGTGATTCGTAGAGCTAAAGTTGCAGATTGCAAAGTTAGAAAAGTAAACAAGATCTTAAAGCATATATTTAAAAAATGAAGATGCTGAAAGAAAGAAGGAAGTAAAGCAAAAGGAGAATGAAGAAGAATTGTAAAGCTAATTGCAGTATACAGAGGTTTGTAAAGCCAATAACCAAGTAGAAGAATCGTATGGCTAATTAGAAGAATGAGTCACTGAATAAGGATCACATAATTTGACTAAATAGTAAAGCAAGTTAAGAATCATAAAGTAAACTTCGATTTCATAAAGGAAAGTGATGATAACAAGGAAAGCTCTAAGTTCATAAGAATAAGTAAATCTTGCAGAGCTAAACGATCATGGTGCAGTTCGCAGAGAAATCAAATTGTAAAGTAGATCATAAGGACAACAGAATGTAAAGCTAACTACAAAGAAGATGGATCGTAAAGCTAATTGTAGAGAAGTAAAGCATAAGTCAAATTGAAGGACCCAAGAAATTCAACAATGAAGCTGTAACAAGATTTATAATGAACTGACAACAAGAAGACCTGAAAGATGGAAATGACAAAATAATTACTGGTCATCCAAAGCTGATATGAATAAACAGACAAAGTTATGTCTAACGGCTATATGTTCAAAGTAGCACCAAACACGAAGTTTTCATTTTTGGTAAACTGATAAAGACAGGTCTAAAAGCAATCTGACACAATATCTTCATCAAAGATTCTCTACCATTGGAACGTTAAATGAATTAACGGATATTTTTCAACGAATAAATCATCAGCATCTCTCTATAAATATAAGACTTATTCGAAATTCAAATGTGTGGCAGAAAGAGTAACAATAGAGAGAGTGTAATATGAGACTACCAATATAGAGAGAGAATTGAATCTGCCTAAAATCATAGAGTTCAAAAAAGGAAGAAGAGATGAGAGATCGATCTACTAAACAGTTATATCATCAAACCAAAGCTTCTCTACAATTTGGGGGATCGATAAAAGAATGATTCCAACAATATAAGAGTAGGGGCTAATCAGAAATATGCAGAGGGCTCAAGGAAGACAAGAGATCAACGGAATCATCTCTCAAGTGCTAAGCTCTTTAGATGAGAGCTTAATGTTAAGCGTGGCAGCACCTCACACCTTCATCAACAATAACAACAAAAGTCGACATTTCGTGGCTTGCCACTTAATTATGAGGAATTAGCCCCAAAAAGGGGAGAGGACTTAGTGTCCTGAGGACAAAAGTCAAGATTTTGTAGCCTGCCTGATTCAAAGGAATCAGCCCCAAGAATGGAAGATGACTTAGTGTCCTAAGGATAAAAGATGGGACTTAGTGACTCAACTGATTATTAGTGAATCAAACCATGTGTGGGAGGACTTAAGGTCCTGGACTTAGTGTCCTGATGTAGTGGTTCTTTGTGAACCTGGTCTGAGTAACCATATCTTTAGTGGATTATCCTATTCATCGGAATGAAAGAGAGGACTAGGAGTTATTCAGTCTCCAAACCTCTTAAAAATCTCCGTGTTCTCAATGTTTCTTTACCACATTCTTTATCTTTCCCATTTATGTTTGAAAAGAATACTTTATCTGCTTGAGTTATTTGTTCACTAACATATAAGTTACAAAACTGTATAGTTGGCTTTAAAGTATCAGAAGGGGATTTACCAAATATAGTATTCCGCTGCATATTCAATTATTTTTGTATTTGGTAAATATACTTTAAAAGATAAAGCATATAGAAATGAAAAGAAATTATTTCAACCCCCACTTCTAGATCACTTTTGCGTACCTTTAGGAAACAATAATTGTTATCAGAGCAGGTCTTCACAAAACTTGCTTAATCGCATTGAGTAGATCCCATGATACTATTTAAAGTAATTCTGAAATAGGAAGAAATTCCCATGTATTTCAAGGCTTATAATGCTAGTTGGAAATACTTAAAGAGCAGACAGTTATAATGGAAGAATAAATGAAATGGTTATGAGAAAATAGACTCAGAGAAGCAGATAGTTACTCTAGACAAACACAAATGTCCCAAATCGTGATTATAGAGAACAAACTATTCAGGATGTGCTTAACTGTAAAATCACTAAGGAAAACTGGGGAGCTTTATCTGAATGCATAAAAGAGATAAACTTGCAAGAATAAGCATCCTTCTTAATGTCTCAAAGGCTTGTTACAAGATATGTCTAAAGAAGGATGCTAAACACAATATCATGTAAAGCTCCATCCTGCAAATGGTTTTCTAAGACCCACACCCATAAAAGGGATTACCTGAGGAAAACTCTGCAACACACTTCTAAGGATTAACTCATTATTGTGTATATGTATAGACTAAATAAAGGGGGATCTAATCCTTTGGTGTAGACATTCTCAATGTTGTTATTGTTGACTGTGAAAGTTATCAGATTAATCAATGTTCGATGACTTATGGGGTTGAAGGGAAGGACATATCTAAAAGAGAAAGGCATAGTTCTCTAAATGAGTGAATTGAGAAAGGAGAAAACGAAGACTAGAAACTCAAGCAAGAAAGGATCTGAAAGCACAATTCAAGCCAATCTATGAACTGAGGACATCACCACTGATATTCAAGAAAGTGATGTTAGTGAGGTATTATTCACTTATCTCTCTTAAAAACTATTTGTGCATACATATTCGTTAATTGCTCTATGTTCTTTAATTGTAAACTTGAATACATATACAGTTCAGAATATTCTTAAAAAACCATTATCTACCTTAAAATTCATAAAGAATGAAAAGCATAATCAAAGCTAAAAGATAATTCAGAAACATATTTTTTCTCTTTTTGAACCTAAAGATGATAATGACATTTTAGGATATATTTTTGAAGAATGTGATTTGGAAATTTTATTCCTATGTGAAGGAGAAAGGAGCTGAAAAGTTTTGCTAATTATATTGTACTAATATTTGGTTTAGAAAATGTAAAGTATAGTAAATTTTACGATTGGAACCTCGAAAAATCGTAGAGTAAGTGGGAACTAACTTTACGAATCAACTTGGTGAACATTGTAAATTAAACATTACTTTATAATATCAGAAAAACCCAAGATTAGTATAATAGAAGCTAAGTAAGAAAATCAGTAAGGCTAAACTTGCTCTCCACATATTTCTGAGAAAAAGATTCCTTATCACACACACTCAAACATATATTGTCAAACTATTTTAATTTCAAAAGTGTGGTTGTATGTAATCTTCTTAGGATATATTTCCTTTATTTAATGCACAGTTCACTTAGGAGTCAAATTCTTTCAACTAGAGTCTAGCTAAAAATAATCAGTTTGAAGGATCAATAGATATTTAATGTGGTTTCATCATCTACTAAGAATAGCTTCTGTTGAAGGATGAAAAGAATAATTATCCTCGCTTCAATCAATCATGCATCTAGATATTTCAGTTTGTTTTATTGAACAACCGAAGTTAGTAAAGAGTGATTATGAGAAAGAGTTCAATTCTTCTGAGGATCTTTATTTCTGCTTACAAAGAAGAACATATTTTAAATCTTTATACACCGAAAACTTCACTATTAGAATAGTGCAAAAGAAAACAGAACATTTCTTAAAGCATGAAGGACACTTCTGACCATCGGGATGTCAGAATTTCTTCAAGATGAATTTACCAAATAGTATCTGCTTTATTCAGAAGAGATTTCTCACTCACTCCATTATCTAGAAAATGTTCAACAATCTTTGGAAGCAAAAAGAAATCAGTTCTTGAATATCTATGCATTGTTGACTGTATATATTAAATCCTTAACATATAGTAAGAGTTAACTGACTACTTCAATCAAGAACTAAATCAAGGCATGTTTAGTTAACTACAAAACTTATTGGGGCCAAGATTGCAAATAGTGGCTATCGCTTATTATTCGAGTCAACAATGTTGAACCAAGAAAAGTTACTACATGTGATAAAAACGAAATAAGGTGATACAAAAAATATTAAATCTCTACTATTGAAGAGAAGCTGACAGACTCTAAAATGGGTGACGTATTAATCGCCGAGTCAATAGATGAAAGTGATAGTTAGCCAAACCCTACATCCCTAAATTCTATGATTGTAAAACTATACAAAGAGTCATAATTCGTTACTCTACAAATTAGCAAGCTTACAATAGAACTCTTTCTTAAGGATTGCAAAGAAAAAGGCACTATAACTGACCATCCTACAAAATAAAAGGGCAAAGGATCATTCATCAGACTTAATCCTAATGATCCAACAACTAAGAGTTAATTCTTGATTTAGAGTTTTTAATGAACTTTCCCATTCAAGAAAATCAAGAAACTCTCGGTGATGTTAGCTTCAACTAAGATAGAAAGACCTGGGAGCATGTTCTCAGATTCACAAAGATATTTAGTCAAATGAATCTTCAACTACAATCTGATTGAAAACATTACAACAACAAAAAACAAGACCAATTTAGATGCAAATGATAAAACTTTTGCACTAGCAGTTTATTTGATGAATGGCTTGGTGTTTCTTGCCACCCTTACGAAAATTATACTATCATGGATGTCAAAAAGTGTTTTTATATCATGGATGTCAGAATTATGATTTTAATATTAAAATGTGCTAAATTTCTAGATTAAATCCAAGAAATTATATCGGCTTTTTGAATCAAAATATTCAGGTGCTACTTTTACAGAATGCAAGAAAGGTACGAATAGATAGTGATGGAAATGTTTAAAAATGAATATAGTTCACAGTTCAGCAAGGAACAAAACTCTATGAATACTGAATGACTGGAAACATTATAGCTTAAAGCTGAGAAGCTTAAAGGATGAACAATCAGCTAGTTGACTATGATTTAGATTTTATTCTTTTAAAATCCATACTATTTTCACGAAGATGTCTAACATTTTAGAATTGAAACTTTTTGAAAGGCACTTGCTTATGTTAAGGAACTGTGCTTAATGATGATGTTACTTTACAAAATATCATATTTGTCGATGGCTCAATATATCAGGATTTAATGAGTTAATCAATCCTATGCTTAAAGATTAGTACACTTAATCTGGCCTATCTATCTAATCATAAATCGTAGAGTATAAAAGATCTTTGAAGAAGTGTAAAGTGAGTATCAAATTGTTGAATAAATAAATACTATGAAATCACTCTACGAATGGTGACCTAACTTGATAAAAGTACACTGCTCAATGAAAGTTGTTGCAGCTGACCTATCTGCATGACAAACTAATAAGAATTTAACACATGTTGTGACGCCCCCAAATCTGAGCCCACACAGCCCAAACTTGAGTCGTCAAAAGACTACAACAAAATTATTACAACAAAGCACAGCGTACAACAATACAGTGTATAATAATACACAACTAAGTCTTCACTATTATTGCCACACTATTTTACAACACATGAAGACTACGACAGCTATTCCTCGGACTCTCACTCCATCCCCCGGCTAGACCCTGTTACGTTTTCATCTCCTGTTGAAAAACAATGGAACAAAAGAAACGGTGAGCTCAAATAGCTCAGTAAGAAATATCATGACTAAGATAATGACGAATAAATTATCATTAGCCTTCAACAGTTGAGTTCTTGATAGAATACAATAGACTACAAGGTTTATATCAAAAACTGCAGATAAATTCTTGAACAATGTTTAGATCAATAATAGCAGCGGAATGAGCAATCTATTAGAAGAATAATGCAGACTATAATGTCCACTCGTTTCTTTTTTTAGTAAAAACATCATCAACTTTTATCATCTGAAATACCATTAGTCATGATAATAAAAATTCACAGTTCCTGGTCATAATCATGCAAATCAACAATTCATCTTTGCACTACGGGCCAAAGATATTCAATAGAGCACCAGCGGTCATGATTATACCAGATTCAGCCTTTGGTCATAATCATACCAAAGAACAGTTCATCTATGCACTACGGGCCAAAGAGAACTTTCAATATAATACCAACGGTCATGATTATACCAGATTCAACCTTTGGTCATAATCATACCAAACAACAGTTCATCTATGCACTACGGGCCAAAGAGAACTTTCACCACGTGCCATAAAAGACACCGAACAGATGTATCGCCTTTAACCTATTATATCGCCTTTAACCTATCATCTGTTCAACAATTATATCGCATCTGTGCCCCCGGCCACAGATATTCACAACAACTTGATTTTGGATGATTAGAATAATATAAATGATGAATAGAAGAAACAGGATAAACAATAAGTATCAGAAGTTTACTTTGTACGGATTCAAATAATGTCCAAATTGTCAACATGATGTGGAGTGAATTTTAAAAATGATATTCAAGATCCACAGTTCAGAATAACGGTTACAGTTCAATAGAAAGGTTCAGAAAATAGGAAGGTTCAGTTGAAATAATGAAGTTCAACTATTATGGAACATATAATATTTTCAGAAATTATAGAAGCAATAGTTCCATTATAAGTTTCGATTTAAGAGTATGAAAGAAAATAATATCCCTTACCGTAGCAGGTTTGATTAACAAAAGGTGAAGGAAATTAATATCTCTTACCATAGTAAGTTTGAATAATGGAAGATGAAAAAGATGGTATCCCTTATGAGTATAAAGGAAAATAATAACATTTACGAATATGAAAGAAAATGATATTACAAATGAATATAGAATAAAAGTGTCATGCGATAATTCGTGTAGACAAATTATTTCCATACGAGACAAATAAAAAGGGTTATTCACCAACAGGCGGTAATCCGCGCCGTAAGGTTATTCCCATCAATTTGAATACGAAGAGTTATTCACCAAACAGGCGGTAATCTGCGTCGTAAGGTTATTCTCAGAGATTAATAAGAAATGAATACAAAAGGTTATTCACCAACAGGAGGTATTCCGCGCCGTAAGGTTATTCCCACAATTTAATACATGGAAATAAATGGCACAAGAAAGAAACGATATTATTTTCGAGAATCAAAGAATGATAATCCCTTCCAGTAAGAAAGAAAATAATATCCATTTATGATGATGAAAAGAATGATACCCCTTACCATAGTAAGTTAGAATATGAAAGAAGATGATATTCCTTACCACAGTAAATTTAAGAGTTTGAAATGAATGGTATTCCTTACCGTAATAAATTTAAGAGTGTAAAAAGATTAATATTCCTTACAAGTAAGAAAAAATGGCATTCCTTACCACAGTAAATTTAAGAGTTTAAAATGAATGGTATTCCTTACGAGTAAGAAAAAATGACATTCCTTACCGTAGTAAATTTAAGAGTGTGAAAAGAATGATATTCCTTACCTTAACACGTGACTGGATATTGATTTAAATGAGGTTGATCAACCTATATTTTTATAATAAAATTAGTAATTACCACATATAAATTTCAAAGTGTATGATAACTCGTATAATATGAATTATCAAAATTATATATATTTAACATAATTTTTGTAGTATAATATAACTACTTTAAAATAGTTTTTAAAATAATATTACAAAATAAATCTTTCAAAGAAAGCTTTTAAAAAAGAATCTTCTCAAAGAAGAGTCTTCTAAAGGAAGATTTGTGAATACCGTGAAAAATAGGAATTTATGAAATTACTACTCTTTAATAAAAGACTTACTTGAAAAAATTTCTGCACTCTTTTTGACTTTCAAACTCTCAAAATAACCTTATTATGCTCAAAATTCTCTCACAATAAACTTATAGAAAAATTTATGTATATTAGATATGATTTTCTTATTCAGCGAAGGGGCCTATTTATAGTAAATGAAGTCACTATGCGTAGCATGCCGGGGAAGGAAAATATGGGGGTTGCGCCGCCTAAAGGCTGCGCAAACGGTTTTAAATTTTTTTCAATACTTGCACAGTAACTTTGCACAGTAACTTTAAAATTTTCAAAAAGTGAACAGTAATGAACAGTAACTTTTGTCGGCAGATAAACAGTGACTTTCCCGAGATGAACAGTAACTTCCGTCAGTGAATAGTAACTTTTCCGAGAATGAATAGTAAACTCCGGGAGTGAATAGTAACTTTTGAAAAGTAATAATATTTATTTATTTATTTTCTTAATAAAATAAATATCTTTTTATTATAATATTGTCTAATAAAAGTACCAATTAGTAATACTACAATTAACATAATACTACCATAGTGATAACAATAATTCAAAATAATGCAATGACTACTGTGTCAATTATTAGATCAATAATTTGAATTACTGTGCATTTGTTACTGTGACAATTATTGGTTTAATAATGCAACATATCGTGTAGTAACAATAATGCAAAATACTGTGTAACAACAATTATTGAATTGATAATATAAAATATTATGCAGTGACAATTATCGATGAAATGATGCGTAACAGTTACGGTGTCAATAATATGAGACACTGTGCAATACTGTGTGCTACTGTAGAGTACCGCATGCTACCATAAATTACCGTATGCTACTATTATTTTATCACCGGTATTTTAACAGTTAATACCGTTGACTATTTTTATTTAAAAAGGTTACTTCTGTCGTTTTCTATATCCAACAATTATTCTGTTGTGGGGTCCACCAATAATTAGTTATTTCGGCGCCGTCGTACGGCCCGAATATTCCCCGACAAAATGAATATTGTCCGACAAAAATAAAATTTTCACATAACATCCTTAACTTTCAATTTCGTCAATTTAACCACTTACTGTTTCATGAAAAAATATATATGAAGAAAAATTAAATTTTATATTTCATAAAATTCGGGGTCTTACACATGTCTTAGTCAAAAATTGAAAAAAGTAAAAAGTCTGTTTGCAAATATTTCGTATAATCTGCCTAAAAGAATGTGCATATCTAGTTAGTTACTAATAACTGATTCCTTCAAATTTGAACAACAAATTAAATAACATTTTATTATTATATCTTTAAATACGTAATATTACAGAATAAAGATCATACACATCTGAAAAACATAATGTCATCATTCTTAACTATATCCAAAAACCTTTTGAGTTATTCTTTTAAAAATGGTTCTCACGTTCACGTAACATGTTCTAAAACTCTAATCTAAGAAGTTACTGAAGGATATGATGAATCTGAAGATCATAGGACAAGGGTCAGAGGCATCAAAACGTTTATCATGACAAGTGAAACATGACATAACTTAGAGAAAAGATTTTGGTATAATACGACATATACCATTTCTGAGTTTACTATCGTAAATTTCAGAAAACTTTTCATCGCAATTGTCATGTATCACCCTTACTCCTTCCTTCCTTGAAAATCCAACGAAAGGGGTGATCTTCTTCCACTAGGTTGTCTTTTAAGGCACTCTACAGAATAAGATAGGTGAATCACTAAGAGGGAAATCTTAAATGGAAAAGATGTGATGAATTCAAAGCAATCACTAAAATACAATGTGCATGCAAGTGGTATGCTACAAATCCATCTCTAGTATAACAAAACCCTCTTGATGCCCTTCTAGACTTTTGTCAATTCTAGAAGATCTAATGAAGACTCGTCATCCTTATTAATATTGACAAAAATGGGGAGAAGAGAAATGGATAAAACAATCCAAATCCTTCGAACCACTATCAAAGGCTCTCCCAAAAGTCAATATCAAGATTGCGGAATAAGAGAATCTACAAGTTAGGGGGAGATATAGAAGTTAGGGGGAGACTTATGTAAACATTGTATATGAGACAACTCTCTGTAATGTTAAATCAGTTATAAATAAAGATTGTTCATATATTACTTTTATTTTGATGCTTTGTTGTGTTTAAGGTTTTGTCATCTTCAACTAGGGGGAGATTGCTAGTACATAGATTTGATGATGACCTTAATTATAAATATTTAACTGTGAATACACAAGTGCTTATATGTTTATTTGCGTAAATTAATCAAAATAGTGGGAGTTTGTTTAATCCATAATACTTAATGATGATAAAAGAAAGAAAGAAACAAAGGTGAAAGTATAAACACTTGTTCACAAGTTGTACAATCCTTAAAATAATAATCATTGTAAAAGGACTTAGGGATAAAAAAATGTTAGGTTGATCCGAACTGAAAAGATAGATTAGGTTAGGGATCAAACTTGTTAGGTTGATCCAAAAGATAACTTCTGTATTAGTCCAAAAAAGGAAGGATAATGGTGTAAAAGAACATTAGAGATCAAATTTGTTAGGTTGATCTGAATACAAAAAGTTATGGTAAACTGGTAATAAGACTAGGATGAAGAATAGACCAAACTAATAGATTGTTGAGCAACGAAGAATCATTAGAAGCAATGCTAAAGTCAAAGACAGAACAGAACAACTGAAAAATCGTAGTGTGCAAGATGTAGTCATTCGTATAACAAAGTATAGACCAGTTCGTAGAACTCACTCAGATTATTGAAGAAAAGAGATTAGATCATAGAACATATTCAGATTAAAGTATAAAGGTACTTCACAAAAGAAATAGTATTATCAACTGTAGAGCTTATTCTGAATCAGATCATAGAGTTAACTCAAGGATGTCCAGTAAAGAAAAATCCCCAGAAGACTAATCAACCATCGCAGAGGCTGAATTTCTTAGAGCTGAGCGTAAGAAGCAAGATCGTAGAGAAGAACGTAGAACTCTGATCGCAGTACAAACATAGTGGAAGCTAAATGGTCAAATATAAAAAGAGAACAGGTCACAGGGAGAGACAGGGTATACATCCATGAAAAGAAGGTCGAGAAAGATGACATATCCACCAAGGAAGAAATTATCTACAAGCTGAAGATTTCAAGAATGCTTAAATGCATGATGGATAAATAAGGATTATTCCAATGAAGGTACATAACAAGTTATAACAGCATAATGGAGATCATCATAATGGTGAAGGCACTTCAGAACGTATAGTCACAACTATGTTAAGATGCCTCAGTACTATACCCATCAGAACATGTAAAGACAACATCAAGAGATGAATACACCACAATAGATGGCCTCATCCAAGGATTATCTAGCAAAGAAGCAAGATGAGAACAATTAGTCAAAAAAGACAAGGAACAAAGGATGACTAAACACATGTTGCTCAGAAGTGCATTGAATAAGAAGTTATGCGAAGACTATAAATCTTACTGACAAAGAATGATAAAGCAAGGGGGTGTTGACCTTCAAGAAGGTAGTGAAAAACGACATAAGTCCAAATCAAGGAGAAATCTCTGGAAGTGAACTGAGTTTACAATGTAGATATGAAAAATGGTAGCAGACAAAGAATAAGCTTGCCAAGAAATGTCGTTGAGAAATATAAGTATGAATGTAGACTTTATAATACGATTACAAAAGAAGTCGTAGATCACAAGAATAACTCTTAGTTCGTAAAGCAAAATGGAGAATTATAGAGCTGAAGGATTGCAAAGCCGTATTTCGTTGAACATTCTCGAAGTCTACAAAGAAAGTTACAAAGTTGTAGAAGCCACTGCAAGCTCATAAAAAGAAATGCAGATTGTAGAGCTGCTTGCCAAAATATGTAAACCGAAGAGTAAATTGTAAAGCTTCAAAAAATAAAGAAGTAGTTCGTAGAGCTAAAACTATAAATTTCAAAGACAGAAAAGTAGGTAAAATCCTAAAATAGAAAGCTAAAAAATGAAGATGCTAAAAGAACAAGGAAGTAAGGCAAAAAGAGAATGAGGAAGAATTGTAAAGCTAATTATAGTATACAGAGGATCGTAAAGCCAATAACCAAGCAGAAGAATCATATGGCTGATTAGAAGAATGGCTCACTGAATAAGGATCATAGAGTTTGAGTAAATAGTAAAGAAAGACAAGAATCGTAAAGTAAACTCTAATTTCATAAAGGAAAGTGATGATAGTAAGGAAAGTTCTAAGTTCATAAGGATAAGTAAATCTTGCATAGCTAAACGATCATGGTGCAGTTCATAGAGAAATCAAGTCGTAAAGCAGATCATAAGGACAACAAAACATAAAGTTGACTACAAAGAAGATGGATCATAAAGCTAATCGTAGAGAAGTAAAGCATAAGTCAAATTGAAGGACCCAAGAAATTCTACAAGTAATGAAGTTGTAACAAGATTAATAATAGACTGACAACAAGATGACCTAAAGGATGAAAATGTCAAGACAATTACTGGTCATCCAAAGCTTATATGAAGAATCAGACAAAGTTATGTCTAACGGCTATCTGTTCAAAGGAGCACCAGATAGGAAGTTTTTATTTTTGGTAAACTGATGAAGATAGGTCTAAAAGCAATCTGACACAATATCTTTATCAAAGATTCTCTATGATTGGAACATTAAATGAAGTAATTGATATTTTCCATCTATAAATAGAAGAGTTATTCAAAATTCAAATATATGACAGAAAGAGGAGCAACAGTGGACAAAGTGTAATATGAGACTGTTAATATATAGAGAGAACTAAATCTGCCAAAAATTGTAGAGTTTAAAAAGGGAAAAACAGATGAGAGATCGATTTGCTAAACAGTTATATCATCAACCCAAAGTTTCTCTACACTTTGGAGGATCGATAAATGAATGATTCCAACCATACAAGAGTAAGAGCTGATATAAAATATGCATAGTGCACAGGGAAGACAATAGATTAACGGAATCATCTCTTAGTTGCCAAGCTCTTCAGATGAGAGCTTAATGTTAAGCTTTACAGCACCTCACACCTTCATCAACAATAACAACAAAAGTTGAGACTTCGTGGCTCGCCTGATTCAAAGAAATCATCCCCAAGAAGGGAAGATGACTTAATGTCCTGAGGACAAAAGTTGAGACTTTGTGGCTCGCCTGATTTAGAGGAATCAACCCAAAAAATTGAAGATGACTTAGTGTCCTAAAAAGAAAAGACGGGACTTAATGACCCGCTTAATAATTAGTGAATTAGACCCTATGTGGGAGGACTTAAGGTCTTGGACTTAGTGTCCTGATGTAATGGTTCTGAGTATCCATATCTTTAGTGGATTATCCTTGCTCATCGAAGTGGTAGAGAGGACTAGAAGTTATTCAGTCTCCGAACCTCTAAAAAATCTCTGTGTTCTCAATGCATCTTTACCACCTTCTTTATCTTTCACATTTATGCTTGAAAATAATACTTTATCTACTTGAGTTAATTATTCACTAGCATACAAATTACAGAACTGTATAATTGGGTTTAAAGTATCAGAAGGGGTTTTACCAAATATAGTATTCCGCTGCATATTCAATTATTTTTGTATTTGGTAAATATGCTTTAAAAGATAAATCATATAGAAATAAAAAAGAGATCTATTCAACCCCCCTCCCCCGGCTAGATCACTTTCATCTACCTCTGGGAAACAACAAATTGAGTAACCGAACATAATCGAATCAAACCAAAAATTTTAACCGAAATATTTTGGTTATTTGGACAATTTCGATTAAGTTCGAATTAAAATTCAGTTTTTGAGTTCGATTTTGAATAGAGAAATTTTACTATTTGGTTAACCAATTAACCGAATAGTAAAATTTTAAAAAACTAGTTTTTGATTGTTAAACTAATGTTAAATTATTACCTTTTAAAGACTTAAGCTGCATGGATGACGTCATTAGTTGTTTCATTTTGATTGTTCTAACCTGCAGGCTGTAGCTAAGACTCGTAACTTGCCCTAAATTCCCAAATCAGAGACTCTCGCTCTTGCAGTTCTCGCACCGACTCGCCCACTGTCCCCAAATTAGACTTTCCCTCTCATAGACGCAATCACCGACTTACCTATCTGTCTTTAACTCTTTGCTCGATTTCTACTCTCTGTAGCGGTGTTGATTTCTCCCTCCCTTCTTCTTCCTTGGATCTAATCAAGCAGTCTCCAATCCAACGTGATGTCACCTACGACTGAGTTGTCAGTGATTTCTTAATATCTATCAGATCTGTGAGTCTCTCTTTTCTAGTAGTTTATTGATTTCACTTCAAAAAGTTGTGTGAAAATGGTAATAGTAATTAGTTGCTTGTTTCAGAGCTAGGGTTATGTGAATATAGCTTGTTGTCTGTTGAAATGTTTTGCGTTTAGCAAGTCTTTTTGCTTTAGAGTTACGATATCTAGCAATAATTATAAATTTTTTTGTTTAACAAAAAATGGAATTTAATTTTGGTTATTAACAGAAAAAACTGAATAGAAAAATTAGTTATTCGATTTTCAGTTATTTAATAATTTGGATAGTTGTTCAGATATTAAAATTATGTAAATTTTGGTTGTTGGTTATAATCGAATAGGCTATTTGGTTCTATTATAGCCAAATGATCAGTCCAAATTACATGGGATCTATAATTAGATTATGTTTTATACTTTCTCCTCAATTATAATTTGTTTAATTTGTGTATACTTTCGATATATTTTGAGAGCCAGATAGAATACCCTCCTTTTAATTTAATTATATATATATATATATGTGTGTGTGTGTGTGTGTGTGTG
Organism: Hedera helix; assembly: GCA_947179155.2. Taxonomy (NCBI): domain Eukaryota; kingdom Viridiplantae; phylum Streptophyta; class Magnoliopsida; order Apiales; family Araliaceae; genus Hedera; species Hedera helix. Next base: position 10,502,606 of record OX359277.1, read on the forward strand.
TATGTGTGTGACGCCCCGCGAAAAATCACCTGACACCTTACTATGATTCCCGCTCGTCAATGAATAATCTTCACAACATTTAAATAAAGGCATGTTGTTGAAAAACTCAGTAAATTTAAATTTTTATAACATTTACTTTACCTTTCCTCAGAATCGCAATCTTTACATAAATCCTACAACTCAGATCATTTATATTTTTATGACCTAGTGTATTACAACCATTGTGAGCAAATAAAACTCGAAACCTAACAATAAGTCGACATGACTATTTACTAACCGCTTTTAATTATACGAGTTTACAAAACCTTAACACTCATCTAGATATACAAATGTCTTTCACTGTTATTACAAGGCTTTTACGACGTTAGCTTAAACCAGTTCAAATCAACAACGTCTTAAATTAAAAATAAACCTCAAACATCTTCTCTGCGATTACCGGGATCTTCAAATTCCTCGCTCCTCGCTGGAAATATTTATTATAGCAAGAATGAGCACGGCTACTCAGCAAGTCTAACAGCTAACACATAACACGTAGGTTACATTTAATTGATGTTTTATGCTCCATGCTTGACATTTACATAGGCATCATGCTTATCATGCTTTGCATTTATACAATTTACACATGCTTACCATGCATGTCAATATTTCTAAGTTATATAACTCATATAACACATTCAATTCATAGCATTAATCATATACCAGCTATTAACAACATATGACTGCACACAGACACATTTATAATCAATTAGCACGTAGAATGAGTGCACACATAATAATTTATGCATATAGCAAATAGTTCGCAAGTGTAGCACATAGTACTGAAAAACTTGCCTGATAGTCGCATTGACTTACGCTACCAGTCTGAAATCCGCGTTCCATCATTAACGCTCAACAAATCGAATTACTGCCTTTGAAAGACCTAATTTGCTTATCTGGCAATTAGTAAAGTACATAGAAACTCAGCTGTTATTCATAAAAGAATTGACTCTACAACACAGCATCTGTAATATCCCAGATATTTTTAAGATTTTATATAAGAGCTTAATTGATTTAATTAAAGGTTAAGGTTTAAAACCTAGAATTTGATAAGTAAGATGTGTAGAAAATGGGTAAACATTTTTTTTTAACATAATTGATTTGTTAGAAATTAAATGTAAGAATATTTTAATGATGCATGTAAAGAATTTATTAAGAAAATAAATTCAATTGAAAAGTGAAAGGGGTTATATTAATATATGTACCTAAAGTGTGATTGTCAGCCAAATAAGAAGAAGAGTAAATTAATACTCAATAAAACTAATAAATTAATTAGTTTAAATATTAAGTAAGGAGGAAAGTCATGAAATATAATTAATTAATTTAATTATATTAGTTATTGAGTTAAAGTTATAGAAGAGCTAGAATTATTGCCTAGGATGGCAATAATAAGAAGTGATTAATTAAGTAATTAACTTAATTATTAAGTTGTTATATAGAGTCCATTAATGAATTTAAAACAAGCCCAATATGAAAATACTTGCATGAAAGTGGGTAATTAAATAATAAGCCCAAATGTTATGTTAATTAATAGTCCAAGAGGTAATTAATATAAGTCCAATTAAATTATGTTAGCAAGTATTGTGATAGTCCGATTAAATTAATTACCAAGCCCAAGTTATAAATGATATGAGAGTTGTGTTGGGTAGCCCAAATAATTAAATAAGAGAGCCCAATGCAAAGTAAGCTACGTAACCCAAACACTTAAAAGTCCAATGTTGGTCAAAGTGTTGGGAGATATTGTTGAGTGTAGAGAATTAACTAATGTATGGTTAATTGAATAACCGTAGTTGGTAGGCAAGATAGAGAATTAACCAAACATTGGTTAATTGCTAGAGAAAGAAATGTAGTGATGAGAATTAACTATGGATGAGTTAATTAAGTAACCCAATGCGGTAGAAATAATTATAGCATGTCTAATTGAATTATATTACAAATCCAATGAAGGTATTAAACTAGGTCAAATTAATTAACCTAGTAGTCCATGTAATTTAATTTAAACATTGATCTATGTAATAATTAATCAAGCCCAATGCTTGTTTTAATTAAATGTAACATATGGTATTTAATGTTGGCCCAATGTAATAAATAAATTGAGCCCAAACAAATTAAATGAATGAGCCCAATATAATTTAATTCTAAGGTCCAAAGTGGAGCCCAATGTGCATGTATAGGTGAATATGTATACATATGTTGGTGTATATATATACGAATGCTTATATAATAATATAAGACATAAAAATAAAGCAAAATTGGTGTAATAAATTGTAAATCCCGAATTTTGAGGGGGCCCCACATGGAAATGTTGAGTGTGGACTTCCTATGGCTTCAATTACACTCCAAAAGTTGCTTACAAGCAACCTTGATGGATGTCACACCAATGGTCATTCATGGTAGTCATTCCATGCAATAGTAATCTAGTTTAAGCTTCTAATTTCACCAACACTAGTTGATTAGGAGGTTAATGAAGGATTAACATTGTGCTATAAATAGAAGTGTTCCACTCATTGGTGAGGTTGGTTGGTCATTTGTAGCATTTTCTAGAGAGAAAAAGGGAGAGCTTTTTGAGACATATAGAGAGTTACTCTTATGAGATTGATGATCCACCAAGAAAATTTGCTAGAGAATGGACAAGAGGGAGTCACAAGCCAAAATCAAGTCAAGAGGAAGGAGAACATCCATGTATAAAAGGTTAAAAAATGCTCTAAACCTTCTTTAGTTCATTTTTATAGTTTAGATATGATTTGAACGGTTAAAATGTATTTTTAACCAATCAAAAGTTATTTTGATGATCTATAAGTCTAAAACTATGATATATAGGTATATTCATGGGTTGATATAGTTAATACATGTATTTGTATGGGTGGTACGCAAAGAATTAGAAGGAAAATCCATATAACGATTTACCGGTAAAACCCTAAGTGGTTCGATCTTTAAATTTCGTGTCAAACATTTTCAAAAATATGATTGAACCATGAAATATTATAAAACAAGAAGTTAGGAAGACAACAACACTAAGTTGGTGTCATTTGGATGTGTAGAGTTTATTTTATTCAAGTTCAAACCATTAAAACCAAGGATTTGTGATTTTAGTTTTCGCTTTGTCCTTGTGGGCCGTTTTTAGTCCACTTCTGTTTGGAATTTGGATTTGTGATCTAAATAGAAGTTGTAGAGGGGAAAATTCTTATCAGAATGGACTCAAGAATCACCCCAAAATATTTTAAAATGAAGAAGTTATGGCTGTCGGAGAGTCGGAGGGTCGAACAGCCCTTTTTTAGGGTTTTGTTTCTGTTTTGGACGCTCCGGCGCCCAGTTGAGCGCCCCGGCTTTCAAAACAGTATGTGTAAGTTTTCTGGGTCGGGTCGGTCCAGGTCGAGTTTTTAATGAAAATTTAAGTTGAAATAAGTGTAAAATGAATGGGTTTGAATACTAAACCAATATATGATGTTTATTAGTAACTAATTGGTAGCTAAATATGTAACATAAAGACTAATGTTAACACAATTAAAAAGTTAACTATTTGTATTATTTGAAAATTATTAAAATATTATTAAATGATCAATAATATTAGTATATGATTAAAAAATTATTGAATGATGAATAACATTTGTAAATGATTAAAATATCATTATATGGTTAATAATATTAATAAGAGATTAAAATATTATTAAATGGTTAATAATATTAATAAGTGGTTAAAATATTATTAAATGATTAATAATATTAATAATTGATTAAAATATTATTAAATGGTTAATAATATTAAGAAGTAAATAAAATATTATTAAATGGTGAATAATATTAGTAAGTGATTAAAATATTATTAAATGATTAATAATATTAAGAAGTGATTAAAATATTATTAAATGGTTAATAATATTAATAAGAGTTTAAAATATTATCAAATGGTGAATAATATTTGTAAATAATTAAAATATTATTAAATGATTAATAATATTAATAAGTGATTAAAATATTATTAAATGGTTAATAATATTAATATGTGATTAAAATATTATTAAATGATTAATAATATTAAGAAGTGAATAAAATATTATTAAATGGTGAATAAAATTAGTAAGTGATTAAAATATTATTAAATGATTAATAATATTAAGAAGTGATTAAAATATTATTAAATGGTTAATAATATTAATAAGAGATTAAAATATTATCAAATGGTGAATAATATTTGTAAATGATTAAAATATTATTAAATGATTAATAATATTAATAAGTGATTAAAATATTATTAGGTGATTAATAATATTAATATGTGATTAAAATATTATTAAATAATTAATAATATTAATAAGTGATTAAAATATTATTAAATAATTAATAATATTAATAAGTGATTAAAATATTATCAAATAATTTATAATATTAATAAGTGATTAAAATATTTTTAAATGGTTAGTAATATTTGAATGTAGTTGTATATTATTAAGGGTAAATAATATTTTGAGGTATTTGGTACATTATTAAATGTCCGAATCATTAAGTTATGAAAAAGAATAGTGTTTAATTAAATTAAACAGATGTAAATAATCCATTGTGATTAATTTAGAAAACTTATTCAAAGTAGGTCGTACGATGAACGTGTAGTGAATGTATAAGTTAGATGAGCATACTCGACATGTCCAACTGGGGTTGGGCTAGGGTTTTGTCCGGAACTTAAGGGTTCGTTTGTCGGACATCTTAAGAGTTAATAATTTAAAGTTATAGTCTTATATAAAGGCTAAGTAATAGTCATTGCATCTAATGATTATGTCAATTTCCTATATAAATTGTAGGTTGAACGAAAGACGCAAATAAGCATAACTGGTAAAAGTGAACCAGACAAGTTTTTCAGATATTATTGCTATGCGTATAACTTTTGTGTGTGCACTTGAAGCATGTGAGAATTTGAATTAAATACGTTTTTGGTGAAACCATATGAGGTGTGTTGATTTTATATGATAGAAAGCCTGAATTAATTGAATAAGTTGAACTGTATGTCATGTATTCATTCCAATGCATGATCAGTATGTTACATGAATAAATGCAAAGTATGAGAAGCATGATGCATTCATATAATGTAATGCATGAAGCATGAGAAGTATGTATAAACATGAACTATGTGTTATGTGCTATCTGTTAGACTTGCTGAGCCGTCGTGCTCACTCTTGCCTAAACCAACATTTTCAGATAGTGCAAATTATTTGAAGTTCTCGATAAAGATCAAGGAACAGGAAAACATATTACTTTCACTGAAGATCTAAATATTTGTTGTAAATATTAGTCCGAATTGGACAGGTAAATGATTGTGTAGTATAAGACTTTAGTTGGTATGTTATATGAGTGTTAAATACACAAGTTGATTGTAATAGAATGTCATATCATGTATGATATTAAGACATACTAGGAATGTATAAAGATTTCGATTTTGGAATAGAACGAGATGTTGTAAAATTGTAAATAAATGGTTATTTACCAATTAAAATATTGTTGTAATTCATGAACAATAAGAAAAATGTTGTACTCGTGTTGAACTGGATCCGAGGTTCAAGGAACCCGGATTTGGGGTCGTCACAAGTTGGTATCAGAGCTGATAGGTTGTAAACCTTAGGTAAGAGTACCTTAGGCTATAACCGTAGTAGAAAATAAGTAAAATGATAAATGAATAAATTCCGGAAGAGTTTAAGTTATAAAAGATGAATTTGGAAAATTCATATAGAGAAGATTATCCAAAGATGGATTTGAGAAGATATAAGAGAGATGAAAAAGGTCATGTTGTACCTAAATTGAAGAAATGATAGAAAAATATCTTATGGTAAGATTTTGAGAAGCATAAAAAAGGTGATAATAAGGTCATGAAATGATCATGAGAGATGAACTCGTAATGAGTCAGATGTGCTAAAATATGAATTGAGAGAATTTGTATTCAGTTAAGAAAAATTAGAGGTTTGTGGGTTTTTAAATTGAGGACTCATATTAGTGACTGAGTTGTATGATTCCTTGTATGGGCGGAAAATTTATGCTTGGTTTTAGAACCGTTTAGCTTCCTATATTAATATAGTGGTTAAGTTGAACGAACCCTTGTATGGGCAGGGACTATGATATATCAGCGAACCAATTTGGGAGGTGCTGATGCGAAACTTGCACGATCAGTGTGTATCGAAGAAGAAAGATGTGCACTGGTGGCATGTGTTTCCTTATAGTGTTGAACAGTTGGGAAACTGATGTATTTGTTCTTGGTTTAACGACCGTTTGACTTCCTATATTGATTAGTGGCCGAGTTGACCAATTTCTTGTATGGGCAGGAGATTGTGTTTGGTTTGACGACCACTTAGCTTTCTATAGTGATAATCGATTGAAACCTGGTGTCACGCTATTCGTTATATGTATGTTGAGAAGGTGATTCTTTTCTCATGTATATAATGGATAGGTAGAGGATGTTAAGATAAGTTTGTGTTCTGAGAACCGACATGTATAGTAAGTTCGTGACTCATAATTGTATGGTGGAACCCCTCAGCGAATGGGCGACTTTAGCCTGACTAGGAAAAGGTCCTCAAACCATATGATTGTGGTAAGTTCCTGAGCCCAAATACGTGCTAAGTTTGATTAACAGTAAGTGTGGATAGAGTTAAGTAGTCAGGTTAAGACTATACTAGATATAGTTATTAAGCTGGAAAAGAATGTGGAGGAAATTTTTTTTTGAGGTGTTTTGAGGTTTTAGGATATTCCAAATCTTCTAGCTATGCTAGACTTTGAAATTCTTAAAAATCGTGCCAAAATCGCACTTTTGTGCTTTTGCAAAAACAAATGTATTTTAGAGATCATTAATGCACTTAGTGCAGAGATGATAAACGATGGAGTCATCAATGCAGAGTAACCTAGTGTTGGATATATTTTTAATCCCACTATGGTATGATGTAATATGACAAAGTCAAAATAATTTTTTAGTATTTTGAAACGTTTAAAGAAGAGTCTATGCTAATTATTTCGGCTAGACAAATTGATTTGAAAATATCAAAATGTATTTATAAAATCATCACACGCCATTAAAGCCATGGTGCAGAGATGAAAAAGATGGAATCCTCAACGCACTGTTGCAACGGTGCGGTATCATGAAGTCCTATAAATGAATTTTAGTTACTTTAACTAATCTGAAATAATTTTTGAATCGTACTATATGAACAGTTCAATGATGTAAGTCTACGTCATTTATTTTGACAGGACACTTTTGGTCAGAAATGACTCAAGTTTTATTATCCAATCCAAATTATTTGGAGCGGAATTTTGTAGTAAGTCTGAGGTGAACAACCCTATAATGGGGGATATGTCAGAGCCATAAATAAAGAACCCGCGAGGGGGCGCCCAAGAGTGGTGACATGCTGATAGAACAAAATATGGGCTGGTAAATCCAGAGAGTTCAACCCTAATCGACGTCGTTGTGCACAGCGCTGGAGTACGATAGGCTGATCACCTATCATACAAAACAATTGTGGAATGTTTTCAGTCTTTGTGATTGATAAACCTTCTCGCATATGTTCACAGTCTTTATGACTCCTCAGAATAGTATGAAAGTTTTAATGAATATTTTGATTTTCAATTTATTCTTTTGTAAGATATTGATTTTCAATTTATTCTTCTGCAAGATATTCCATTGTTCTGGAATTGTGAAAAGTATGAACTTCCTAGAAAAGGGTCGTTATAGAATATGATAAGTGAAGATATATATTCAGAGATGAAAATTTGTTAGAAATGAGTATGATGAAATTTCGGGGACGAAATTCTTATAAGAAGGGGTGAATGTAATATCCCAGATATTTTTAAGATTTTATATAAGATCTTAATTGATTTAATTAAAGGTTAAGGTTTAAAACCTAGAATTTGAGAAGTAAGATGTGTAGAAAATGGGTAAATATTTTTTTTTAACATAATTGATTTGTTAGAAATTAAATGTAAGAATATTTTAATGATGCATGTAAAGAATTTATTAAGAAAATAAATTCAATTGAAAAGTGAAAGGGGTTATATTAATATATGTACCTAAAGTGTGATTGTCAGCCAAATAAGAAGAAGAGTAAATTAATACTCAATAAAACTAATAAATTAATTAGTTTAAATATTAAGTAAGGAGGAAAGTCATGAAATATAATTAATTAATTTAATTATATTAGTTATTGAGTTAAAGTTATAGAAGAGCTAGAATTATTGCCTAGGATGGCAATAATAAGAAGTGATTAATTAAGTAATTAACTTAATTATTAAGTTGTTATATAGAGTCCATTAATGAATTTAAAACAAGCCCAATATGAAAATACTTGCATGAAGGTGGGTAATTAAATAATAAGCCCAAATGTTATGTTAATTAATAGTCCAAGAGATAATTAATATAAGTCCAATTAAATTATGTTAGCAAGTATTGTGATAGTCCGATTAAATTAATTACCAAGCCCAAGTTATAAATGATATGAGAGTTGTGTTGGGTAGCCCAAGTAATTAAATAAGAGAGCCCAATGCAAAGTAAGCTATGTAACCCAAACACTTAAAAGTCCAATGTTGGTCAAAGTGTTGGGAGATATTGTTGAGTGTAGAGAATTAACTAATGTAGAGTTAATTGAATAACCGTAGTTGGTAGGTAAGATAGAGAATTAACCAAACATTGGTTAATTGCTAGAGAAAGAAATGTAGTGATGAGAATTAACTATGGATGAGTTAATTAAGTAACCCAATGCGGTAGAAATAATTATAGCAAGTCTAATTGAATTATATTACAAATCCAATGAAGGTATTAAACTAGGTCAAATTAATTAACCTAGTAGTCCATGTAATTTAATTTAAACATTGATCTATGTAATAATTAATCAAGCCCAATGCTTGTTTTAATTAAATGTAACATAGGGTATTTATTGTTGGCCCAATGTAATAAATAAATTGAGCCCAAACGAATTAAATGAATGAGCCCAATATAATTTAATTCTAAGGTCCAAAGTGGAGCCCAATGTGCATGTATAGGTGAATATATATATATATATATATATATATATGAATGCTTATATAATGATATAAGACATAAAAATAAAGCCAAATAGGTGTAATAAATTGCAAATCCCGAATTTTGAGGGGGCCCCACATGGAAATGTTGAGTGTGGACTTCCTATGGCTTCAATTACACTCCAAAAGTTGCTTACAAGCAACCTTGATGGATGTCACACCAGTGGTCATTCATAGTAGTCATTACATGCAATAGTAATCTAGTTTAAGCTCCTAATTTCACCAACACTAGTTGATTAGGAGGTTAATGAATAATTAACATTGTGCTATAAATAGAAGTGTTCCACTCATTGGTGAGGTTGGTTGGTCATTTGTAGTATTTTCTAGAGAGAAAAAGGGAGAGCTTCTTGAGACATATAGAGAGTTACTCTTATGAGATTGATGATCCACTAAGAAAATTTGCTAGAGAATGGACAAGAGGGAGTCACAAGCCAAGATGAAGTCAAGAGGAAGGAGAGCATCCATGTATAAAAGGTTAAAAAGTGCTCTAAACCTTCTTTAGTTCATTTTTATAGTTTAGATATGATTTGAACAGTTAAAATATATTTTTAACTGATCAAAAGTTATTTGATGATCTAGAAGTCTAAAACTATGATATATAGGTATATTCATGGGTTGATATAGTTAATACAATCTTGGAATACTCCTATAAAGTGCCAGCAATTCACTTCCTCTTTCTATCCAATTTGCTTTTATTTAATTGCCAACTTGCTTATTATATATATATATATATATATATATATATATATATATATATATATATATATATATATATATATATTACGGGTCATCCTTTGGGCCACTAATTAAATCCATTTGGGCTCAAATAAATAAGTCATTGGACCTCCTATATGGTTTGCCATATTCACAATGTTGGGCCAATTAAATTATCTTATGACCAATTTACAAGTCCACTAACAATTAAATTAAATTGGGCTTGTTTAATAAATCAATTTGACAAATTCAAATTATTAATTTTCTAGTGGAATTATAAAATATTAATAATCCACTATTAACAACTTTCCAAATGAAAATAAATATAACATTATTAATGTTTACACATTCGTATTAATTAATAACCATATTAATTAATTTACACCTTAGATTTAACTTGCTAGCTATTTAATCAAATAATCACATAGCTCAATAACCCTATCAAACTTTGATATTATAAATTCTAGATTGGTCCATTAATTTACTAAATCCATTAATTGAACCTTCCTTAAATCCCTTTAATTATCTCAACATATAATTAAATAACTCAAGCCATCATATAATGATTTAATTTAATCGCACAAAAATTTACCATTACTGTTTAATAAATTCATTTATTTATATTAAAATATTATCTTTTAACCCTAAAATTCGTATTAGGTTAAATGCTTAGTCATCCCTATGCATTTGTCTCTTCCTTAGATTAAATTTTTAACCTACCCAAAAGATGAGTTCATCCTCGAAATTACTACTACCACCACTTGGTTAAAGTTTGGTCCCTTTTGAAACCCTTACAACATCTGCCTCTCCTAACAATCTCATCGATTTTCTTAACATAGGCATTGTTTTACAACACTGTCCTAGCCCCTTCGTGATAGGACTCTAATTTCTTTCTAGTGATCGTCTATCACTTTATCAGAGTTAGTTTTATATCTAAGCCTCAAATTTTCCGCTCAAATTCTCGAAAGCTTAAAAATTTCCACACATCGACTATCCACTACTTCCTTATCCAAAGGTTAGCGTAATCTTAAATCGCAATAAACACCTAAGACCATACAAATCAGTCTTATGAATTTTCGGGTCATTACAATATATATATATATATATATATATATATATATATATATATATATATATATATATAAGGTGATGATCCACACCCAAAGTTGGATGGAATCCCCCAACCATCAAACCCATATCCGACCATCCGTTGATAAATCTAAAGGAGGATGGCAAACTCATCCGCATAATAGTTATTGGAGTGGTAATAAACCATTATGCGGTGTCTGACCTACAAAGAATGTAACTTAAATGTCCCCAGGTCAAAAAATTGGGTCTCCGCATAACTATTATGTGGATTGGAATTTAACTTATTAAAAAAGTTCTACCACATAACAATTATGCGGTAAGGTTTTCTACTACCTCGTACTTATTCTCTTTCCTCTCACCCTCCTACATCTTCAACTTCAAATGGGTCTTTAAACTCATTACTAGTTTAGTAAAATTAAAACATGAAATTGGTAACATGACTAATGTTTTCAAGGAATGTAATGACCGAAAAAATTACATTTCTTTGAAAACCTAAAATTTATTTATTTATTTATCTTCATGAAGAAATACTGTGTGTGGTAATGTGTATGTGAGTTACGTGATGAGAATTAGGAAGCTAGTTAATTTAATTAAATTGAATTAACTAAAGAATGAAAAGAAACGCAAGAGGAGCTTATGTGATAAAATCATAAATCTTGAATGTTGGCTTTGAATGACAAATAAAAAGAATATTAATCACTAAGTAATTTACTTGTATGAGTAAGGAAGAGAAAGGAAATAAATGAATTAATTAAGTTAACCCGATATGGGAATAATTGTTGTGATGTGGGTAATTGTATTATAAGCCCTAATGTGATGATATATGTTAGTTAAGAGAAACTTAATTATAGTGTAGCATGATAATAAATTAATCAAGCAAGTCTAATTGGATTATGTATTTAAACTAATGTATTTATCAAATGAGCCCAATGTGGTAAGTCTTATGCGATTGTATTAGTAGCTCAAATATTAATTAAATGATGAGTTCAATTAAATTTAATGCTAGCCCAACATTTGTTATAATTTTAAGTATTGTAAGTTAGTAAGACTTAGCCCAAATAGTAGTAATTATAAGCATTGTATGGTTAGCCCAAATGATTTAATTGTTGGGAGCCCTAAATAAATTAAAATAGTAACCATCTTGAATTAATTATTGAGCCTAAACAATTATAAGAATGAGCCCAAATGAAATTAATTCTAAAGTTCAAAGTGGAGCCCAAATGAATGTATATGTTGGTGAATTATATATATATATATATATATATATATATATATATATATATATATATATATATATATATATGAGTGTGTATATGCTTGTATATTAAATAAAAAGATAATCAAAATTGGTGAAAAAATGCCATCATGGCCGAAATTTGTAGGGCCCAAATGGGGTGTTGTCTTGTGTTTTTTTTTTTGTTGTTGCTTCTTATTTACTCAAGGAGTTGCTTATACTCAAGCTCAAAGTGTTTCACTAACTCTTACCTAGCTTAGTTAATCAAATGGTCATTCTTTATGTCATTCAAGTTGTCATTCACTTAGTCATTCAACTTGCCATTCACTTAAATAGTAAACTCGCTTAGATTCTTAATTAACTAATGTTAGTTGATTATGAGAGCTAATGAAGGATTATTAGAGTTCTATAAATAGAACCCTTTACCTAGTATTTTAAAGGTTGCTCATTTACTTCATTTTACCAAGTGTGGAGAGAGTTCTAGCTAGAGAGCTTTGAGAGTTCTTAAGAGCATTGGTGAGCTTGAGAGAAATTTTTCTAAAGAAAATAAAGAGAGGATTTCGGGTGAAGTAGGAAGGAGCAAGGAAGTGGTCTAGTATAATCGTAGCAAACTTTACCAAGAAGAAGTTCAAGCATTCTAAAGTTTAAAAGTTTCTTTGAACCCTAACTTTGTCATTTTAGTTTGTTTGTGTCAAGTATGTTTGTTGTGGGAGTATTGTTGTGAAGAGAAACCATGGTGGGTTTTGAAGGAATAAGGATGGTCATGTGTTGGAAAGTATGTGTTTTGTTGTAACCTAAGTGTGTTCATTGATGTGTTATGGTTGAAGAGATAGTATGAAGCATGATTTATATTGTATATGTTTTGAAAACCTAATTTTATAGCTATTTTTGAAACTATGTAGTTTATATTATGAAAGATGCCAAGATGTATGATATTATATGTGTGGATATGATCTATATGTGTTTTATGGCATAGTAGGTCAAGTAATGCACGTGAAGTATTTAGTCTTGAAAACTATTAATGAAAACTTATTTTTATAAGCTCTAGGAGTTTGGATCTAGGTTATTTATGAATATTTAAAGTTGAAGATGCATGTTATGTGATTATGTAGCCTTAGTATGTGAAAGTGTAGTGGTGTATGTAAATGAGCATAACTATAGAAGAAACCCTAGGTAATGGTTGTTTTGATGGCATATGGTAAGCTACTTAGGAAATCTATGTATCATATGTTAGGAATGAATGTGTTATGTGAATAACCTAAGAAGGATGAGCTAAATCGACCTGAGAAATGAATTTTATAAAAAAGAGGTGTCAAGATGGTAAACCAAAAGGTTTGAGCTCACTTTCGGTCATGGTTTTGATATTTAAAATGTGTTTGAAAAAGTTGTGATTTGTATTGTTTTCTAAAATAATGAACTAGAGAGGTCATGATTTGATTTTGAACTCAATTCAATGTGTTTTAAATGATTTGTGAATGTTTAAATTAAATGAACCAAAGTTGGAAAAACATGAAAAATAAGGTTTAAAAGTTCTGGTCTTATGGTGCGCCTTGCGCCATTGAGGAACAAAATCTGGCGCGGCCTGCGCAGTTGTCCGAATTTGGTTTCTGCATAGGTGCCCCCCCCCCCCCCCCAGCGCCGGTTGCAGTATAAAAGTGGAGCGCCTTGCACCGATCAACAGAATTTAAAAAATAACGTATATCTTAAATGATCTATGTGTGGGTCTCTAATGTGATATGTATGGTTAAGTTTTATAGAATTAAGATGTAATAAAAGTAAGAATACTATGTGAGGTATTGCATGATTAATACTTAAAGTGAACCATTTTGTGATTTACTAATTGGTAGAATGAACTACTATTACTTAGGTCGTTCAAGGATGATAGTAAGAGTTAGTTGAAGGCAATGAGTTAGGCAAGATCCCTAACCCTACTAAATTATTATTGTGCAAGCTTTTAAAATTAAAAATATTTTATTGTTCAAGATGGAATAATCATTGGAGATTATTCCATATTATTATAGTTATAGTTATTCACACTTATGTGCATTTATATGACTTGTTCTAAAAATGAATTTTTGAAGAAAGAGGTCTATGTCAATTGTTTCGGCTAGACATTGCATATATCAATTCATTAACTTGAATATTTTTGAAAGCCTATCTAAACTAAATAGTTTATGAGGACTCTTATAGTATGACCGAGTAGAACAACCCTTATAATGGGATATTCTTTATTGGAAACATGAACTTTGCGTATACTATGACTAAATATTATGCATATACATTGGATACGAGAGGCAGATCCCCTCAAGTGTCCTATTTTAGTGTTTACAATTGTATGATTGTTAAATACCTATGAGGTAGTCAAATAAGTTCTGGAAAGTCCTCCTTACTCTCGAGGTATTCAATTTATGATCTGGAAAGTCCTCCTGTATGTTCTTGGTTTTCTTTGACCAACTCAGCAGTAAATATTATACAGATTATTTTATTGAATATGGTACATATGTTGCATTCTTCATAATTTTTGTATATTGTTGAAGTTTCTAAAAGTTAATTCCTTTTCATTCATGATATATCATTTATTGCTTGTTTAAACTTGTTGAGCAAAGTAGTTGTTCACCCTTGCTATATTATGAACATTTTTTAGCTAAGCCCGAGTGCTCTAAGAAGAACAAAGAAAAAGGAAAGGCGAACGAGTAGAAGGAATTAGTATTTTTATTAATATGTTTTATGTTGTTGTAAACTTTTTGTGTTGTAAGGTAGTTGTGATGTATTTAAGATTAGTAGAACTTGGGATGGTGGTACACTTTGTAATGAACAAATAAATATTTTTCGCTAGTTATTGAATATTATGTTCATGGATGTTGTTTAAGTGTTGGATCGTGAGCAACGAATCCGAGGTTCAAGTAACCTGGATTTTGGGGCGTCACAAGAAATCTAAGCCATATGAAACTTTCATGCGAAGACAGGGTTGAAATTTTTGATTTTTTCTTCTCTCTCACTTCTTATATGGCTACTAGGTTGAAGTTTAATGAATAACTTTTGTATGTTTTTTTAATTGTTCAACTTCGTATGGATTTTGGATTATGAATTTAGTATAATCTACTTAGAAATTTCTCCTCTAATTAAAGACCCATATTTTTATCATCTAATTATTTCATTCTAACTATAAATTGAAGATAGAAAATGGGATACAAGATGGTTCTACGTAAAAGTTATTGTCCGCCAATGTTTCGCTCATCTGGTATGGTACAATTTACATAACTTTTCAGGTCAAAAATTAATAGCCCTTCCTACGATGATGGTTCCTTTCCGGCAGCCCTTCCATAATCACTTTCTTATTATACTCCCTCTCTATTTTCGACAACTTAGACATTGTAACATCCCTTCTGTAGAGGGTTTGTCACCTAGTTTACATATACTAAAAAGACCTTAATAAAGATGTTAAGATAATTAAAAACCTTAATCACAATATCGATTCCCTAAAACATTGGTTCAAAACTAAATAAAAATTGAATTAATTATGTCTAATAACTCCCAAAACAAATTTGATGTATTTGTTAACTCTTGTGGTACAGCTTTCATGTACGAAATCAAACCCAACTAAATCTCGTTACTTGCCAAGACAAATAAAAAAGGACCAGCAATAAGCAAAAGGCTCATATACGAATATAAACAAACAAAATTGAAAACAACGAATAAAGATGATTAAATTATTTGTAATATCATAAATAAACTGCAAGAATTTACCATAAATTCTTTCGCGAAATGATGATAGAAATAAGATATTCTTACAATTTACTATAATAACACGCACTCCAAAATATCGGTTTATAACTTACTTTTTCTCATCACTAACAAGGTAAATAATCTTACCACAAATATAAAGAAAATATACGATAGTCACAACGTACTAAAATAAAATATTTTTCGAATATATTTACTCACAACTTACTAATCAAAATTGCATATTATCAAAATTCTCGCAAAACAACTTATTGAAAATAATATATTTTTCAAATCATACTTTATTTACGCTAACTTACTCACACTTACATATAATCTTATGACTTACAAAACATACGAAATCATATTTTACACACACACACACACACACACACACACACATATGGGTCCCATTTACACGATGTCCCGCCTTTTTAGTTATCTAGAAATAAGTAGTGAGCCAAAAACTTACACGGGTTTACAAGACACACAACAAAAAACTTATACGGGTTTACAAGACACATAACACAATACTACCCAATATCAAAACCTTACACATAAACTCTATACCTTATAGTTACCAGTCATGATCGTACATGTCCCATAATATCGACGACACGCCTACACTATCCACAAATGTATAAACTTATATACATACATAAGTCAACTCATAATATTATTGGAACATCTCTAAAAGATAAACGAACTTACTACATTAGAAAAATATGCTAAATGATAAACAAGGTTGTAAACCTTATAAAAACCTTAATTTGATCATCTAGCTAGTAATAAAATAAAATAAATAATATCCCAAAACTTACTAAAGTATAATATTAAAAATCACAATAATATAACTTCCGTTTTGCTACCAAAAGGGCTTACTAGTTGGAGTATAGAATATATTTTTACAGTTACATATTCATAAACTTATTTAAATAACTAACAAAAGTCAAGAAATTCTTTAAACACCAACTTGTCAAAATATACTTAAGAATTTAGTCCAATATCTTGATCATAGCTCCCTTAATTTGATTTTTTTTCAAATATAAAAATAGTATAAAAAATTAGACTCCAAGTGCCTCCTGTTGAACATTGAATGATTAAATTTGATGATTAGGAATAATGTACAAGGGCTGTATTAGATAAGATCAAAGCTGTTAGGTTGATCTATTATTAATTGTATAAAAGTCTTGTGTGTTGTACTAAGACTTAGATAGATCAAAGCTGTTAGGTTGATCTGTTGATGTAATTAAGTCGTAAAAAGAACTCTACGATTTGTGTCAATGAAACTCTACGATTCAAACAGACTCTACGATTAAGACAACCAATCGTAGAATGGACTCTACGACTGTGCTTCCGAAGACTCTACGATCAAGACAACCAATCGTAGAATGGACTCTACGATTGTGGTCCAGAAGACTCTACGACCAACCAGACTGTTCTTTCCGAGAAACCTGATATTGGACTCTACGATCAACATTCTAACAGCTGAGTAAACTCTACAATGATCAGTAAGAGATGATCCTTTACAGATCAATCAAGTAAGCAAGGGTATTCGTAGAGTTGATCATATTAGATCGTTGAGCAAAAAGGCAGGAGACATCACGTTTGTCAGATCAGGAGCCATTCTATTCAAGTATTTTATCTTCATCAAAGTAACTAAAAAGGAAGCTTCTGCAAATCAATCAAGTCAGAAAAGTCAGGAGTCTGACCCAAGCGCACTATGGAACAGAAAGAAGACTTTTAAGGCAGAAAAGTCAGAAGACTGTGTCCTGTCAGACCTATAGTTTGGGAAGACCAAACGACTCTAGAAAAGTTAGTGGGAACCTATGTCTGACATCTCTGTCTCAGAGGAAAAAGGAAAACAACCTTGCATGGACTAACAGGTCAGATCAAATAATGTCTCATCAGAGATTTAATGAGCTTTATTAATACAATATTCAGCAGCTCTCCTCTGTGAGGTAACGGGAAGAAATACACGATCCAACAGGAAGAAATCTGAAGCCCTTACCTCTTAAATATGAAGATCAGCAGAAGAAAAGAATAAGCACTGTGCAAAGAAAGAAGAACGCAAGAAGTGAAAAAGATTGAACTGATAAGAAAATCTGCATTGCCACTAAGCCCTTCAAACATTCAAGCTGATAAGCAACTTAGTAGCACATCCAAATATACATCAATCCAGAAGAGTTCTCTGTGAACTGATATAAGCAAGTCGGTTAGACTTTGAGAGTTCTTAGTGAACTAGTGTAAGCACGTCTGTTAGACTTGTGAAGTTCTTTGTGAACTAAAATTCCAAGACTGCGGGTCTTGAAGGAATCTTAGTGATTCAGCTTTTGTAAAAGTATCCTTAGTGGATTTACTGCTGAGAGAGCAGAACAGTGGAGTAGGAGTATTGTGTGCTCTGAACCACTTAAAACCCAGAGTCTCTCTCTTGGTGTCTTTCATTTGCTATATCTGTCATATAATTGCTTGTTGATTTATTAATTTAACATTTCAAGAAAAGATTAACTAAATCTTATTCCGCTGTGTTAAACTTCTGGTTAAGAATTAATCAAGGAAGATAATTTCAAAGAGAAGAAATTTAAAAAAAAGAAAAAGAATCTATTCAACCCCCCCCCTTCTAGATTACTATCGTGTCATTGGGAACTAACAATTGGTATCAGAGCAGGTTCTCACATCTAAAGCCTTACAAGCTTGAGTAGATCAAATGGCACTCAACAAGAATGGATCGGAACTCGGTGGAGGTAACCGACCACCTATGTGTAATAAAGAAAATTTTGCTAACTGGAAAGTTCGTATGCAGGCTTACATGGATGCTATAGATGATGAACTATTCGAGACAGTGATGAATGGGCCATTCATACCAATGAAGCTTGCACTATCAACTGAAGATCCAAGCAAGCTTGTAGCAAAGAAAAGAGACGAATGGACGAACAATGAAAAGAAGGATGTTCAAAGAGACAAAAGGGCTAAGAACATCTTGTTTCAATCTCTGGATGATGATCTATTTGAGAACGTTGTCAACTGCAAGACAGCTCAAGAAGTATGGCAAACTCTGTTGATCATGCATGAAGGAACAGAAGAAGTCAGAGAAAATAAGCAATCACTGCTTGTTCAACAGTATGAGATGTTCACTCACATCTCTGGTGAAAACATTACAACCACCTACGAGAGATTTAACTTGCTACTAAACTCTCTCAGATCTTATGGAAAAATCTATCCAAACAGAGATCTTATCATTAAATTCATGAGATCTCTGCCAAGCAAATGGGATGCCAAAACCACAGTCATCCGAGAGTCAAAGAACTTGCACGAGATGACTGTACAACAGTTATATGGAAATCTTCTCACCTATGAGCTGGAGCTAAATCAAAGAGCAGAAAATCTATCTGGTGAAAGAAAGAAGGAGAAAAACATTGCTCTTAAAGCCTCAACCTCAACTCACAGAAGCAATCACAAGGATATCTCTGACTCTGACAAAGATGAATCAAATGATGATGAAGGAGCTGCCATGCTAGTCAGACATTTTAAAAGATTCATCAACAGAAATAGATCTCAGAAGTTCAGAAGCAACAGCAGCAAAGAACAAGCAAATGACCTTTGCTACAATTGCAAGAAGCCAGGTCATTTCATTGCTAAATGTCCAAAACCATTGAGAGAAGAGGTGAAGAGGGACAAATCAAAAGCAAATCCAAAAAGAGAATTCAAAAGCTTCCACAAACAAAAGAAGAAGGACAAAAGCTTCATGGCTGAAGGCTCCTGGAGCGACTCAGAAGAAGAACTAAACTCTGAGTCAAGTGATGATGAAGAGCCACAGAAGGCCAATCTGTGCTTAATGGCAAATGAAGAAGGAAGCAGCAAAAAGGAATTCATCATAGATGAGGTATTTGATTTCTATTCTCCTGATTTAAGCATTGATGATCTTAGAGAAGGCATGCATGACTTAATGACAGAATTGCACAAATATATAAAATTGTTTAGAAGGTTATCTAAAGATTACTCTCATCTAAAAGAGGATAAAGAAAAAATAAGCATGGAATTAGAAGCCTCAGTTCAAACTGCACAACTTTACTCTAATCTTGAAACTGAGAATAAAAGACTAAAAGAGATAAATGAGTTGAGCACATATAAAGAATCCTCACTAGTCTCCAAGATTCAGGAACTAGAAAATACTATTTCTATGTGGAACAAGTCTAGTTTGTCTATGGACACCCTGATCTCAAGTCAAAGAGATGTGACTGATAGATCAGGATTGGGATTTGAGAATTTATTCTCAGAACCCAATATGGAGAAGTCAAAGGAAATAAATGAAGGCAAATCCTTTAATTTTAATAAAGGAATTGTGTTCATCAAATCCTCAGATTCTACCACCTATCCACATTCTGCTAAACCTACAATCAGTTTTAACAAAACTCACACAGGTCTTGGATTCAGAAAATTGAAAAATAAGTCAAGCAAAACTCACTCTACGAATCATGAGAATCGTAGAGTTGTATGGAAGCAGAATGTAGATCAGCAAAAGACTATGAGAAATCATAATCCATACAAGTCCTGGACGAACAAAAAGTCACAAATACACACATATCATTATCAATATCATATTAATCATAGGCACCCTCATAAAAATGATAAATATTTGTTAAGATATCATAGAAGGCAAGGATCTAAAATCAAACAGATTTGGGTCCCAAAAGGTACTAACAAAGCAGGACCCAAACAGATATGGGTACCAAAATGAAGATTGATTTGTTATGCAGGTAAAGAGATCCATCTGGTATCTTGACAGTGGATGCTCACGGCACATGACAGGAGATAAGGCTCTTCTATCAGAATTTAAAGAAAAAGATGGACCTACTGTTATTTTTGGAGACAACAACTCAGGGAAAACCAGGGGTTATGGCTCAACTGGGAATGGTGCAATATCTTTCAGTAAAGTAGCATATGTTGAGGGACTAAAGCACAACTTGCTAAGCATAAGTCAACTCTGTGATAAAGGACATCAAGTCGCCTTCCTCAACAACCAATGTCAAGTTAGAGACTTGAAAACAAATTCTCTAAAGCTAGAAGGAGTTCGAGAAGGAAATGTCTATGTGGTCAATCTTGCTAAATTAAGTTCAGAACAAACTGTCTGCTTTCTTGCTAAAGCCTCTGAAGATATGTGCTGGCTCTGGCATAGGAGGTTATCACATCTTAACTTCAAAAGCATTTCAAAGCTTGCCTCCAAAGATCTAGTAAAAGGATTGCCAAAGTTAAACTTCATCAAAGAAAAGCCCTGCAAAGCTTGTCAGTTTGGAAAGCAAACAAAGACGTCATTCCAAAGCAAATCAGCAAACTCAAATGATAGAGCACTTCAACTACTTCACATGGATTTATTCGGTCCAGTATCTACGACCAGCCTTGGAGGAAAGAAATACTCTCTAGTTGTAGTTGATGACCACACCAGATATACATGGGTATTCTTTCTAAGCTCCAAAGATGAAACCATTTCACATCTCATCAAGCTCTTCAGACTGATCATGAATGAAAAGGGAGAAAAGATAAAGGCCATCAGAAGTGATCATGGACGAGAATTTGATTTCTCAGAAATGGACTTATTCTGTGAAGAAAATGGAATAAATCACAACTTCTCAGCACCAAGAACGCCTCAGCAAAATGGAGTAGCAGAAAGGAAGAATAGAACTCTTATTGAAGCAGGAAGAACCCTCTTAGCAGCAGCTTCTCTCCCTGAATATTTTTGGGATGAAGCCATCAGTACTGCATGTTATACTCAAAACAGGTCACTCATACACTCAACATTGAAGAAAACTCCGTACGAATTATGGAAAGGAAGAAAGCCAAATATAAGTTATTTTCATGCCTTTGGTTGCCTGTGTTACATACTCAACAATGGCAAGAAACATCTAACCAAATTCCAGCCAAAATCAGATGAAGGAATCTTTCTTGGTTATGCAACAGATAGCAGAGCATTTAGAGTGTTCAACAAGGAGTCACTAACTGTTGAAATCTCCATTCACGTCACATTCGATTAATCAGATCCTGAAAAGAAAAGATCACCTTTCAACGAGACGGCAGACACAAGCTCAACGATCGAAGAACTCAAAATCGTAGAGTCCGACTCTACGGCCATGGAACCAGCGACAGAAATCGTTGAGCTAGGAGAGCAAATCGTAGAGCTCACCACATCAGACACTGGAACTCTACGATCAAAACCAGAAGCTGATTTAGAGGAACTCAGACAAGAGGGCACCAGAACAGACGTTCCTAGTAGAATTAAATGGACCAAAGATCACACTCAAGATCTTATTATTGGAGATCCAAACACTGGAATCAAGACTAGAGCTGCAACCTCTAATGAATGCTTTTACCTAAGCTTTCTCTCTCAAGAGGAACCCAAGAAGATTGAAGAGGCCTTAGAAGATTCAAGTTGGATAGAGGCCATGCAAGAGGAGCTAAATCAATTTGAAAGAAGCAAGGTCTGGAGATTAGTGGCCAGGCCTCAGCATAAACCTGTTATTGGCACCAAATGGGTTTTCAGAAACAAGATGGATGAAAATGGTGTGATAACAAGGAACAAAGCAAGACTAGTGGCCAAAGGATATTCTCAAGAAGAAGGAATTGACTACGATGAAACCTATGCTCCAGTTGCCAGATTGGAAGCCATAAGGATTTTCCTTGCCCATGCTGCTCACATGAAGTTCAAAGTCTTCCAAATGGATGTCAAGAGTGCTTTTCTGAATGGGGAACTTCAAGAAGAAGTTTACGTGGAACAACCTCCTGGTTTCATCAATCCAACTTTTTCAAATTATGTCTATAAATTAGATAAAGCACTATATGGTCTAAAACAAGCACCTAGAGCATGGTATGAAACATTGACTAACTTTCTCATTGAAAAGGGATTTACTAGAGGAAGAATTGATACTACCTTATTTTTGAAGAAACATAAGGATAAGACACTACTAGTTCAAATTTATGTAGATGATATCATATTTGGTTCCTCTGATGAAAAATTATGTGAAAGATTTGCCAAGCTTATGCAGAGCAAATTTGAAATGAGCTTGATGGGAGAACTCAACTTCTTCCTTGGACTACAAATGAAGCAGACAAATGAAGGCATATTCATTAATCAAGCCAAATATATCAAAGACTTATTAAAGAAATATGGCATGGAATCTGCATCTATCATGAAGACTCCTATGCCACCTGCCACCAAGCTTGACAAAGATGAAAATGGTAAATCCACTGAAATCACTCAGTACAGAGGTATGATAGGTTCATTATTATATCTTACTGCGAGTCGACCAGATATAATGTTTGCTACATGTATATGTGCTAGATTTCAGGCTAACCCCAAAGAGTCACATCTATTAGCTGTGAAAAGAATTTTCAAGTATCTTAAAGGAACTCCAAATTTAGGATTATGGTATCCCAAGGAGTCCTCCTTTGATCTTGTGGGATACTCAGATGCTGACTATGCAGGATGCAAAATAGACAGAAAAAGCACAAGTGGAACTTGTCAGATGCTTGGCAACAGACTTGTTTCTTGGTTTAGTAAAAAGCAGAACTCAGTATCAACATCTACTGCAGAAGCTGAATATATAGCTGCAGGCAGTTGCTGTGCACAAATTCTATGGATGAAGACTCAGCTTGCAGATTATGGGTTTGAGCTAAAATCTATCCCTATATACTGTGATAATACTAGTGCAATTGCTATAACACATAATCCTGTTATGCACTCTAGAACTAAGCACATAGATATAAGATATCATTTCATCAGGGATCATGTACAAAATGGAAATATATCACTTCACTACATCCCAATTGAAGATCAACTAGCAGATGTCTTTACAAAGCCTTTAGATGAGTCAAGATTTAATAAACTAATAAGTGAGTTAGGAATGCTAAATCTAGACCCTTAATGTATGTTTTCTTTAGGATACTAACTCTGCAGGAACAAAAGTGTGCAAGAAAAAGTAATGGACATGCTCAACTCAAGTCAACAATTGTCAAGGATCGTAGAGTATACTCAAGATCGTAGAGCTCACTCGACGATCATCAAGCCAAGAATCGTAGAACTTACTCAACGACTTTCAATCCAAGGATCGCAGAGTATTCCTCAATCGTAGAGACAACTCTACGAAAAACAAAAGAATCGTTGTGTGACTAAGGATCGTAAAGCTCTGAGGAACTAAGGGTAAAATGGTCATCAACCAACTGAAATGAGCCTATCAGAACGTGTCTCAGCAAACTTAGAGGGAAGTTTTAAATACTTTGAAAACTGCACGTCGTTCATTTCTTCAGAGTTCAAAAATCTATATCTCTCTCTCTCTTTTCTCTCTCAATCCCGAACCCTAAGTTATCATTTCTCAGATAAACCGTTCTTCTCGTTTCAGAAAAACGATCAAATGGCACCTGCTCAAGTTATTTCTGGAAATGAGCTCAACTTTGAAGCTTTCGATACAGCAGATAAGCAGTTCAAAAGAATAATTCAGTTGCTAGATAAAGCTGGACTGCGAGAAGCGTTGGGAACAAATACAAGGATTCTATCAAAGCTTGTTCGAGAGTTCTACGTAAATGGATCCTATGCCAACGGAACTCTAACCACCACTGTAAAAGGGGTTCCGCTCAACCTCACCGCTGAAGAATTCAACCTAGCCCTAGGTTTCAAGCAAGGGGGCCTGACATCTCTAAGTATGGTAAGCACCGAAGAAGGGCTGAGAAGAATGCACCATCAAAAGAATCCAGCACTGAAAGGGTTGAAGAAGAAAGAATTTCCTCAGAAATACGAGTTTTTAGCTGATGTTGTAGGAAAATGTCTCCTCTGTAAAGATTCAGTCCATGACTCAGTCAGTGAGATACAGCTGAAAATAATGACAGCCATAGTCAAAAAGACAAACATCAACTATGGCTCATTGCTGCTGGAATGGATAGGAAATTGGGTCCTAAATACAGAAAAGGCTAAGGGGACTAGAAAAATGTTCTATGGAAGATTCATCAGCATTCTCCTTAGATCATCATTGGGGGATTTAATTGAGCATGATGAAGGAGAAGCCCTCAATACCAACAAAAGGATTACCCAGAAACTTTTTGACAACTGGAGGAGGAACCCAGTTGAAAATAGGAAACTATCTCGATCAGGGGATAGTGAAGGTACACAGAGTGGTGCAGGGCCATCACTTCTGAAGAACACTCCTGCTGAAGAAGAATCTCAGGAGGTCAGCAGGCATTCTCCGGGTCTTGTCAGAAGAAGGAAAGGAAAAAGAGCTTTTGAGCTTGAAGAACCTCAAGGATCTTCAAATGAGGCTCCTGTTACTGCTCCTGAAGAAAAGGCTGCTTCAGGGGATGAGAGTTCAGATCTGCGAAGAGAGACTCGCAGCAAATATGAAGCTGAAGAGGTCATTCCAAAGGAGCCAAGGAAAAAGAGAAGAAGGCTAGTAAAGTTAGCCGACAAAAGCTCAGTAGCTAAGGGAGAGCTACTTGAAAGACCTGACCTTACTCCAGGTGAAAAGGAGTCATCTGAAGCAGTTGAGCCTATGGATGCTCAAGCTGAGGGGGAGCTTCCAAGTATTCCTGAGCCAGCAGATGCTCTGGCTGAGGGGGAGACTCAAGATGACATTTCAATCCCTACAGCCACAATGAATGATGATGAAGAGGATGACATTGAAATAGTGGCCGTTGGAAGAAATGAGCAAAAGCACCTTAACTTCAACTGCCTGATAAAATTCTTGCCACTAATGCCATTCCACCGAGCTCTGGTGCACAATGCATGGGATCAACTCTTCTGGACCTTCAGAGCATATCCAAATGTGATGATTATTGCTCAGGGCTACCTTCAGAATCTGTTCTTTGCCCAAAAGCTCATCTCTAGCAGCCCCTTTTCACAAACTTTAGGGCAAAAGGTACATTTTATTCCTCAAACCCTCATTCAAAATCATACACCTTCACATATGTTCAATAAATTTGAGGAGTCCACAAGTACTCATCCTGCATCAAGCTCTACGACCCACATTTCCCCGATCGTAGAGTCCCCACCATCTACGATTGGTGGTCCAGAAAGCATACATGATCAAAACGTAGAGTGCCCTCCAGACTCTCCTGAAATTCTGCCTACTCAGCAAACAATTCCTCCGGCTCCATCTTCAAGACTCCTGTTAACACATGAGGATATTCCCTCCACCTCTGGTCACGAGTACTTTCATATTCCAAGCTCTACGGCCGACCAGGGACAATCATGTCAACTTCTCCAGGAAATTTTAGACAAGGTATCTCGGCTTCCTACATCTGAGGGCTTAACTGACTTGACAAGCCATATCCATACAGAGATACAAAACGACCTGGCATCAAAATCCCACAACCTTCAACGTAGCATGGACGACATCATTGATGCTGCCAATGATCTCTCTACCAGTCTGAACAACCAATTTTCCACAAGACTGAAGCAGCTAACGGCAGCAGTCTCTGAAAATCTCAAGGAAAGGGATAGAGTTATTCTGCACGCCTTGAACTCACATCAGCAGGCCATTGTTATTCTTCAAGAAACAAATAATAAATCTATCACCCTCCTCAGTAATGAAATCATTGCCTTGAAGGACTCTCTCAGAGAACAAAAACATCGATCGAATGACACTTTGTCATTGGTAGAGCAAAAACAAATCATGGCTAACGAAAGACTCCAAGCTCACCAAGATGATGTAGCTGCCACTAAGACCCAACTTTAAGAAATTATTCAGGGCATCCAGCAGATTTCATAACAGGTAGCAACACTTAATGATGCCAACAAGGGGGAGAAGAAACTGAGCACAGTAGAGCAAACAAGAACTAGCTCAGATCACAGCAGAAGAGGAAGAGCACCTCAAGGGATGAGGATGGTTCAAACTTCAATATATCCTCCTAGATTCGAAGCAGTACCATCTCGTCCCAGACATGAGGTGACAGCAAGGCCTTCTTCCTCAACTATGAGGACTTCTGGCTCACAACAAGAGGTGGTAACAGTAAGACCTTCTTCCTCATCAATGAGACCTTCTAGCTCACAGGAATGGTTTCAAATTAAAGAAGAAGAAGCTGTGTTGAGGGAAGAAGAACTAAGAAAAGCTGAAGAAGAAAGGAGAGCATTCTTCAGGCAGAGGGAAGAAAAAGGCAGGAGACCTCCTAGCAGAAGGAGATAAGTTATTTTTTTTCTGTTGTTTTCTCAATTGTATCATCTGACAAAAACATCAATAAAATTCATATTTTTTTCTCTCTAGAAAATACAGCTGCTCACTGTATGATTAGACATTCAATTACTCTTGCATTTTGCCTATATTAATATGCTCAAAATCACTATCTGTCAATAATGTTGTCATCATCAAATTGGGGGAGATTGTTGAACATTGAATGATTAAATTTGATGATTAGGAATAATGTACAAGGGCTGTATTAGATAAGATCAAAGCTGTTAGGTTGATCTATTATTAATTGTATAAAAGTCTTGTGTGTTGTACTAAGACTTAGATAGATCAAAGCTGTTAGGTTGATCTGTTGATGTAATTAAGTCGTAAAAAGAACTCTACGATTTGTGTCAATGAAACTCTACGATTCAAACAGACTCTACGATTAAGACAACCAATCGTAGAATGGACTCTACGACTGTGCTTCCGAAGACTCTACGATCAAGACAACCAATCGTAGAATGGACTCTACGATTGTGGTCCAGAAGACTCTACGACCAACCAGACTGTTCTTTCCGAGAAACCTGATATTGGACTCTACGATCAACATTCTAACAGCTGAGTAAACTCTACAATGATCAGTAAGAGATGATCCTTTACAGATCAATCAAGTAAGCAAGGGTATTCGTAGAGTTGATCATATTAGATCGTTGAGCAAAAAGGCAGGAGACATCACGTTTGTCAGATCAGGAGCCATTCTATTCAAGTATTTTATCTTCATCAAAGTAACTAAAAAGGAAGCTTCTGCAAATCAATCAAGTCAGAAAAGTCAGGAGTCTGACCCAAGCGCACTATGGAACAGAAAGAAGACTTTTAAGGCAGAAAAGTCAGAAGACTGTGTCCTGTCAGACCTATAGTTTGGGAAGACCAAACGACTCTAGAAAAGTTAGTGGGAACCTATGTCTGACATCTCTGTCTCAGAGGAAAAAGGAAAACAACCTTGCATGGACTAACAGGTCAGATCAAATAATGTCTCATCAGAGATTTAATGAGCTTTATTAATACAATATTCAGCAGCTCTCCTCTGTGAGGTAACGGGAAGAAATACACGATCCAACGGGAAGAAATCTGAAGCCCTTACCTCTTAAATATGAAGATCAGCAGAAGAAAAGAAGAAGCACTGTGCAAAGAAAGAAGAACGCAAGAAGTGAAAAAGATTGAACTGATAAGAAAATCTGCATTGCCACTAAGCCCTTCAAACATTCAAGCTGATAAGCAACTTAGTAGCACATCCAAATATACATCAATCCAGAAGAGTTCTCTGTGAACTGATATAAGCAAGTCGGTTAGACTTTGAGAGTTCTTAGTGAACTAGTGTAAGCACGTCTGTTAGACTTGTGAAGTTCTTTGTGAACTAAAATTCCAAGACTGCGGGTCTTGAAGGAATCTTAGTGATTCAGCTTTTGTAAAAGTATCCATAGTAGATTTGCTGCTGAGAGAGCAGAACAGTGGAGTAGGAGTATTGTGTGCTCTGAACCACTTAAAACCCAGAGTCTCTCTCTTGGTGTCTTTCATTTGCTATATCTGTCATATAATTGCTTGTTGATTTATTAATTTAACATTTCAAGAAAAGATTAACTAAATCTTATTCCGCTGTGCTAAACTTCTGGTTAAGAATTAATCAAGGAAGATAATTTCAAAGAGAAGAAATTTAAAAAAAAGAAAAAGAATCTATTCAACCCCCCCCCCTTCTAGATTACTATCGTGTCATTGGGAACTAACACCTCCAATTTAGTCTCAAGAAACACTAAAATCAAATTTAAAATCTTCAAAATTATCAATATTTGAAAATTCGAATTTGTTGCAGAAAATTTGCTACGCTAATTTTAAACTAGTTTTAGAAATGCTCTATTTTGACATAATAAACGATAAAATTAGCGAAATCTTAAAAATAGAAAGTTTTAGAAGGCTTCGATACGTTTCTAGATTATTAAGAATCACTAAAATCGGAGTTAAAATGACTTTTATATGAATTTTATAAGATGTTGGTCAGATTTCCGTCATAGAATATAGTGTTTGTACAAAAGAGCTATTTCGACCAACTTTGAATCAAAATATCGAAAACCTTAAAGAACAAAAATTGTATATAACATTTATACCATTCCAAAAAAGTATTGAATCAAATATAATGGATAAGAAATGAATTTAATATAATTTTTCAAACAGTACTAAAAATTCTAGATAGATTTTGTGCAAATTTAAATATAAGAAAGTGAAAATCCGTATCTTAATTAGGTGAAATACCCCAAATTTGAGTCTAATCATATTTATCAAGAATCCTAATTAATGATTAACAAAAACCCTAACTTAAATATATAATCAAGCAGATATTTAGGGTTGAAAAAATTATAGAAATTAACGAAAACATGAAACGTAAACATTCTTACCTAGAAACTAAAAACTCTAACTAATGAATATTCTTCCATAACAATCGTCCTCCATATTCTCACTTTCTCCTTCTACTCCTTAGTTAAGAAAAATAAAACAGCGTAATCTATTTTTTCTTTTATCACGACTATATAAATCTCTAAAACTAGATTAAGATGGGCCAAGCACACTAATAATTTATTAAATATATAACATTAAATAATATTAAGTTAAGTAGTTAGGCCCAAAACACTTAAAATAGATAAAATGTTAAATTGTACCTTACTTCTATTTTAATTAATTATTTAGGAGAAAAGAAAATTTACATGAAAAAAAATACGGGATGTTACATACATACTCTCCGATCTCCAGTCACTACAACTTTGGTGATGTAAAAAGTAAAACAATATTGTTTTAAAAAGTATCCCACAAACTCTAATCCAAAAGACGGTAACGTAGAGAGTTATAACAAATACAAGCAATTTTGAATTCGAAAACGAACAAGTAATTCGAACTCTTCCATTAGAAATACTATGTTTTCCCCGATTAAATGATTTTGGGTTTTTTTAAACACGAACTTATTTTTCTTGAATCATGACTCATTGATCGGAGTATCAATTTTTTAGCATTTATTTACACCTAGAAATATTAAGTATTGAATTTGTAAAATTATTAACTAGCACAAATTATTTTAAAAAAAATACAATTTACATAGTGTATATGGTCAAGATGAAAATGAAGGAGAGAGAGAAAAAAGAATAATGGAGAAGAAAAAGACAAAGAAAAGAGTGGAGATTGAAGTTTTCATAGGGAATATGTAATTGATAGTTCTAGGATGAAAAAAGTACCCTACCACATAATTGTTATGTGGAAGGACAATTAATTTGAACTCTTCCATTGAAAATACTCTATTTTTTTAGATTGAATGATTTTTGGTTCTTTAAACACAATTTTTTTTTGAATCATGACTCATTGATTGGGGTATCAATTTCCTAGCATCTATTCACACCCATAAACATTAAGTATTGAATTTGTAAAATTATTAACCTGCACAAATTGTTTTCAAAAAAGTACAATCTGCATAGTGAAGAAGAGAGAGGGGAAAAATAATAAAGGAGAAGAAAAAGATAAAGAAGAGAGTGAAGATTGAATTTTTCACAGGGAATATGTAATTAATAGCCCTCGGATGAAAAAAGTATCCTACCGCATAATTGTTATACGGTAAGACATTTAATAAGTTGAAGTCCAATCTATGTATGCGAAAATCCCTATTTTCTGATCTAAGGATATTTAAGCCATATTTTCTGTGAGTCAAGTTTCGCATAACAGTTTGTTACCATTCTAATGATTGTTATTCTCGTCCTTCTTCAGCTTTAATACCGGTTGATCAGATATGAGTTGTGAGTTGGATGGTTAGGGAATCCCATCTAATATATATATATATATATATATATATATATATATATATATATAAAGTAACTTTTAAACATTAATATTCTTTTATACTAAAACAAGGCATTATAAACTAACTTTTATTAAGACTTTTTAAAGTATTTTAAATATATTTAATATATTTGTGATCATTCCACCAAAACACTCTATTCTCCCTCTTTTACGTGTCCAAACCATCAATTTCTTAAATTACTCCCTCCATTATAAGGCTATATATGTGTCGAGCTGAACTTTAGATTGCCAAATTCGAATTCATTTAAAAGTTAAACGAGTTGAATAGGGTTTTAAATGAGCCATAAATCTTGCATATTTACAAACTCAAACTTATGCTTGACCCATTTAATTTAACTTAATTTAATTTTTTTTATATATTCCTTTATTCTTTTTAAAAAATATATAAATTTAAATTAAATTGTCCGCAATCATAATTTAACAATAGTCATAGAGTTATGATACATTACGATAGAATCTTATATTATATTGTGGGTAAATTCAAAAATATATGCATTAGTTGTTCAAAAATATATATTTTGGACTTGATTTGTTTTGTTTAAAGTAAACGGGTCAGGGGTCTTGTTCAAATTGACTCGTTTAACGAGTTTGAGTTGAATTTGAGCTTGACTCGTGGACAAATTAGTTTGTTTACTGTGCCACTCAATCATATAATGAATAATTTAAATATACTTTCACATAAATTAAGAAATTTATAATAAATGAAAATATATTAAATAAATTTATTTTTATTTGTAGTAGACGCTACATATAGTACACCAGAGATCTAAACTTTATCCGAGTAATTTTGAATACAAAATAATTTTTGTACAATATTTTAGTGTATTTAATTTATTTATTAAAAGATAAATTTTTTGTACATAAATAAATCATTTTTTATGGGGAGAAGAGGATACGGCAGCCTAGTTTAACGATTAAACATGTGTTGATATAAGAACGCGAGTGTGTAATTTGTTTTAATTCCCGAGTCGCTGCTTACAATTTCGTCGTTTCTGGGTCCCACTTCGGCCACCTTGAGCCCCAAAACAAGCACACCAATCAGATTGTTAGCGTTATTTTGTACACAGACCCACAAAGCACTGCGACACACGCAAAAGTGTCAGGTCATTTTACACGCTCATCACAGCGCGTGATTCCATCGCTTGTTTTTATAAGGCATGCATAGATCTTCTCCAATTCTCTGACTAATACTTGCGATTTTTGTTTTTAGAGACTAATTTTGTCAGACACGATAGTCTTTCTTGAGCGTGTAACACACGCGAAGCGGGATAATTAGCAAACCATGTGCGTGTGTAGCACGCGTTGTTAAGATAATGGTTGTTATTGCATACATAGAGTTGTCATGTGACTTTTGGGCCTTTAACAAAATTACAAAAAAGAGACTGATATTCTATCCCTTTTGAAATATTAAATTATTATTAATTTTTAAAGAGCTTTATTTCATATGACAAAAAAATTAATGTCCGTAATAAATATCAACATATATATATATATATATATATATATATATATATATATATATACTCCATAAAATATGAGAATAAGGAACAATTTTATTTTAATTCTTCTCAATTGTTTATTTGGAAGCACAAGAAGATATTTTTTTGCTTGTCCGTGGATTTTGGCACTGTGTCTGAGAGTTTTTTTAGCTGAAGAAAAAAAAGAGTTAAAAGAAGGAAAGAGAGGAGGAAGTTTCATTTTTTTGTGTGTGTGTGTGTGTGTTAAATTGAAGTATATTAAAAGAAAGTAGGAAAAATACATGGGGAAGGTGCCCAACCTAATGTGTAGCAGGACCATCATAGGACAGGACAGGCTCTATGATAACTAAACCCGCAAAAGAGAAGAGGTCTCGGACATACCCGATCACTCAAAAATCAAACAAAGAAGGGCACAAAATCAAATGAAGATAAATTATTAAGATAAATTATACGTTTTAAGATAAAAATTTTTGATTAATTTTTATTGTATATTAAAAAAAATGATAAAATTATTTTTATTTAATTATATTAATTTATTTTTTTACATATAATTAATAATATTTTATAAATATGTATAGAGAATTGAAATATGATAATTAATACTAAAAATATTATAGATAAATTATTATAAAAAATAAAATTTTAAGATAAATAAATATTTAACTTAAACTACTTAAAATAATAATAAAAACTTTTATCTTAGAATAAAAAAAATATAAGTTCAATCGCTTTAAATTACAAAGAAAGTTTATGTAACTTTCTTTTTAAAAGTAAGACTTTTTTTTTGCCCCCAATTTTTTTTTTTTTTTTTTGTAAGATCTGTGGTTCCGTTACTTGTTCTTATGAGAAGATAGAATTATTGTTGCTAGTGAGACTCAAACCCAGAACGTTCGAGTTTACGGTTCGTTTCATAACTAAACTTAAACTACTGTGTCAACGGCGGGGGTTCTTTTTTTCCCCTTCTAACATAAATTTCAAGACAGCCACACTCATTTAGGTTTTTCTTCTTTTCTCTTCTATTTTTTTTCTTCACTTTCTTTTATTTTTTGTCCAAATTAAAGCTCCAAGACAGTTTGGATGTCGAAGGAGTTCTTGGACTTTTGATACAAGCAAATATAAAATTTCAAGGGTGTCGTGATATTGTAAGAGTTCAAACTATGTAATTAAATAATTTTTTTTTTATACGTTGCAGATCGAAGGCGCCTATAATAAAATTCTTTAAAATTAAATAAAATAATATGCAATAATAAAATTCTTTAAAAAATATATAATAAAATTCTTTAAAAAATAAATAAAATAATATTACTTTGATAATTAAAGATTTGATAGTAGAAGTTAATACAAAATAATATGCAAAATTTTGTGACCGATTATAATTATTAATCTGTCTATCTATGATAAATCATTCAATAGTTAATTATTATAATTTAATACCATATTTCTCGTTAGAGACTGTTAGGTCACCGTTTTCTTATTTTTATATGAAATAATTTGGCTATATGATTTACAACGATAATTTTTTAAATTCTATTAAAAAGGTTACAATTTAGAAAATTATAAATAATAATTTTGTTATTTAAATATTTTATTAATAAAATTGTATGACATTGGTGTTAGGAGTGTTCAACCATAAAAAATCGAATCAGTAACGAAAAAATCGAATCAGTACCGATTCTAAATTACCGAAAAATTAAGAACTGATACTGATACCGAATTATCGATTCGATACATTATCGGTACCGGTTTTTTAGTAGGTATTGAATGATAAAATATATAATTATAAATAATAATTAAATAAAAGAAATATTATATATTTACAAAAATTTTAATAAAAAACTTATTTTTTATATATTTATATTATTATTATATTATTAATTTTGATTTTTTCAGTATTTATTGAATTCGAATTTTTTCATATCACTATTGGTATTAAAAATTATAAAAATATTAAAAAATCGATGTCGAAAAAAATTAATACCGTTTATATTGATACTGATCAATTTGATAAAAAATTAAAAAAATTGAACGGATTGAACACTCTTAATTGGTATAGATCATTGTTGTCCACCAGATTTTATATGACAGTAGCGAAACAACATATCTTCTTCCGTTATAATAATCTTTTATTTTGTTTAATAATAATGAAATTTAATTCAACAAAAACTACAATTTTTTAAAGAATTCCTTAAAATTACAATCAATCGAATATTTTTGGAATGGGAGTATTATTTCCTGAAAAATATCTTATCAAACTATTCCAAATAACAATTCCCAAAAACTACACCCAGTGTGTTAATTATTGGAGAGAGACGTGCGTGGAAAGTGAGTGTATGTGAGAGGTAAAGAGGAACCCACCTCAGTCTCACTTTCTAAAGAGCATTGATAGAGTGAGAAAGAGAGAGATAAAGAAAGAAATAAAGCTCAGAGGAGAAAAAAGAAGAAGAAGAAGAAGAAGAAAAAGAGATCAGAAGAGAGAGATGATGAAAAAAGGCAGAGGTTGTTAAATTGTTATTATTGTATTGCACTTTCTCAATCTTTCTCTCTTCTGCTATCACTGCATAAGAAACTCATCAGTCCCTCTCTCAAACAAACTTTTTTCATCAGAAAAGCCAAAATGACAGCAGTGGTAGTATTAGTAGTATGAGTATCAGGCCTCAGAAGATGCAGAAACAGGAACAACAGCAGTCTCAGTATCCGTAGGAGTAATTAAAGGGAGGGACATGTGTAAATTTATAACAAAGTCGAGATCTCTCAATTTCTCTCTCTTAAATTTTCTCACTCTATAAATTATCTTTCATTCAAAAGAATTTCAGTTTCAGAGACCCCACTTCCATAATAACACCTACATCTCTATATTTCCAAAAGATTTTTGAAATTGTTCAGGAATTTATTGGATTTGGAATTTGTTAGCAGAAGAATTTGCAGTTGTGGCTACTAGCAGGAGACTGCCTTCTGATACTGGCGCTTTTGCAGACTGGGTGGCATCCTCTTCATCCTCTGCTGCCGCTGCTGGTGGACGAGCTACTGAAGACCTCTCTTTGGGCTTCAATGCCGGCCCAACCCCCGGTATCGGAGGTGATACCGTTTCCGCCTCCGCCACCGGCCCAGGCGGCGGAATATGGCCCTCTTCCGCCGCCACGCGCCACCACCAAATCAACTACGGCCTCCCTTCCGAAATGGGCATGCTCGGCCTCCGTGACGTCTTCGTGGTCGCGCCGGCCTCTTCCTTCCACCACAACAACCAACACCATCACCACGGCGAACCCATCATCTCAGATCCTCACTCCATCAACGCATCCAACGCCGCCACGGCCCTCGGCGTCGGCGTCATCCCTCTTCTAACCGCGGCGCCGTGTTTCGCTAACCCACAAAATATAACGGAAGAAGATATGTTGAACCGAGCTAGGAATAATAATAACCATAATAGTACTGGAGGAATTCAGTTTTGGCAGCAAACACAACAGCCACAGCCACAAAACTCCAATTATTTCAAAAAATCGAGTACAACAGTTTTCGATCATCATCACAGTACGACCGCCGCCGCCAATCTGCTGCAGAGCGGCGGTGGAATTGGTGTCTCCGGATCATCCGGAGTCGCCACTTGTCAAGACTGTGGAAATCAAGCTAAAAAGGATTGTACCCACCGCAGGTGCAGAACTTGTTGTAAAAGTAGAGGATTTGATTGTGCTACCCATGTGAAAAGCACTTGGGTATCCGCCACTCGCCGCCGCGAAAGACAGCTCATGGGAGCTGCCGGAGCCACCGTTGGCTCCTCCGGGTCAACTTCCGGTGCAAAAAAGCCTAAACTCACCTCACAAACTACAACCACTTCACATACCTCAACTTCTAATGCTACTACCCCTAGAAGCTATGATACTAGCTCCAGTCATCAAGGTACATATATATTGTTTCTTTTACCCTCTAATTTTATTGAGTGATTAATTAAATTTGGGTTTAACTGATGAAATTTTTGTGCAGATGCGGGTTTTAAAGAAGCATTACCGAATCAAGTACGTGCCCCGGCAGTGTTCAAGTGTGTTAGAGTCACAGCTGTAGAGGATGGTGATGATGAATATGCATATCAGGCTGTTGTAAAGATTGGTGGCCACGTTTTCAAAGGGTTTTTATATGATCAAGGAGCGGAAACAAATAGAGAAGGGTTTCCTAATATGTCGGAGTTGCATTTGGGTGGTGGTGGGCACACTGCTGGTGGTGGAGGGAGGAATGTGGCTTCATCTTCATCGCCAATTCTCGATCCGTCAGACCTTTATGCCACCGGAGGAGGTGGCGGATTGCTCGGAAGTTCAACCTATGGTAACACAATAAACTGAAGAAAATGTGAAGAGATGACTTTAAAGTGTAATTGCTCTACTATCTTGTTTTATTTGCTTCCTGTAGACCTATAATTTATTAGCATATGTCTCAACAAATTAGTTTTGGCTTGTAGGTTCATCATGTTCTTGCTGCCCTTCTCTAATTGTTTTTGTCATTAGAGGAATATCAACTTTCAAAATGAGCTATGATTTCATGTTTATCACAATTAAACTTGTTTTAACTATATATAGTTTTCTTACTAATTCTCTTGGATTTGGCCTAATACGTTTTTTATTTATGCTTACTTTTTCAAGTTTTCGTACTATTTTATTCCTTTCTCATCACTCAATTGTATACATAATATAATTTTATGTCAAATCTACAGTTAAAGTTTAGTTCATCATCAGGGAATATAGTGGCATGGCTTGACCCTTATTTTGTGCAATTTTGTTTTTCTTGTGAACACTGTTTCACTCATGAACAATTTTATAATATTATTTTCTACAATTAAATTTTATTTGCGTTTATTATCTACTTACTTTCACTAACTAGTACAAGATAAATCATGTGACATACTATTCAAACATTGTAGTTCAGTTCAGTTTGGTTTGGTTGGGTTTCCATAGTTTAGTTTACCTTTAACTGGAAGCTATTGGGGAGCTAACCATTATTGTGCTTCTACTCTATACTTCAGTAGTAGTTGTATTGTCACCATCATAGACTTCTGAAGGAGCAAGAGCATTTCATGGATGTCTTTTTCGAGCCACTTTACTGCCGCTCACATGTTCTTGTAGTTGTTGAAATATGACATATTTTCAACCCTA
The DNA here is from genome assembly GCA_947179155.2 of Hedera helix. Taxonomy (NCBI): domain Eukaryota; kingdom Viridiplantae; phylum Streptophyta; class Magnoliopsida; order Apiales; family Araliaceae; genus Hedera; species Hedera helix. The sequence goes on from OX359277.1 coordinate 10,540,098, forward strand.
CTTTTTTTGATAGATTTGTATTGAATCCTTTATGTCATTCTATATTTTCAAGATTATGTGGTTAATTTGCATAAAGTTTCCTCGACACTTCTGCTGAAATCTGTACCTCTAATCTTGCATTTGCCATATCTGATAGTCGAGTAGCATGTTGTTTATATATATATATATATATATATATATATATATATATATAATGTTTTCTCTATGGTTATTATGTATCTGGTGAATGAAAGCTATGCAATGTATGGAATATTTTTTAGTTATTTTTTCACCTCATCATGCTTGTGTTTCCTTTGTCAAGATCGCCGTTTTGGCATAATAAAATAATTGACTGAAGATTCTTTTTTTTTCCTGTGTACTAATATTTTATGAAATGATATTGCTGCATTTTGATGTTAGGCTTAAAGCTAGAATATTTTGTTCAAACGTTGACCAATGTGGATACTATTAATTGTAGTTATTTGTAAAATAATTGACTGAAGATTTTTTTTATTCATGTACTGATATTTTATGACACGAGGTTGCTGCATTTTGATCTTATCGCTACAATATTTAAACATAATGTAGTTATTTATATATGATGCTTCACTTCTCTTTTAATCGATCTTAATGCCTACATAATATTATTTCTCATACATCTGAATTTCTTGCAGCATGTTGAGGTTCATAAAAGCCTCGTAGTTGAAGATGTCATCAATATGTTTACATGTCCTTGTCTTGCATATTTCCTTCAACCATATTTGGGGGTTGGGAGATCACAAGCTTTTAGATATTATTAGCGTTGTTTTGTCTTGATCAGTTTTATAAATGGGTGAAAGTTTATTCATATATTTGTTATTGGAAAATAAGAACCGTACAGTGTGCTTAACTAATTTTAACACGATGAACTAATGATTTCATTAACTTTATACCGTCTTGTGATCGACATCTGAAGTAGCAAGTCAGCTTCTTTCCTTGCATTCATCTTTTCCTTTTTATTGACATATTACTTGGTGGCTTCTGGTAGGTTTACTTCTAGTTCCTAGCTACACTTTCCAAGTTTTGCATCTAACATACTCCGTACGTTCCAAATTATATGATTATTATTGACTTTTGAAAGTCAATTTGAGATAATTCTTAACTTAAAATTGTGATAATTCATTAAAAATTATGAAACAATAAAACTTACAATTAGTAATACCTTTTAGATTGGTTATAATATTTATTCATTGTATTATTTAAAATTTAAAGAACATGTGTCAATTTTGAGTTCAGAAAATTTTTAAATGGACTTAAATAAAAGTATTTTTTTAATATTTTTACAACTATTGGTACAGTTGAAGTTTTGGAAGTTCCATATTTGAAGTTAAATTTGTTATTTACATTAGCTTTTGTTTACGATAATTGTAACCGACTGAAAGATATTATCCTTTCTGCTAGCTAGTAATTGATGGTTTAAACTCTTGAGTTGATTGTCAGATCTGCACAGGTTAAGAGACACTACACTAATAACCGCACCCCTCTTCTTTTATAAGATAAACAGTCGACACAGTTTATGTTAAATCTTTTATATCAAGTATTAGAAATCCTGTAATGGTCTTTGTTTTTATATATGCAATTGCCTGAGGTGATCTATATTTGTGTACCTAAGAAAATATTAGCAAAATGTAATTTTCGTTTGGCATTGATGAAGTGCATTTTGAAAACCTGTAATTGCATTATGAAATGTCCACAACATGAACTTGTACTAAATTTGTGCCTATTCCTATTTTGTGTTCTGTACTACTACATGGCAAATGTGTGTTAATGTGATTTATGTAGCGAGTCTTCCCTTCATAGATAGTTTATATTTATTTCCTCCTAAGCCTTGAAATGCATGTCAAAAAGTTGTGTTACTTTCTCAATTTTATGCCTGATGACTTGCGAATTACTGTTAGTTTAGTTATAATGTACAATTATAATCATATATTGTATCCCTTGTTTGTGTTCAAAAGATAATAAACACTCTTGTAATAGCTATACTTCATAGTCATGACTGTAATTCAAATCTATTTGTTAAGCGGAATAACAGATGAGACAGAAAATGTGACGACGGCAGACTGGTACAATAACTACTCTTTTCTCATGAGTTATCACTAAGTTCTTGTAGTGTAATTTTCACATGAACCGTCTGTGTGCTATCTTTATTTCTTTATTTTGTGATTGATCGACAATTGCGGTAGGCCTCCCTAAAATTAGGGTAGAAGACATTAAGCAGAAGCTCGTGAATCAGGAGTGAACAAGTTCATTTATAGTGGATTAGTTAGTATACCACACAAGGTAGGTGAAAAGAAGACTTCATACCGTAGGAATAAACTTGTGCACATGGGCAAGACCTGAACCCTCAATCCCTTGGTAGAAGTTGTTTTTCATCTTTATTTCTATCGGGGTGTATATATATATATATATATATATACATATAGGAAGATACTATTTGAGAAGACACATCTCTTGTTGTATATAGGAAAAATGGATGAATCAAATTTATGATAATAATTATAAAAAAAAAGGTACTTTTTGCTACTATTAGTGGTTATTAGTAGCAGTGGAACGGTTAAAAAGAGAGTACTTTCTGCCACTAATAATGGCTATTATTAGCAGTGGAAGGGTTAAAATTTTTAAATTTGGATTTTCCGTTTTTCTTATGAACGGTCCAGATGGAATTGTCCAAATAATTTCATTGGTAAATAGTTATGAATTATCATAGTACGTGTGTATATGTTGGTCTGGTTAAAAAATATTTGTACAAGAATAAAAATCCTATTCGGGATTTCTTTAATTTTTGCTAATGCTAGCATGCTACTTCTAAGCTAATAAGCAAGTTGAGAAGCTTGCAGTATGTTATGTGTGTGCGGATATCCGCATAATTTCAAGTTTAGCACACATCTCTGTATATCATTACTAATATATAATCTATTACTTGGTTCTCTTGTTTGGATTACAAGAACTAAGATGGGGAATATGATTTTAATGAAAAAAAATATGCTTGGTTGTTTTATTGAAACTGTATGAATTATTTTTATTCAAGTTAAATTTGTGAATTTTAATTAATGGAGAGTATAGAGAATGACTTATTTTAGTCAAGAATAAAATAAATTATTTTATTTACTATTTTATTTCGTCATTTTTAAGGTCATTTGAACCTAGGTTATATATTATTATGTTTTTATTTGTGATTATAATCTATTATTAAAATTTAAATGACCTTAAAAATGACAAAAATAATTCACAAGATTGAAAAAATAACTGATCGTGTGATAAAATAATCAATATTAATACAAATAATCATATTCACAATCCACCACTCATTTTTTCACACAAATGTAACCTAGGTAAATTACGTAAGGCACGCACTACAATTTGAATATCATACAATACAATGTGAATAGCATGTAAAAAAGAATATAGGAATCTAATGTGTTGCATAGCTTATAAACTATGAGAACCAATATTTTTTATTTTTTTAAAAAAATGAATGTGGAGGATCATATGGATTCGGTTATGAACCATAACCTTGAAGACTCCAATTTGGGTAATGTTTCCATTTCATAGAGAACAAATATTTCATTTGTGGTATAAAGAAATTACCACAATGATTCCAAGGAACTTAGAGATGCTTTTAATTATCTACAAAATTGTTTTTATGGTAGTATGATTTATTTTTCATCTCCCCTCGTACTCCATTGTTTGAAGAATAAAGTTGAGATTTTAATCATGGATTGTGTTGTGGGTCTTAGTGCGCAGCATTTTCAAACTAATACTTTATATATATATATATATATATATATAGCATAAACCTAATGTCTCTTTTCATTCTAAAAAATAGGATTAATATTAAATTTTAAAAGTCAATTTAACGAAAATCTCTAGAATGATATGATATTAAATAGACAAATTATATATAATTACTCATGAGAATAAATTATATAAGAGTGACCAGTTAAACTAGTATTTTACGCTATCTAATAACAGTATATTACGCGAGGAATTTAAGAGAAAATAAAGATATTTGATATGAATTTATAGATTGTGTAATCAGTTTTAAAAAGTAGAAAGTGGTGATAACTTAATTTTAAAATTACTTACCATCGCTTTTAATAGAAATAATCAAAACCTCGAATTTGAAGTTTTTGATTATTTATTAAATTTAATAATCATGTTTGACAAATTATATTACTAATTTATCCCTATTTATTTTAGTAGCTCCATACATTACTTATGTTTACTTTTTCAAACATTCCTTTTTAGTAATTATACTTGAATAAGTTATAATCAATTTTTTTTTTCCACAAATTATATTACTAATTTATCTCTATTTATTTTAGTAGCTCCATACATTACTTATGTTTACTTTTTCAAACATTCATTTTTAGTAATTATACTTGAATAAGTTATAATCAAATTTTTTTTTATATCAAACACTTTAATTTTACTAGTTCAAGTGTTTTTTCTTTATCAAATTAATATAATTAAAAAAATTAAAACTAATTATAAGTCAAAACAATAATCAAAATTACTAGTCATATTTTTTTAAGTAATCCAAACATATCAAAATGTCAAACTTAATTTTATATTTGAAAACCGAAAAAGTATACCGATTATGTATTGCGCGTAGTATTATATTTTGGTTATTTTATTTTTATTCCAGTGAAGTTTGAACACAAACGAGACAAAATTAACATAATAATTAATTTCGTTATTGTATCACAGCCATAACAGACATTTATTGTAGTAGGATTAAAGGAGTTTTGATGCAGGAGATTTTAGAAAATTGATAAAGTTACCCTAAATAATATTCCCTCATTTTTATTATATATGACATTTAAAATATAATCACACATATTAAAAAATCTCATTAATATTAATATTAAGTAATTAATGTAAGTTTAAAATTTTATTATTACTCATGCACTAATTAATTACTCCTCCTCCTCCTCTCTCTCTTAATTACTCCATCTTGATAAAAAAATTTAGGGCAAAATAAAAAATGGTTAGATTTTTTCTCTTAGATATATATGTAAAAATGTTTTTGTTAAGAAAAAAAAATCTTCTAAAACGATATATATAATAAAAAAGAAAGAGTAAATTATTGCATACTTACTCTGCTCTATCAAAATAGTCTACAAATAAAACGACATATATAATGATAAGGATAATGAAGAGAATCTCGATCCATTAGCAAGATCCTGTCTTGAGCACTCTGCGCTCCTATATCGACGTGCACTTTATATTTAGGGTTACATATTGAAGATTTGAAGCCCAAGTCCAACTTATACCGACGAAAGTGTTGGTATATGGACAATATTTTTCAGCCGTCGTTATAGTTGTTATTTTGGCCCGTGGCATCATCGCCCATTTGTTGTAGATTTTGTTTCTGGAGGAAGTACTATATATCTAAGGAGTGGAAGGCAATCGAGACTAGGGTTAGACAGTTTTGATTTAGCATTTTAATAAGGGGAGTGATATTTTTATATGTAAACTGTCGTTATAGACCTATAGCGACAGTTAAAACTGTCGTTATAGACCTATAGCGACAGTTAAAACTGTCGTTATAGATCTATAACGACACTTTTTATATAAAAATATCAAAAAATTATGTAAAAATATCAACTTTATTTAGTAATCATGGTTCTAACTTGTCTGTTATTGCAGGGGCCTCAATTTCTTTAGGATTTAGAAGAATAATAAGGCAGATCCTATCTCTCTTACTAAAGTTCAAGTGGATGGGAATTGAGTTCAAAGTCAAATAATTAACAGCTGTTGGTTTTTTTGGGGCACAAAGATGATAATCAGTAGTTAAAATTCTCCCATTATGCAAAATGTTTACCTATGGCTTTGATATGATTATTCTCTCACACACAAAAAAACGCACGGATTTGTACAAAAAATTAAATTATGCATATACACAAATATTTTATAACTTTTATATATTAAATAATACTTTTAAATGCATCGCAACATTTTTAATGTCATGTGTTTGAGTTGAAATGCTATATTTATTAGTTAAATAAGTTATATTTAAAATAAATTAATTTAAACAAATAAAATTGTAAAATATATTTAAACTTTCATATATAAGAAATCAAACGTCCTCTAATCAAACAATTACTTATGTTTTAATTATATAATGTTTAAAATTTTATAGACACTTGAAAATTTTATTATCCAGTAATAATTTATTTTATTTATGTATTAAAAAATAATATAACAAAATTGAAAAACCAAAATGTTATAAGCAAAATATAATTCAAATATTATAAATATAATATTTAATATTATATTTGATTATTATATATGAGGGGTTATCTCAGTAATAAAAAGAGGAAGCAAGTACGGTAGGACCATGGGACAAAAACTAATAATTGTATTAGAAATAAAATAGTTGTATAAATAACCAACATAAGGCTGAAAAAAAGTGGCCGGCTGGGTGGGACTTAATGGCGATTGAGTTATTGAAAGGGTTGAGAAGAAAGTGGGCCCCATGCTATGTACGGCTGGCTGCTACATCACGCCACCTCCGTAAATTTAGGCTCTCTTGTCTTCGATTTCCGTTCTTGAGCACCGAGCCCCATTTCACTCTCTCACTTTATATTTTAAATATTGTATATATCACAAATTTATGATTGTGTATCACTATTGAATTAGACATTTTATAATACTATATATAGGACTAAAAATAGGAAAAATTATATTCTTTCAATGTGTGAATTTCACTAATTATACTATTTTTGTAAAAATGAGAAAGACAATTTAAAATATAGTATTTCTTATGTTTCAAGAATTAAAAATTTATATTTTTAGCTTATTTTAAAATTAAAGATAATTTTTTAAATTTTTTATAAAATTACTTAAAATTTTTAATGTTATTATTTATATATTATATAAATTTAGTACTATCATGCAAATAGTATTATATTTCTTCTATATATGTTAAGGATATGTTTAAATTATTTTTAATTATTTTTAAAAATAGTTAATATTAAAATATATCACTAATTTTAAAATGTAATGAGTAGTATAAAAAATATAAATTAAAAAATGTGATATTAAATTAGTCTAAAACATTTCCCCTAGTCTGATTATTGCTTTTGGAAAAAAAGAAGCTCTTATGTTTTTAGACGATATTTATTTGTAAAAATGATAAATGAGATATAATTATTTAAACTAATTTATTATTATTTTAATATCATAATTAATCCGTTATTTAATTTTATTTATTAAGTCTTTTCACTTGATTATTTAATGATGGATTATAATTTTAAATAAATAAAGTAACAAAATAATAATAAATTAAATTAAATTAAAATTATAATAAATTATATATTTTTTTATTTTAACCATTATTTTTACAAACAATTATATCCTTAATTATTTACAAAAAAATGTGGAAATAAAATATAAAAGTTTACTTAAACGAGCATTAGATTTGGATAAAAAATATTTGGGTAATGGAAATTGGAAAGTTAGAACTTTTAGATTGTTGTCACGTGGGTAGAGCGTCTCTTTCTCATTATTATCCCATGAATAAAAAATCACCGACCATACCGGATCGTCCATGACCTTACACGTTCGGGGGGCCCATATTGTATGAAGGCCGGTTTGTTTAAGAAAAATAAATGAGAATCAATTTTATACGATTATATGTAAATTGATATTTTTATATCTTCTAATAGATATTAGATAATTTTATATATTTAAAAAATAAAAAATATTTTGATTTTTATAATAAATTATATAATTTTTTTTTATTATAATAAAATTTATTTAATAATTTTAACACAATTAAAACTCGTTAAATTTATAGAATTTATTCTCAAAACGAACAGGAGTATTAACATTAAAGGTTTCATTCCACAAGATCTGATGGTGAAGGCAAATAATTGGTTTTTTAAACCTTCTAATTACGATATTGTGATAATTTAATTGTTATTGTTATAAGTTGACTGTTGTTGTAGTTAATGCCTAAAAAAAATCTAATATTAAGACTTTTTCTATTTTAAATTATAAAATTATTATTAATTTTTAATTATTAATTAATTAAAATTGTTGAAGGTTGTTTGATTTGATTATGATGACTGATGTGCAAAAATAATTGTGGTGAATGTGCTTATATGGTTAATTGTCCATATGTATCTGACTAAGTGCTTATGTGATAATATGCCTATGTGTCTATGTGCTTACTTGATTATGTGCGTATATGTTTTAAAGTGCTTATGTGGTTAATTGACTAAGTGATTACATATTAATCTGAATATGTGTCTACATGATCATGTGTGTATGAAATAAATTATCTGGTTCAAATATTATGAATTGCACATTTATATAGCACAAATATGATTTTGTTAAAAACTATCCGCTGTTTATAATAAGAGTAAAAGTTATCTGGTTCAAATATTGTAAAGTCTTTTTTGAAAAGAAATATGTGTACAAAGGACTTAGAGATTAAAGATAAAAAATGTTAGGTTGATCTTTTTGTACGAGTCACTCTGCATAAAAGATAAATGATATAAGCAGAGTAATATAAGAATAAATCATTGTTGTGTATGTGTATAACAGAGTTTGTAAAGTCCTTTCAATATGTAATGATGTAATAATGTACAAAAGGACTTAGTTAGAAAAGATCAAATCTGTTAGGTTGATCTTATGTTATATCTGTTCAGTCAATATGATCGTAGAATGGACTCTATGACTCCAAGCAAAGAAGACTCAACGATTCAGTCTGTTCGTAGAGTGGATTCTACGACTTCGCAACAACTAGGTCTGTTCGTAGAGTGGACTATACGACTCCATACCAAGATAACTCTATGATCATCAAGGAGAGACAGCTGTGCAAGAGTTCTATAGAATATACAAGCTGAATTGAAGAATTGATTAAGTACAAAGCGTAGAGCAGAACTCTACGATCGTCGAACAGACAGCTAAGCAAGCCTTCAGGAAACGTAGAATCAGAGAAAAAATGTACTCTACGATATGCACAAATTGACAAGATCTTAGAGTGGATTCGAAGAACGGATTCGAAGAGCAAGCACATACGAGAATTCTACGATTTGCACAGATAGACGAAATCATAGAGTGAAACCAGAAGACAAGACAATGAAGACAATTGTTCTACACATGGTATAATCGTTCAGTAAAAATAAAGGGTGTGCTAAATAAGACAACAACTCAACGATTCTATTGAGAAGCCTAGAAATAGCAAGGCAAAGCACTGCAGAAGGACAAGATCGTAGAACGAAATCGTAAAGCAAAGCACTACAGTCAGTAACTCTACGATCTGAACAAAATAGCAAGATCGTAGAGTGAGAGAGAAGATCGCTCCAACTCAACGTTTTACTTGACTTACTTCAAGTAACAATCGTGGAGCTGAATTCGTAGAGTCAGAATGATCAGACAGCCACTCTACAAATTCACTGTGAAGATTAGAACCAGTAAATTAACAGAACTGCAATATGGTGTGAGAGAAAAGAGAATATTCCTTGACTAGATTAAAGAAAGATTAAATGTTGTTAAAGATCAGATACATGTCAGAGTCACAGAAGACTTTGTGTCTAAACGACTATAAGTCAGGGCCTACTGCTCAGAAGGATGGTGAAAATAGTTTGACTAATGGGACATCTCTGAAAGCAATAGAGCAGCTGGTTATGGAAGTCAAGGAAGATATTTAAGGATGGATCAAAAAATTAAATATATCAAAGAATATAATAATCTTTGATAAACAACTCTGGAAGTGCAACGACTAAAAATGAAGAAAGCGAAGCTACAGTTTGATGTGACAGAACATATGTCAGAAAAAGGAAAAGCACTGACACAAGCAACAAAAAGTCAACTTCAAAGATATCAAGGATTTGCACAATGCCAAAGGAATCCAACGGACCTTTTCCAACGATAAAGTATGCACAAACATATAAAAGCATAGATGTCCACAGGGATGAAAGTTGTTGTTCAAAATAAAAGAGAGGATGGAGGATAACAACAAAATCGTAGAGTGAAACAAAAAATAAATGAATATGCTGAAGAACACTCTACGATCTGCCAAAACACCAAAACTGAATTGAGAGAGACATAGAGAGATATGACTCTATTACAAGAAAAATGTTCAAAGCTGCTAAGCACGTGATAGAGAGAAGCCTAAATGCCAACTTGACATAGACATGTTAGCGACTGAGTACCAAAAGGAAGGAGCTTCACAGTCATGTCAGAAGCTCATCTCGAGAAGCTATGAACTGTCAATGATAAGAAGGAACAACTGAGTACCAAAAGGAAGGAGCTTCACAGTCATGTCAGAAGCTCATCTCGAGAAGCTATGAACTGTCAATGATAAGAAGGAACAACTGAGTACCAAAAGGAAGGAGCTTCACAGTCATCTCAGAAGTTCGTCTCGAGAAGTTATCAAGCTCCAAAGGAGCTGAATTGCCAAAGCTTAGCAACACAATGGATGATCACAAGAAGATATTGAGTACATAAAAAAGCCAACAATTATACCACCTTTATCCTATCATTTGTGTCCCACGCCATAGATATTCACAACAACTTGATTCTTGATGAATAGAATAACAACACATATATAAATGATGAAAAGAATAACATGATACTTTATCTCGAGTCAAATAATGTCCAAATTATCAACATGATGTTTAATGAAATTCAAAAATGATATTCAAGTTCCACATTTCAGAATAATGGTTATAGTTCAATAGAAAGATTTAGAAAAATAGGAATGTTCAATTGAAATGATATTAGATGAAGCGCAAACTATTAAGGAACATATAATCATTTTAGAAAACTTTACCAAATAGTACTTACCATAGTAAGTTAAGAGTATGAAAAAAATGATACTCCTTACCGTAGTAAGTTAGAAAATGATATCATTTTACGAGTATGAAAAGAATGATACCCCTTACCTTAACACGTGACTGTATATTGATTTAAATGAAGTTGATTAACCTATATATTTATAATTTAATTAGTAACTACCACATATAATTTCATGGTGTAAACCAATTCGTATGAAATTATCAAAAGTGATTTGATAGAATAAAGTAGAATAACTTCAATATAGTTTTTGAAAAAAATTAATATTTTAAAATAAATCTTCAAGATGAAGCTTTTCAAAATTAATCTTGTAAAGGAAGAGTCTTCTAAAGAAGATTTATAAACACCGTGTGTTGTGTATGGTTGCTTATATAACTTTTATAAAAAGACTTAGTTTAACAGTATTCGTACACTTACAGATCTTCACAAATACTCAAGATGACTTTAGCACACTAAAAAAGAACTTACATAAAATAATATTTAGAGAGTGCAAGAAAGAAAAAGCAAAGAAGTTTTATGAAAAATCTTTAAGTTAATGTCTCTATTTATAGTAAAAAATCTTATCATAATCAAAGATTTTCTAATTTAATTCAAACTATATATTTCAAGATAATGTTTAATTCATACCACTCATTTCATCTTTTAAGATTTTTTTAATCTAAACCATTCATTTAAAGATCATTTTTAATCTACAACGTTCATTTCAAATTCTATAATTATTACATTATCTTTAATCTATACCATTCATTTCAGATTTTCTTTAATCTATATCATTCATTTAATAAAAAAATTAACTTTATATATAAAGCAACTAACTTTATATATAAAACAACGAGCTTTATATAAATCAATTAACTTTACATATAAAACAATTAACATTACACAAATCAATTAACTTTATATATAAAATAATTAAATTTATATATAAAATAATTAACTTTATATAAATTAATTAACATTACACAAATCAATTAACTTTATATATAAAACAATTAACTATATATATAAAATTATTAACTTTATATAAGTCAATTAACTTTATATATAAATCAATTAACTTTATATATAAAATAATTAACTTTATATATAAAAAAAATTAACTTTATATAAAGTATATAAAACAAATAACTTTATAAATTATTTTAACAATAATTCACCAATTATTCATTATTATAATTAATTGTTATAAATGTAGTATAGTTGACTTTCTGAGTTAGATACTCATAATATAAGCAGAAAAATTAACTAACAACAGTTTAATCAACATCATAATAGAAATAACAATAATACAGAAAATAAGTAAAAGAAAGAGCACGTTACTGTGTAATGACAATTATTGATTCAGTAATGTAAATTATTGTGCATATGCTACTGTAACAATTATCAGTTCAATAATATGAATTATTGTACATATGATAATTATTGGTTTAATAAAGTCAATATTGTACAAAAGCTACTTTATCAGTTCAATAATATTAAACACTCTGCAATACCGTGTATTATTATGCAATATCGTGTGCTACTATGCAATATCGTGTGTTACTGTGTAATACCATATGTTACTATTTCCTTACCACCTGGTATTCTAACAGTTAAAAGTGATAATACCGTTGACTATTTTTATTTTAAAAAGTTACTTATGTCATTTTCTATATTTGACAATATTTCGTTGTGGGGGGTCCACTAATATTTGGTTATTTTGGGGCTGTCGTATGAATCGAATATTCTCCGACAGAATGAATATTTCCTGACAAAATAAATATTCTCCGACAAGATAAAATTTGTACAAAATATTTCTTAATTCTCACTTTTGTTAATTTATTCACTTACCGTTTCAAAAAAATATATATATAAAGAAAAATTAAATTTATATTTCATAAAAGTCGGGGTTTTACAACCTCCCCTACTTATGAAATTTCGTCCCCGAAATTGACGTACTTGGTATTTTGAAGAGGTAAGGATACTTAGATTTCATTTTAGATTCTAGCCCTCAGGTCATTTCCTCAGTATCTTAATTCCTCTATAAAAGCTTGACTTGAGGTATAACCTTTGAGCGTAGGATCTGCTATTTCTTATCTAAGATCTTGACAAGTACCTCCTCGTATGTTAAATCCTCTGCTATAATGTCTGGCTCTAACTCAATGATGTGATTCGAATCCTTCACATATTTACATAGTATGGATATGTGAAAAACGTTATGAATGCGAGACATACTTGGTGGTAAGGCTAGTCTGTAGGTCACAGATCCTACTCGGTCTAGAATTTCAAATGGGCTAATAAATCGAGGGTTGAACTTTCCTCTCCTTCCGAATCTCGTAACTCCTTTCCATGGAGAAACACGTAAGAATACATAGTTCTCCGACATTAAAACTTTCATCCCTTCGATGAAAATCAGCATAACTCTTTTTGTCGTTTTTGTGCGGTTTGTATTCGTTGTCGAATTATTTGAATCTTTTTTGTTGTTAAGCGTACCAACTCAGGTCCTAACAATTTTGCTTCTTCTACCTCATTCTAACATACTGGAGAACGACACTTTCATCCATACAAGGCCTCGAATGGAGCCATGCCTATGCTTACTTGGTAACTGTTGTTATAGGAGAATTCAACCAATGATAAGTACTTGTCCCAACTTCCCTTGAAGTCTAGTTCGCAAAGTCTCTAAAGATCTTCGAGACTCTGGATCGTCCTTTCAGATTATCCGTCCGTTTGAGGATGGTATGCAGAACTAAATCGTAGCTTGGTGCCCATAACTTTTTGTAGACTGATCCACAAGCGTGAAGTGAATCTAGGATCTTGATCAGAAACTATGAAAACTGGCATGCCATGCAATCTTACAATATCATTTACGTACATACTGGCAAGACGCTCGAGTGAAAAGTTTTCTCTTATAGACAAGAAATGAGAGGAGTTGGTCAATCTATCTATGATGACCCAAATCACATCAAAGCTTTGAGAAACTTTGGGAAGATCCGTCACGAAGTCCATAGTGATATGTTCCTTTTGGGTGAAGAAATAATTGAGGCTTTTGTGATCCGTGAAGATTTATATTTTCTCTTCGTACAAGTAGTGTTTCCAGATCTTCAATGCGAAAATGACCGCTACCAACTCTAAATCATGAGTAGGATAATTTTTCTCATAATATTTGAGCTGTTAAGAGGCATAGGCTATTACTTTTTTCATATTGTATAAGTACATAGCCTAGACCTTTGTCTGGAGCATCACTGTAAATAATAAATTCTCCTGATTCTGACGGTATGGTCAGAACAGGAGCTGAAATAAGTCTCTTCTTAAGTTCTTGAAAACTTTTCTCGCATTCCTCGTTTCAAACAAATTTTATTCTTTTTCGAGTCAGCTGAGTTAATGGAGTGGCTATTCGAGAAAATTCTTCTATGAATCTCCGATAATAACTAGCTAAGCCAAGAAAACTTTGAACTTCAGTTACTAACTGAGGTTGCTCCCAATTTAATATTGCTTCAATCTTTTGAAGGATCAACTAATATTCCCGGAGTGGAAATCACATGCCCAAGGAACGTGACTTCCTCAAGCCAAAACTCACACTTCTTCAGCTTGACATACAACTTGTTCTCACGTAGCTTTTGAAGTATTAATCTCAGGTGTTGTTCATGATCCTCACGACTCTTAGAGTATATGAGAATGTCATCAATAAAGAAAACCACAAAATGATCCAAATATTCCTTGACTATTCAGTTCATCATGTCCATGAAAGCTACTAGAGCATTGGTTAGTCCAAAAGGCATGACTAAGAACTCATAATGTCTGTAGCAAGTTCTGAAAGCAGTCTTTGAAATATCATCAGCTTTAACTTTTAACTGATGATATTCAGAGCGAAGATCAATCTTTGAGAAATGTTGAGTACCCTGTAATTGATCAAACATGTCATCAATTCGAGGTAACGAGTACCTGTTTTTGATGGTGACATGATTCAACTCTCGGTAATCAATGTACAATCTCATACTCCTATCCTTCTTCTTAACAAAAAGAATAGGGGCACCCCAAGGCGATGCACTCAGACGAACGAAACCAGTATCTAACAATTTCTGTAGTTGGACCTTTAACTCTTGAAGTTCAATAGGAGCTATTCGGTATGTGGCTTTGGAAATAGGCTTAGTACTGAGTTCAAGATCAATACAGAATTTAATTTCCTAGTTTGGGGGTAAGCCAGGAAGTTCATCGGAAAAAACATCAGAAAACTCATTAATAATAGGAATATCATTCAAGTTTGACATATTTTTGTTCAAATCAGTGACATGAGCTAAAAAGACTTGATATCTGTTTTTCAATAAACGAACGACTTTATGGCTAGAAATGACACTATAGATTTCAATGGTTTGATTGTTTGAATTTTCATTACAGGTTGATTAGGAATATGAAAACTAATGATTTTTTGAAAGCAATCAATTTTAGTACGATGATTAATCAACCAATCAATTCCTAAAATTACATCAAATTCATGCATTTTTCAAAGAAATAAGGTCAACAAGTAATATAAGGCTGTTGACTTAAACTAAACAAGATTTATATATAGTGGATGTAATGACTATTGCTCCTAATAAGGTTTCAATTGATAAGTCAAAGTATAAATTTTTAGGAGTTAAGTTTAATTGTTGAGCAAATGCAAGTGAGATAAAAGAATTGTTAGAACTAGTATCTAACAGGGTATATACTTCACGAAAATTTATGTATAGCTTATCGGTTATCACCTCATTTGGGTTTCATGCCATTTGGGATGTCATAACAAAAGCTCTCCCTTTAACTACATATTTTTCCTTATCTGCACTAGGTTTTGGTACCATCATTATAGCTGGTCTTGATTTTGTAATAGGACAAAATCAAGCAACATGACATTCCTTTCCAAAACTGTAGCATAACTTGGACTACTGAGTACAATTTGGACTGATGTGACCCTCCTGACCACACCTGTAGCATCTCATTGGTGGTCGATCTCCTTCCCTTGAAATTGGTGCCGATGTGCCTTCCATAATCATTATAGGATCTCTTTTCTCTTGAAATTGTTCCCACTGAATTCCCCTATTCTGTTATTCGATGCTGGATTACTATCGAAGTGTTGGTTACCTCTTCTATGGTTCTCATTCCTGTGGTTGTTGTCATTTCTCTCTCTATGTTGGTCATTGAATCTTGGCTGCAATATTTCATTTTCTTGCTCTACCCTTTGAGCCCTATCCACAACATCTGAATATAAAGAAAATTTATGAGAGCTAAGGTGTTGATGAATTTTGGTTCTCAAACCTCGCAAGAATATACGACTCATTCACACTTCATCATCCACTAGATGAGTCCCAAAATAAGATAACTCGGTAAACTTAGCTTCATATTATGAGACTGTCATGTTTCCTTTCTCCAGTTTAATGAACTCCACCTCTTTCATATGGCAGATGCTTTTTGGAAAGCACTTTTTGTTAAACAGCTCTTGAAATTCTACCCAAGACATCTCGAGTGCCAAATGATGGATACGTTTTACCGCCTCCTACCAATGGTCCGCCTCTCCTCGTAACATGAAGGTGGCAAATGACACCTCCTTATCATCTACACATCACAAGACATTAAATATTTTTGTCATCTGCTTCAGCCATGCCTTTGCTTTGAGTGGGTCAGGCTTCTTGAAAAATTCAGGTGGTCCAAACTCTTTAAATTGCTTAACGGTGACAATCTTTGAATTATCAGCGTTTCCATTGGTAGGACCTCCCATCGCCTAATTTTGGATAAATTACATGAAGTTTCTAAAGAAACCATCTTGATTTGCAAGATCACCAGCATTATTTTTTGAAGCTGCAGGAGGATTGTTTGTAGCTTCCTAGTTCTTAGCTACATTCGCCTCGGGTAGTGAATAGTTCATTTCCTGATTTTCAAAAGCCATTCTAAACTGCGGTCATAAGATAAATGTTAGTTAAACAAACTGACTCGTTATTTCCTGTCCTCACATTCAAACTAACTCATTAGATAACAAAATTTAATTTATGTAGGACACACTAGTGGCGTAATCTATTTGTCTCTCTTCTCCTACTTCTATCCCAGATCTTTATTAAAGATCATATCCTTAAGCTCGGATACCAAATGTGATGCCCCCAAATTTGGGTCTACATAGCTCAATTTGAGACGCCAAAAATACACGGTAACTAATACAAATAGTACATAGAACAGAAAAATATAGAACTCAATAATGCACAACTAAGTCTTCACTATTATTGTCACACTATATACAATATGTGTAAACTACTACAGCAATCTCTCGGACCTTCACTCCAGTCCCCGGCTAGACCCATCTATTCTCTCATTTCTTGAAGAACAATGGAACAAAAAAGAAAGGGCGAGCTCAAATAGCCCAGTAAAGAAATATCATGCTAAGATAACAATGAGTAAATTATCATTCGCCTTCAACAGTTAAGTTCTTGATAGAATATAATAAACAACAAGTTTTAGATCAATAATAGCAGTGGAATGAGCAATCCATTAGGAGAATCATGTAGAATATAATGTCCACTAGCTTTTCTTTTTCATAAAAACATCATCAACTTTTATTATCTGAAACACCACTGGTCATGATAATGTAAATTCACAGTTCCTGATCATAATCATGCAAGTGAACAAATCATCTTTGCATTACGGGCCAAAGATATTTAAATATAACTCCAAAGGTCATGATCATACCATTCTATAGCCTTTGGTCATAATCATACCAATAACAGTTCTTCTTTGCCCCAGGCCAAAGAGAACATTCACCACGTGCCCTAAAAGACACCCAATAGATATATCGCATTTAACCTATTATATCGCCTTTATCCTATCATCTGTGCAAAAATTATATCGACTTTATCCTATCATATGTGCCCTAGACCACAGATATTCACAACAACTTGATTCTTGATGAATAGAATAACAACAAAGATATAAATGATGAAAAGTATAACATGATACTTTGTCTTGAGTCAAATAATGTCCAAATTATCAATATGATGTGGAGTGAAATTCAAAAATGATATTCAAGTTCCACAGTTTAAAATAATGGCTATAGTTCAATAGAAAGATTTAGAAAAATAGGAAGGTTAAATTGAAATGATATTAGATGAAGCACAAACTATTAAGGAACATATAATCATTTCAGGAAACTTTATCAAATAGTACTTATCATAGTAAGTTAAGAGTATGAAAAGCATGATACCCCTTACCTTAACACGTGATTTGATATTGATTTAAATGAAGTTGATCAACCTATATATTTATAATTTAATTAGTAACTACCACATATAATTTCATGGTGTATACCTATTCATATGAAATCATCAAAAGTGATTTGATAGAATAAATTAAAATAACTTCAATATAATTTTTGAAAGAAAATAATATTTCAAAATAAATCTTTTAGAGGTAGCTTTTCAAAATGAATTTTCTAAATAAAAAGTCTTCTAAAGGAAGATTTATAAACACCGTGTGATGTGTGTGATTGCTTATATAACTTTTAGAAAAAGACTTAATTGAACAGTACTCGTACACTTACATATCTTTACAAATACTCAAGATGGTTTTAGCACGCTCAAAAAGAACTTACACAAAGTAATATATTTTTAGAGAGTGAAAGAAAGAATAAGAAAGGAAATTTTTATGAAAAATCTTTAAGTTAAGGCCACTATTTATAGCCAAAAATCTTATCATAATCAAAGATTTCCTAATTTAATCCAAACCGTATATTTCAAGATAATGTTTAATTCATACAACTCATTTCATCTTTTAAGATTTCATTAATCTAAACCATTCAATTACAAATCATCTTTAATCTACACTGTTCATTTCAAATTCTATAATTATTACATTATCTTTAATCTATACCATTCATTTCAGATTTTATTTAGTCTATATCATTCATTTAATAAAATAATTAACTTTATATATAAAGAAACTAACTTTATATATAAAACAACTACTTTATATAAATCAATTAACTTTATCAATTAACTTTACATATAAAATAATTAACTTTACATAAATCAATTAACTTCATTTATAAAACAATTAAGTTTATATATAAATCAATTAACTTTATATATAAAGCAATTAACTTTACATAAATTAATTAACTTTATATATAAAATAATTAATTTTATATTTAAAATAATTAACTTTATATAAATCAATTAACTTTTTATATAAATCAATTAACTTTATATAAAGTATATAAAACAAATAACTTTATAAATTATTTTAACAACAATTCTACAATTATTCATTATTATAAACAATTATTATAAATGCAGTGTAGTTAACTTTCTGAGTTAGATACTCACAATACAAGCAGAAAAGTCAACTAACAACGGTTTAATCAATATCATAATAGAGATAACAATAATGTAAAAAATAAGTAAAAGAAAGAGTACGTTACTATGTAATGACAATTATGAATTCAGTAATATAAATTAATGTGCATATGTTACTGTGACAATTATCAGTTCAATAATATGAATTATTGTGCATGTGACAATTATTGGTCCAATAAAGTCAATATTATACAATAACTACTTTATCAGTTCAAAAATATGAAACAATGTGCAATACCGTGTACTACTATGCAATACCGTGTGCTACTATGCAATACCGTATGTTATTGTATAATACCGTATGTTACTATTTTTTTTATCATCGGGTATTATAATAGTTAAAAGTGAAAGTATCGTTGATTATTTTTATTTAAAAAACTTATTTATGTCGTTTTCAATATCCGATAATATTTTGTTTTGGGGGGTCCACCAATATTTGGTTATTTCAGCGCCGTCGTACGTATCAAATATTCCCCGACAGAACGAATATTTCCCGATAAGATAAAATTTGTACAAAATATTTCTTAATTTTCACTTTTGTCAATTTATTCACTTATCGTTTTAGAAGAAAATATATAAATTTAATAAAAGTTGGGGTCTTACAGACTATATCTATATGTCACATGTAACTTTATTTAGAGTTTGGTCTTAATAAATATATTTTAAGTGTTTTGCATGAACATATCAACATAAATGAAATAAGTCTTTTTATTAATTATTGCAAAAGGTTAATAAATAGTTAAGCATTTTCACTTAACAATTCTATAGAATTAATTAATTAAAATGGAAGTGAAGATATTTAAATGAAGTATTGGAGAAAATTATAATAGTAACTAGTTTTAATCTGATTTAATCCTCGTTATTAAATTAATTTAGTTGTTAATTTTAATTACTTTATTTTATAATTTAATTACGATTGTTTAAATAAAATTAATTTGATATAAAATTAGTATTTGGTAATAGTTATTTTTATTTCCCTGTGGGTTCGACACTCGACTTAATCATTATATTACTTTTGGATCGCGTATACTTGCGTGTTAATTCCTATTTAAAATTAGGCAAACAAGTTTTTGGCGTCGTTGTTGGGGACAACAGACATAACTTCCCGCACAATGCGCGGGCGTCTATGGGTGGCGTGGTTGACCGATCAAAATAGCGAAGGCCTTGTTTGGCTGAGAGGAAATTGCAACAAAACGACATTATTCGTGATTTTTGCATTAATTTGACTTCGAATTGGATTTCTTTTTCACTATTACTTAGGATTAATATTGTAACCTATAAATACATTATGGCTCTTACGTTTTCGGGGGATGAATATATATTAACAAATAATTAGAATAGAGTAGATTAATTTTATTAGTTTAGAAGTAATTATTCAACGCGAATGATTCGAGAGTTAAAGGCGGAGCTTAGAAATTGGAGATTGTGATCCGAGTGATAGACGGAGATCAAAACACAGATTTGATTTCTTTTCTTTTAGTTTTATTTTTGTAATTTTGAGATGTTGAATTATTTGTGGATAATTTATTATTTAGTTATGAGCTAATTATTTAATTGACTTTGCAATTCAACCCAATGTGTAGTTTAAATTAATTTATTTTTCTTTTTAATTATTAATGATTATATGTGAATTGATTATCATATTTTGTTTGTTTATGTATAATTATTTGTGCAATAATTAATGAGATAATCTATATGAAATCAAAAGTGGAGTATATGTTTAGATTCAGATATGATAACATGTGAATTTGTTTATTCTTTTTAGGAATAGTTGCATGATAGTGTATATGATAAATATATCTATATGTCACATGTAACTTGATGGAGAGTTTATACTTAATGACTGTATTTTAAGTGTTTTGCATGAACATAGCAACATAACTAAAATATGTCTTTTTATTAATTTTTGATAAAGGTTAATAAATAGTTAAGTATTCTCAGTTAACAATTATATATAATTAATTAATTAAAAAGAGGGTAAAGAGATTTAAATGAAGCATTGAGAGAAATTGTGATCTTAAATATTTTTAATCTGATTTAGTCATTTTCATTAGTTTAATTTATTTAGTAATTCTAATTAGTTTTATTTTAGAATTTAATTGCGTTTGTTTAATTAAAATTGATTTGATATAAAATTAGTATTTGATAATAATTATTTTTAATTTTCTATGGGTTCGACACTCAACTTAATCATCATATTACTTATTGGCCACGTATACTTGCATGTAAATTCCAATTTAAAATTAGGCAAACATTAACATTTAATTCCTTTGACTTTAAATATTATTTGCTAGTTCACAAACTGTCATTTTTGTTCGTATTATATTTGGCGCAGTAGCAAATGCGTGTTTTTGTCCTTGTATAGCTAGTTGTTGAAAAGGCTGCATTATCTCCTTTATCCTTATCATTAACTAATACTATATAAAATCAATTTAGAACATCATGAATCAAGGCTGTATGATTTTTGTCATAGACTTGCAGTGTCTATCAAACCTCTGCACTCTGCGAAACTGATCGTTCTTACCTTTATTGCGTGATTTTAGAATTGGCCTTTGGATCATTTAATGCCTTGACATAATGATATTCGCTTTTATGTTTCCCTCAGTAGTTTCTGCAATACAGTTCTACAATTTAGCTTACTACTAAACGATCTCAGAGTACTTTATGATAGACTTACTTGTATTCAACTTTGCGATCTTAGAGCTTGTTTAGTTTTTACTCAACAACAATGCTTAAGTCTTCAAAATAACTTCAGCTATATGAATTACATGGCTTAGTATACAATCATGAATCTACTTAACAAGTTAGATCCCTAACAAGTCCTTTTACAAAGAATATTATAAGAATTTTACAAAACTTACTTATTTTAAAAATATACATTAATCTTCAATCATCATCAAATTCAAATAAGGTGACATAAATGCAAGTACTAACAATATCTCGTTATTTGATGATGGCAAAACAAGTAGTTTCATCAACCATCAATCTCTATTATGTAAGACAATACAAAATTAAATATGACTTATATATAGTGAGCAACTGTATTGTCTAGAGAGAAAAAATAAATTTTATTGATTGATAATCTAAAAAAATTACGAAGTATGAGATAAAAATTACAAGATATTACAAAATTCTATTATAATCTACCTCCACTCCACTCGTCTCTATTGTATTTAGGTCTTTTAGCAGGTATACTCTTTGGAGGATTTTATCTCTCATACTCAGTTCTTCTTTGGTAGAGTTCTCTCCCTTCGACCTTTCTACGATTCATCTCTTCTTCAGTCTCTCTTGGGCAGAGGACAGCTTGAATTTAAGGATTTTCTTCTATATGTACCCCTTAAAGGTTTATGTTGTCATGCCTTAGGTCATTTATACTTGAAATTCTTGATCTAGTAGGTCTTACCCCACTTAACAATGGTAGAGTTTTGGATGGTCGACTTAATGGAATAACTAAGACTGTTGGTGTAGAGGTTGATGGTTGATGATATAGCTCTCTCGTTCTCCTCCCCCCCCCCCCCCCTTTTATTAACATCTTTTTTCAGATCTACAGCCTCATTAGTAAGATTCTTGATTGTTGCCACTAGCTCTTTCAACTGTTCTGTAACAAAGAATACTTCACTCGCGATCTCTTGAAATTGCTTATCAAAATCTATTTGTTGTTGATGAGATCGAGTGAGGGCAATGTCTGTTCTATAATTGGTGTTATCTACTGTAGTTGTTAGATCTATGAAGTTGTGCATTAGATCAAAAAATCTATCTGTGACAAGTTTGATGTCCTCTTGGTTGATCTCTTAAAGGGTCTTTACACAGGCAGTGCTATCATCTATTCTTTTTAATTAAATATCATTTCTCTCATTTAGTGTGTTGTGGACTGATCAACAAGCCTCATTACTCTTTTCTAACTTTCTCACCCATTTATCTGAAGATTGTAGTCACGTCCACTGCCACAACATTCGTACTCTTCTAGAGATTCTCTGAGGTGAGTTCATAACCCTTTAAGCAATCATCTTCAATTTCACAGAGCATCTTGGCCAGTTGAGTTTTGGTTAAAACTCTGTAGAGCCTAGAAAATAGTTTGTTGTTTCCTAGAGGTACAAAAATGTGATCTAGAAGGGGAGTTGAATAGATCATTATAAAATTATGTATAACCTTTTCTTTTAAGCTCTTTTTAGCAAATAATTGTACAATTGTTTGTGCGACGGACTTAGTTTATTTGGTAAAAATCCCTTTCAGATCATTTATACCAAAACACTCAGTTTTGTACAAGATTTTCTATTGGAAAGATCTCACAAACCTAAATGACATACATAAAATACATGTATATATGAAAGATAAAGAAGGGGTAAAGTGACATTGAGAATACATGGATTTTTAAGAGGTTCAAAATCTGAATTACTCATACTCATCTCTTATGCTTCGCTAAGGAGGGATATTCCACTAAGAAAAAAGGGACACTTAATCCTTACAATTTGGACACTAAGTCCTCCCACTATGGGTCTGATTTATTAAGAATTAGGCAGTTCACATAGTCCCATCTTATCTCCCTAGGACACTAAGTCATATTTCCTTAATAAGGGCTGATTTCTTTTAATCAGACGAGCCTTACCCGATTTTTTTCCCAAGATACTAAATGTGACACCCCAAATTCGTGTCTCTTTTATCTTGGATATGGTGCTCACGGTACCACTCAACCATGAAATCTAACTATATCCATATAACTTAATGACATAAAGTAAATACAATAATTATCTTATAATCCATACAATATCACAGGTTTTTAACCTTTAATAACACAACATAACTATCTCAAAAGATTTACATCATTTAATATATTAAATTAAATTAAATGCAATACATATAATACTTCTCCATTTTTCCTTTGCCCATATCCTTCTTAGCACATTTAGATGTCTCGGGCTTAGCTGAAAATATTTATTTAAAGTAAGGGTAAGTAACTACTTTGCTTACTAAGTTTAAAACGTACGATAAACAATAAGTCATGGATAAAGTATCTTTGGAAAATCTTTAACAATTGAACAATAATTATAAAGCAAAACGAATAATAAAGCATTTCATTAATAAGAACTTTCTTTCTTAACTTTTATGCTGAGTGGTCACTAAGGACCCTGAACTCCTCTAAGGATTAACAGTAATTCATCTGAAACCTTCAGAGTATTTAACAATCACAAAGACTGTAAAAACTCTCTATAAGTAGTTAAGGGGATCAACCTATTGTATTCTATGTTATGCATAACATTCAAATCTTAGTGCTTAAGTCAGTTTCTCGACATAAAACCCCTTTAAAAGGGTTGTTTATCTCAGTCTTAACTCAAGAGTCCACATCAAACAATTTGGATTGGATTCGCTTTCAAGAATTTTTATGAATTCAACATCTCATTTCAATATCGGTCTAGCCGAAACAAATGACATAGACTTACATTATTAAAACAGTTCATGCATAATAAAACTTTAAAAGCTTAAACAGTTCAATCATTGAACAAATTTTTCAAAGGCATATAAGTGCGAATATGGCATACAATTGCAATTTAAAAAACTTCAAGAATTAGTTCGAATATAACATTTCCCTGATTCGTCATCTAAAGCTAACTTTAATTTATCGTTCTTTGTGCGAACTACATATTTAATATGTCGTTCTACCAATTAGTTACTCGTGGACCCCATATATTAGTTTAATTTAATTACATATTCTTCTTATACATAGATTAATTTTTCTGACATTTTATAATGTCTACACATCATAATCAGAACCCAAAAAAATAAAATTTATTTTTGAAAACCCAACCCGGCTTGACCTAAACCGACCAGGCTGATCAGCCTGGACAGACCGAACTAGCATTGCTATGCCAGGTTTAAGCTTGGACTCGGCGCTGCAATGCTAGGTCAGCAGGGGCTTAGCGCTGTAGCCAGCACTGCCTACCTAACTCAAACCCTAATTCTTGATTTCTTGTCAGTTTTGATTACTTTGTTTCAATGTTCAAAACTTACTCTCTTTTAGTCGGATTGAACTCAAATTTGGACCATGGCTTGATGGGTTCATGGACTCATAAAAATCAAAGAGTCATAAGTTTTTCAAATACTTTTAATACCCAAAACCATGGTAAAAAGCGACTACAACCCTTAAGGTTTCCAACATGACATGCTTTATTATAAAAATCACTATAAATTACTTATAGCCTATTTTTCTCTTGTTCCACTTAGGTTATCTTCTTAACCTATAAATACATAACATACCACTTATAAATCACAAAATTAATCTATACATGTCGAGTTACATGTCTTAGAAATCACTTTGCAAACTAGGTTTTTCTTATTATTTTGAAATCATTTCCTTCTTCTTATATTTAATGCATTAAAACATATTTTAACCACACAATCTCCATCAATACCATCCTTATAGCTTCAAATCCACCATGATCCTCAACACATAGAATACTCCTACAACCAAACATGCATATCTACATAACTAAACCAAAACAACTAAGCTAGGTTTAAGAAAACTTTTAAACCTTTTTATATAAAAGTGCTTGATTAATGATATCTTCCTTTTCCTTGTTGCTTAACTAACTTAGCTTGAACCTCCTTCTTCTTGGCAATACCCAAAATCTCTTCCTCTCTAGCTCTCTCTATTTTGCTCTCAACTTGCTCTAGCTCTTTCTCTCTACACTTAGTGAAATATGGCAAATGCCAAAACTCTTGCAACCTATTTTATCTCATCTATTTATAGACCCATAATGGCCCTTGCCTCTTAAGCTTTAATCACCCAACATCTTAAGTTAAACAAGTTTAACATGTTAATTACTTGCTTACTATTTCATTGAAAGACTTCTTGAATGACATGAAGATTGACTCTATTGGTTGAGTGTAAGCAATATGGAGATGGAGTGAAAGAAAAACAATAATTTACTACACTTCTCCCCCAAAGTGGGGCCCACCATCCGACCATCTTCTCCTATCTCTTCCAACTTTCCTTCTTCTTCTTCATATATATATATATATATATATATATATATATATATATATATATATATATATGTTGGTTCCCTGATGGCAACAATAGTGATCTAGAAGAGGGGTTAAATAGATCACTTCAATATTTTAAAATTCTTTTGCAAATCATTTATTTTGTAATTTACAGTGGAATAATTAATTTGATAAAACCCCTCCTAAATTTGAGATAGTAACAAGTCAGTTCTCTTTTGAGCTATGCTACAGAAATGATATTGTAGATTATAACACAGTTAGTGTAGTTATAATGTAAGGCAGTAAAAACATAAGATATGACGCATAGATTTTTAAGTGATTCGGAGTATAAAGATCTCTTACTCCACTCTTCTAGACTTATGGCAGGGAATTCCCTATGGATATTCTTGCTCAATACAATTAGATCACTTAGATCTGTTATACATGAATCACTAAGGTTCCTTCGAGTCACTATGTCTTGGAACATCTGGACACTAAGTCCATCCCACACAAGGTCAGATTCACTCAGAATCTGGCGAGTCACTAAGTCTAGTCTTTATGATGTTGTTGATGAAGATGGTTATTGAGGTGCTGCTAAGCTGGCATTAATTTCTTCTTCATTGTTGAACTTAGCAGCTGAGCAATTCTCTCTTGACGTTGATCTCTTGAGCCTTCTGATATGTTACCATTTCTTCAGATTTGATTGGTGGAATTTACCCTTGATAGATCCTCCAAAGTGTATACCAACTTTGGGTTGATGATAAATATATTTAGTAGATTAATTTGTTCTCATCTCCTTTCTTTCTTGACTTTACGATTTAAAGGTTTAATCCATACTATCTATCTTTTGCTTACTCTTCCTCTTTCTTTCTAGATTCAAAAAAGAGTTTATATTTATAGAGAGATGTCTACTGAAGTGTCTGTTGGAAAGTAGCCGTTACTTTAATCTTTGTGTCAATCTTTTAAAGATCTTTAATATTGACACTTGCTGGTAAATGTCAGTCTATTTTTAGCTCTATCTTCATTTAAAGTATGCTAAAAATGGCAATCACGTGAATGACATCACACTGTATGCTTTCTTTGATAGGCCTCCAATAGTCGACTGAAACTTCAAAATCAAACTAGCCAGTAGACATTGTTATGCTCTGATTCACAGATTTCAACTTTGACAGAAAGATTGAATCAGGCTCTCCTATCTGAAACATATTTATTTTTAGTATCCTGTCAACTTTTAGTCTATAAAATGAAATGATGATGTCATACGATCAAAGCAGCTATATGATTTGATCTTGTAATATGATCTCCTTAATGCTAAGCGAATTTGACTTGCACTATGATTTTTCTGATGCTATGCGAATTTGACTTGCACTATGATCTGATTGTGCAATACGATCTTCCTGATACTGTACTAATTTGACTTGAACTATGATCTGATCTTGTAATACAATTTTCCTGGTACTATACGAACTTGCTTTATATTATGATCTAATCTTGTAATATGAACTGAATTCTATCATATTATCTGTTCCTTTAGTATGATTCACTTTTATTGTATCATCTGGTACTTCCAATATGATTTAGTTCTTTTAGTGATTCTGATTTGACACGATAGCTCAGAGCCTGACCAATGATCTTTTTTGTTGATCATAAAATCCATTATAAGTTCCTTCCTTTTTTGCTAATCATAAAATTTGCTGACTTTTCCAGCCTTACAATCCTTCGATTCTACGATTGACTGATTTTATACTACGATCTTAGAGTAACTATACGATATTCTTCTGTAGTCTTACGATTTTCTTTGAAGGCTAAATGATCTAAGATCTTTATGATCTTTTCTTCGACTTGTTCTGATCGCATTCTATTTTCCTTCAGTTCTGTGATCCGCATTCTCCTATCTTTATGATTATCCATATTATCTTTAGTTCTTCGATATTTTTATCCAGCAGTCTATATGATCATTTTGCTTTACGATCTTTATGTCTGCAGGAGTTCTTTGATTAAGGTTTCAGCTTTATGATCTACTAAATGAGCTTAGTTCACTTTTTGAGAACTAAAACTTTTATTCTTATGATTAACTCCCCATTACTTAGACATTTTCATCTTCTGCTTGTTTTTCTCCTCCTCACTTAAGCACTTATCACTTGTAGGATTATGATCTCCACTGGATCTTTATTGTAGTAGAAATCATTTGTTCTTTTGGTAAGTTAGCTATAACTGATTAATATTTTGCTCATTGTCCTTAGCTAGCTTTCTCGGACTACTTCTTTGTTGAAGATTCTTCTTGTAGTATTATCCCCATCATATGTCGTAGTGAGTCCATTTGCTTTGTGAATTCTGATATGTAATGCAACGAGGCATTTCATCATTGTTGTAGCTCTATGTCTTAAAGTAACTCTACCAAATTTTTAAGTCAACGATATGAGGATATTTAGTTCAGCTTCATTCTTCAATCTTGAGTAAATTAGTCTTTTCAGCATCTATAAGCTTTCATCTTTACTTTTTGAGAGCCTTTTGATCTTTACTACGCTGTAATGAGTCTTCTTGATAGAACTCTATGAACTCTTTCGTTGCATTGATCTTGTGGGATGTCTTTTTCATTTTTTATA
Source organism: Hedera helix (assembly GCA_947179155.2). Taxonomy (NCBI): domain Eukaryota; kingdom Viridiplantae; phylum Streptophyta; class Magnoliopsida; order Apiales; family Araliaceae; genus Hedera; species Hedera helix. The sequence continues at coordinate 10,568,863 of OX359277.1, forward strand.
GTTCTTTCTTCTTGGTACATTCTTCGTATTAATAATTTTCTTCTTCTTAGTCTGTTCAGTTTTATCCTTAGTGGTCTTGATAAGTCTTTTACATTCTTCTTATTGATTCAGAGGTTTGAGGTTTTGCTGATCTTGCCATACCTTTTAGCAGTTGCTATACGATTCTGACTGGGTTGTCTCCATGATTTAGTTTTCCTTTAATACGATCTATTGTTGTTGTACAATTTTTTAAAGCTCTTTACAATGATTTTCTTAATAGATCAACCTAACAAGTTTGATCTTTTTCTAAGCTAAGTCCTTGTACATTGATTACATTATTAAAGACTGTACAAAAGTTACATTTACCAATAAACATTATTATTCATATCAGTTCTAAGTCCTTGTACAATATAATCTTTTTATAAGGACTGTACAATTTTCTAATATTATTTTCCAGTTATAAGGCTTATACGAACATAAGTTAACTATACGATTGAAGTTACTGGACTATATAAACATGTTTCTTTATCTTTTAACTTTACGATCATCCAATCTTTATACGATCACCATTATCATTCATTTAACATTCTCCTCCTATTTCATTATACAATCATCATCAAATCATTACCATTTAACTAACAATATATATATGTGTGTGTGTGTGTGTGTGTGTGTGTGTGTGTGTGTGTGTGTGTGTGTTGGTGATATATTGCCAATAGTTTGACCATTAATTGAACTATTATGATTGGGCTCTAAACTTCATTTTTATTGGGCTTTTAGTAGGTTAAGGTTAGGCTTGACATAATTCACTTGGCCACATAACAAGCACTCACATTACTTACAGGTATATAAAAGCTTGGGTTTGTTTAATTTCCTTATTAGACTACTATCGAGCATAACACTTGGGCTAGTCCACTAGTTACTTAATTGAATTACTTACACTTTACATAAGGATTAATTCATATATTAGATTGGGCCTCATTCTACATATTGTCACACAAGGCCAACATTCAAGTTTTGATAATTCATAACATAAGCTATAACTTGTCTCACATATAATTAACATAATTAAAATTATTCTTCTTGACTTTCGTTTTCATTCCTTAGTTAATTTAAACTAATTAAATTAATTAGCTTGTTTAACTATTAATTTCTCATCTTTCAACGCGTATCTATAACACACACACACACACACACACACACACACACACACACACACACATATATAAATTCAATCACATCATTGCACAAAATAATTCCATATAAAAGTTTATTTTATTTAGAAATAGTTCATAATTCTATTTACGATGCCACATAATATTCTCGGTTGTTACACTAAGTCATCTTTCCATCTTGGGACTGATTCCTCTGAATCAAGCGGGTCATTAAGTCCCGACTTACTGTTGTTGATGATGATGATTACTGAGGTGCTGCTAAGTTGACATTAAGCTCTGTCCTTCTAATTGAACTTAACAACTAAGTTATTTCTCTTTAACATTGATCTTTGGAGCTCTTGTGTATATCTCTTTTGCTCTGGTTCTTTTCTTGCTGGAAATCACTCTTTGTTCGATCCTCCAAAGCGTAGCTTAACTTTGGGTTGTTGATATTTCTATTAAGTAGATTAATCCCTTCTTCGGTCTTTTGTAAATCAGTCGTTTTCTCCGCATTCTTTATTTCTATACAAATTTCTCCTTTTTCTATGTCTTTGATCGATTCTCCTTTTTCGACCTGATTTTTCTCTGTTGGTCAATTTCCTCTTTGCTGGTGGATTCAATTTCTGCTTCTCATTTCGTTCCACCACCACATCTTCCTTCTTCAATTGATAGCCTCAATATATTGAGAGATCTTCTATCGTTTTGTCATTGGAAATTAGCCATTGCTTTATTTAATATTATGAATTTGAAAGTTTCTGATGTGAATATTTTAAGATTTGTTAGCTCACTTTTGGCTCTATTATGTCATATCAGTCTGTTGTAGGAGTGTCCACGTGGGTGACTTCATTTTATCAAAGTAGTTGTTGGACACAACTCGCTTTGTTCTTTAAATTAAACTTTAGATATACAGTAGCTTTCATGAGAACTTTACTTCTGCTAATCTTTCAATTTTTAGTCCATTGTCACGCTTGGTGTATTCTACGATTTTCCTAATCGTAGTGTTCTTTGGCAGACGTGGAGTGTTTTGACAGACTTTACGATTCTTTAGTTCTGCAGTCATCTCTACGAAGTTTTATTTTGCATTACGAACTTAGAGCTTTACGATGTCGTATATTCTTTGTTCTTCAGTATTTTCATTTTAGCAGTGGTCTTCATGTACTATATGATTTCTTCACTTTTCATGTCATAAAATGTGTTCTTCAGTTCAACTGTTCTTAAGATGATTGTACTTCTTTGTCTATAGTCATTCTACTATTCTTTCTTTAACTTTACGATCTGCTAGAAAAGCTAAGTTCACTTCTTAATAACTAAGACTTTTCCTCCTTGTGAACTCAATCTTTTTCTCTTCTCAAGTTCATTCTTCTTCTTCTTTTTGATTAGCTTGACCAGCTCCGCATTAATTAAGCACTTGTTGTCTTCAAGATTGTTGACTCCACTTCTTCTCTATTCAGTGCACTCTTTTTATTATATTGGATTTCATCTGTCATTCTTCTTCTGATAAACTAGTTGTTACTGAATTATACTCTACTTATTGTCTTTTTCAGCTAGTTACCTTAATCTAATTTTTTACTGGAGAACTCTTGATGATGACATCCCAATCTTGTGTCGTAGCAAATCTATCTCTCAGTGTCATTAGTATTATGTTCTCTGATAGGTATGGCACTGAAGCAACTTATCAATCATATAACTTTGCGTTCTGAAGTGGCTTAACGATATTTATAACTCAACGATATGAGGATATTCAGTTAAGCTTCATTCTACAATCTTTAGTATTTTGGTCTGTTCATCACTTTTGAGCTTCTATATTCACTTTTTTAACTAGAGCCTTTTATCGTTACTGTGTTGTGATGAGTCTGCTCGACGGAACTATACAAACTCTTCCTTTGTGTTGATCTCGTGGGATAACTTCTGCTTATTCTGGTTCTATATTCTACTTGGAAGTAAATCTAGTTTCTCCAATTTAGTGCTTTAACATTCTTCTTTTGTTTGCTTAATGCTTAGCACCGAGTCTCTTATATTCTTCTTTTAGCTATTCGATTTTCTCCTTAAAGTCTTTGTGTCCCCTTAGTGAATTTGTCTTTATCGTTGATTTTCTTTCGACGATTCTCTTCTTCTAGTGTGCTCTACGATCAATTATTCTTTATTCTCCATTCTCCGATCTATTATTTTGTTTGACGATATTGTCCTTTCCATTTCACTTGATGATTTAGATCTTTTACTCAACGATACGAGAGTTATGAATCCTTGGGTTGAGCCTAGGGCATCTTACTTAACGATTTAAGTTTACTCCATGATTTTGATCATTTTACTTGCGATCTCTCACTTTTCGATATCTGATGCTCCACTCTGTTCTGACGATCTTCAATCTCTGTTATGCTTTTCTTGACTTTGCTTCTTTTGATTTGTTGATCTCTATTGGTCTTGATCTTCAACCTAATCTATTACATTTTGGATAATATTTTGTATCTAAATTCAACCTAACAAATTTGATCCCTAGTGTCATTTTACAACAATATTATTTTAAAAGGATAATTTAGAGTTTATCTTTTGGATCAACCTAACAAATTTGACCCTTAACCTATTCTATCTTTTAGTTTGGATCAACCTAACATCTTTGATCCCTAAGTCTTTTTACAATGATTGTTCTTTTTAAGGATTGTACAAAAGTAAACAAATGTTTATACATCCACATTTATTTATTTCTTCTTTTCTTTTTGATTTTTTATTGATCTTTAAATATAAACAGTAATAACTTAAATGTAAACACATAGAACATAGCAAATAATTATAATATATTTAGTTTATTTATCGGCTATCATTAAACATACTTACTCTACGAAACAGATTAACATTCAACGGATTATCATTGTTTTATCATTATAGTATATTTATCAGTTATCATTAAACATATTAACAGATTAATAGATTATCATTGTTTTGTCATCATTAAATTCAAATAGACAAAAATAATTGTGTACTAACATAGTTGATTCATCATGTTTTCAAAATTGGTTCTATCAAAAAAGGTTACACCTTGGAAACGTGTCTCAACTGTGTGTGCATTTATACGAGGTCTAACTATCATTTCTTTATTGGAAATAAATTGAATATTAGTCTATGAAGTTGAAGATGAAGGAATGTCTGTCTGTATATGTGTAGGTATATAAGAGTAGGAAGGAGAAGGTGTATTTGGTTGTGTATTAGATATAGAAGGAGTATTTATGTGTGTTTGTGGTGAGGAGGTTGTATGGGCACATATATATTCAAGTGGTTGGTTAGTTTGTAGTAGAGAATGTGTTGAAGACTTTACGATTGGGGAGCTGTGAGGCTCTATGATTAGATAGTCATGGTTAGAAAGTGTTTATTGTAGGGGAGGAGATCTAGGGTAAATATGTTCAAGTGTTGTTTGAGGTGATAGGGGTGGAGAAGTATTATGTATTAGTGAGGGATGTGTAGGAGAGGTATTTACCAATTCTATAACTATAGAGTTTTGAGACTCTGTAATTGTTGGGAGATGAAATGAGGGATCAATAGAGAACAAAAGCGTAAGGTTTGGGAACCCTATGTTCTATGAGTGAGAACCATCTTCAATTTGGCACCCTACGTTCGTGTTAGTAGACTCTACGAATGTTTCATAGTGCAGATTTCTTCCTTCTTCTTTTACCTTGGAATTATCATCCCCAACCTTAGCCATGAATGTTGAATTGATATGTACAAACCTCAACAACAGGTTGGGTGGAGAGCTTGATGAAGATGTCTCTGCCTCAACAAAATTCGTCAGCTTTAATATTTCATACTTTATAACATGTGGGTGGTGTATGGCAATGCTCTGAATATTTGGATTATTCTTGAATGTCCAACCACCCCAACTGTACTCTTTAAGGAATTGAACTCTAAAAAGAGGCATCATTGGTAGAAAGTTATAGAGAGTGCAATGCACTTCTAGTTCTCTATGAGGAATTCTCTTATTAAGCTTAGCATCTGCAATGTGTTCGGCTAAATCAACACAACAGTATCTTTCTTAGAGCCAACCACCTCCTGAAATGTAGAGTGATGAGGGTTGAACTCTAGTTATATTTCTTCATTTTCCACAGTTTTGCTTCTCCTTCTCCTTCTTCTTCTATAGCTTCTTTCTTAACTTACTTGAACTCTAAAAAGAGGCATCATTGGTAGAAAGTTATAGAGAGTGCAATGCACTTCTAGTTCTCTATGAGGAATTCTCTTATTAAGCTTAGCATCCGCAATGTGTTTGGCTAAATCAACACAACTGTATCTTTCTTAGAGCCAACCACCTCCTGAAATGTAGAGTGTGGAGGGTTGAACTCTAGTTATATTTCTTCATTTTCCACAGTTTTGCTTCTCCTTCTCCTTCTCCTTCTCATTCTCCTTCTCCTTCTTCTTCTTCTTCTTCTTCTTCTTCTTCTTCTATAGCTTCTTTCTTAACTTACTCTTTCTCAAGGTTAGGGATTTCTTCAGCTGATGAGCATGTTGGTTATTGTTCCTCTTGACTTGCTATAGTATCCACCTCTTTGGCTAAACGATAGTGAAGATAGGTGAGTAAGAGGATAACTTGCCAAGTGCAACGAATTCTCTTATATATTTAAAGGAATCTTCAAAGGATTCCTCAGCTTCTTCATTTGTTGGAGGGGTAGCTTTCACAGTTTTAGTTGTTATAGGACCATGTTCCCCCTCAGTTGGCTTCTCCTTCTTTTTAGCCTCTTTGGCCTTTTTAATGATCCTTCCTTTCACAACCTTCATATTATTGAGGCATTTTAGCCTTTTACTTTTCTTGTTGTGCTCAGACTCAGAGGCCTTCCCAGCCATTTCAACTTTGTCACCAGTTGAATTCTACTCTATGGTCGGAGTCTTCTCAATTGACTCTACAATCAACTTTATTGCTTCCTTTATTTTAAAACTTTTTCTTTGCTCATATTGAGTAGCCAACTCATTAACAAAAGGAATAAACTTTTTCTTATTTTCTTCCACTATGATCTTCTCAAGGGCAACAACCCTCTTTATTTCTTTTTCTTCTTTTTCAGCTACAGCATTAGCAACCATCTCATCTTCGCTTTTAAAAGGTCTAGAGGCAACCTTCTTAAGCCTCTTAAATGTCTTCTTTGAAGGCTCATTAGTTGTCTCTTCTCGAACCTTCTTGTTAACACCTTCTACATTCTTTTTAGTCTTCTTCATCTTTGATTTTTCTCCCTTATTCTTCTTGGCAGGATTCTCAGCAGTAAAAGCCATATCAACAGTGTTTTCAGGGGTAGTAGACCCCTATGATTCTTCCTCATGTTCAACTATTTTATCTTCTTTATCGCCTTAGAGGGTTTCTGAACCTCCTTCATGATCTTCTCACTGCCCTTTAATTGTTTGGATTTGCTAATCTCTACTAGATTTTTGGTCTAGTTTTTAAAGAGTTTTTTTGGTCATCTTTTTGTTAACATTCAGAGCTTCTTCCTTATTCTCTCTAATCTTGCTTCTGAATTTCTTCTTCAATGGTATGTTTACAAATTTTTTGAAGTACATCTTTGCAAGAGGTTTTCCATCCTTTTTCTTCTTCGTATCATCGAACCACATGGCAATCCAGCGAAAAATGATTATACCAAATCTATTCTTACTTCCAAAGTGATAACAATCATCACTTGCAGTTATAGCTCACTAACAGAGTCGTGGGTTAAATCCTTACACAAAACACATTTTTCAACTATATTAGTAAGAAATTCGAAGGATTTGGAAAATCTTTCTTTTTCAACCCTTTAACTTTAGTATTCTTCTTCTTGTATCCAATAAAGTATAACCTCTTTTGTTTATCAAATTATCCAAAACTAGTTAGACCCCCAGAGGGCAAAGCCAAAGCTATGCCCATATTAACAAGGTCAACAGTCACCAACAAACCTTTAACATGAGTCCTTATTTCTCCATCAACATGTTGTCCTTGCAAATAAAACTCCTTTGCCAGCTTAGAGTAAACCCTTGTGTTTTCACTAAGAACCTCTTCGAACCCTAATTTCTTCACTAGATTCAGGATATCCTTGAAGTGTTTCTCCACACCATCAAATTGATCAAAGCATATTTGATTTCCAAGGACGATCTGTATTGAAGACATAATTTTTTGTTGAGATTTAAACTAAAATAAAAGAATTTAGGTTAGGTTTTTGAGAATCGTAGAATGTTCTAGGAGAGTAAAGGCTGCAAGAGAGAGAAAAAGATTTAAAATGAACTGATAAATATGAAATTGAAATTTCAAAAGACTTATGTACTTCAATATTTTTACAGCTAAGTGTGGGACATGTGATGAATTTTTATTGAGACGTTGTCTACATTTACTACAAGGTGTAGTTGTAACAATTACTTTTTGCAGTGATTGTTGTTGCGTGCAATTTTAACGCACTTTTAATATCCTTATATCCTAAGCCCCTCAAGTTAACCTTATCCACTTATTTTAAAAGCCTGTATTCTTAAAAGACACAAAAAGAAATCTAGAAAGGGGGCTGAATAGATTCTTTAAATTTTCTTTTAAAAGATATGATTACTAAGTAAATTAAGCAAGTTAATTTATTTAGTTAAGTACAACAAAATATGTATTTGGAAAACTCTTCAAAGATTTTTATAAAATTCATATTTCTAAATTTAGTGAAAGTATAGAAATTAGTCATATTAAACAATTGTAGAGTGATAGAAATATAAGTGCAGCTATGGAAAGACACTAAAATAAAGAACATAAAATTTTAAAAGGTTTAGAGTACAAAAGTCTCTTTGTGCTCTCTTTTGCTCCGAGAGTAGAGATGATCAACTAAGAATAGATAGGTTACAAAAATTGAGTTCACTAAAAGTTACTACAACTGAGATTCACAAAGAATCTATTTGTCATTGAGACTTAGTACAAATAGATCATTAAGATCTAATCAAGATCACTAATAGAGTGCTGAGATTTTATGTACTGCTAATTTTCATTAAAGTCTTCATCAAATGTATTAGCAGTATCTTGAGAATGTTATAATCATAGTGTGGAGTTTTTTGAACACTTGAATTTTAGGCGCTTGTTTAGTGTTGTTGTAACAATCCTTTTATAATCTCTAATTGGGATTCACCCGTTGGATTGTTACCATTGCTCTAAAAGACCTGTGACACTTGTCAATTTGTAATTTCTTTGACTTTGAATAGTTGTCTACTGGACCACAAGCCGTCGCTTTCAATAGTACTATGTTTGGTGAAATAGTAGACACTTGTCATTTGTTCTTGCTCATATAGTTGTTGTAAAAGCTTATTTGTATTTTGATCCTTATCGATAACACATTTTTAAATCAACATTGAAATATGTGTGTAAAGGTTTATAAACTTTGTCATAAACCTGTCACTAACATGTCAGGATTTTGAACTCAACGGTTTTAGTTAAACTAACCTTTAGTGTAAAAATATAAAGTTGGTCCTTAGATAATTTAATAACTTCACTCAATGATATTCGCCTTACGATTTCCTGTGGCTCTGTAATGTTTCGAATTTCTAAGAATCTTATAATACGACTTTATATGAATAATAAAGATTGAATTATGCTTCAAGAATGTGTTATGTGATTTTTTTATGTGGTAGATTTTGTATTTTGGTTCAAGTATCCAACCTTAACACTTGTGAGAATCTAAAAGTTATTTAATGGTTTAAACCTAAGGATTAAAACCTAGACCTAGGGGTTAGTTAAAACCTAAACGTATTGGTTGAAACCTAAAGGTTATAACCTAGGAATCACTATTCACAAATACGAAAATAATACAAGTATAATACGAAATATTATACGAGTAGAACATAAGAATAATATGAATTTAATACGAAAATTATTTGGTAGATATATGAAAAGTCAAAGTCAATGATTATGACTAAGTTACAAATAAACCAAAACAAACCAAGGCTAAGCAAGCTAGGATATTCTAGTTTGGTTACATTGTTAGAGAATTGGAGGGCCTTTTGGCCATTTAAGAAAATCTAGATGCTTACATATTGTGTAAATAACAAAGATGATGTGAGCTTAGAGTGGCCAAGTTGGCTTTATCTTGCTTTTGTTGGTTGAATGGCTAGGATTAAGTAAAGTAACTTTTGATTGACCAATCATATCTCTAAGTTATTGTTAATCAAAAACTAACACACCTAAGTAAGATTATCTTAAGTTAAGTAAGTTTTGTTGGTGATTTAATCCACCAACACCTTGCAAGCATTAATGGCAAGGGGAGTGGCTGGCCAAACCAAGTGGAGCAATGAGGGATGCTCATTTACTAGATATTTTTGTGTGCTTAATAAGTCCTTTATACCCCCACTCTTGAAGCCCTATAAATTGAAGCCCTTAACCTTCATAATTCCTTAGCAATTCACCAAGGTCATGTTTGTTTGTAAGGATTATAATCCCGAAATTATAATTCTTAGGCATGGATTATAATCCCAAGTTTATGTTTATTTACAAGGATTACACTTAGGATAAGACTATTAATCTCATCACTGTCTTGTTTGTTTTTAAATTTGGACTTGAGACTAATAGTCTAGGGATTATAAAATGACTTAATATGGGGGACAATTTAATATCATGTTCAATCAGGGATTATAATCCCAAGACTATTAAGTCATTTTATAATCACTGGACTAATAGTCCCAAGTCTAAATTTAAAAATAAGATATTTTTGGAATTAATAGCTTTATCTTAAATGTAATTATTGTAAACAAATATAACATTGGAATTATAATCTTGAGATTATAATCCTTGCAAACAAACGTAGCCTAATAATTTTAGAGCAATAAAGTTATAAGAAGATATTGTGAGATTAGTCTTAATAGTGAGTATTGAAGCCTTGCACAATTCTTGTCAAAACTTGCACTCTAAAAGGTATAATCTTTAGTTGTTATAATCCTTATTTCAATTCATATATTGAGTAGGAAAGTTAATAATGATTAGTTGTTATCATGTTCAATTCGATTCATGTCTAGAGTAGAAAATATCAAAATCTTTAGTTGTTATAATGTTCAGTTCAATTCATGTTTAGAGTAGAAAAGATCAACATCACTAGTTATTACCAGGTTCATTTTAGTTCTAAGTGTTCTTAAGTAAAGGTTATGAATTTTTATATAAGTAGGTTTATGATTTTGTTATTATATGTTATTAAGTGATAAAACATGATAACTTAGCAAATTAATGCTTGTAGCATCATGTTTTACCGATCGGATCATGGATATATGAATCTAGTTTTCATACTGTCCTTATAAGCCATTTTACGACCCTATGTGGTTGGAATCTTGATTTGAAATCTAAAAGAAAGTCTTAAAGGGGGAAAGTTCGATGAAAATGGTTTCAAGAATCACCCAAAAATATTTTGAAACAAAGGACTTATGTATGTTTTAGTGAAAGAGATTCCGGCAGTCAAAATTAGGGTTTCATTTCTGCCGCTGACGGTCCCGGCGGACTCACATGCTTAAATGAATCTGCCTTGGTTCCAACCTCTCTGTAAATCTTGGCTTAGGTGGACTCATAAGCTTAGAAGACATGGCCCCAGCCGTGGACCCTAGAATTTCCAAAAATGTAATTTTTAATATCCAAATTAGATTAATATTCTAAGAGGTTATAATGTAACTTAAAGAAGTGATAAGTCTTATATGTTAAAGTCTAATGTTAAACTAATTAATGTATCTAAATCTATGAAATAATGTAAGATAATCGGAGTATGTTTAAGCTTTAAATATTAAACTGTAAAAGAAATACGAGACAAGTCTTTTACCCTAAACTTATATTATATGTTTTGTATGCGTTTATGCACATTGTGCAATAATGTGGTATAAATTCTTTGAAATAAAGTTTTGCTATTTGTTTTGGCATAACTTAAGAAATGAATGATTATTCGTGAAATATTGAATTGTATAATTCTTTGAGCTATTTTAGTTAAACAAAATTTCTTTGGGGCGACCTCTGCATGTAAAGTAAATTGAGATGAACAACCCTTATTCATTGGGAAAAATATGATGTGGCGGGTAATCGATGTAGATACTGTTCATGAGTAGTTCAATATATATTATGCATAACATAGGATGTCGTTAGGTTGATCCCCTATAAATATCCATGGTATTTTCGAGTCAAAAGACGGATGAACATTAGTTCTTAGTGTGATTACCACTCAGCTTTGCTACATTAAAACAATTGTAATATCTTTTACTAAACTATGATTCTCTTAAATCCAAATCGGTGCGAGTTCACTTATAGGCTATGTGTATAGACTTATTGAGCAATTATATGTTCATTCTTGCGAATAAAACCTTATTTACAAACAAGGATGGAAAACTTGAGAGCTATGACTCTAAATGGAAAGGAAAGAAAAAATACGTAGGCTAGGATAATCTTTATTTGTAATATTGTTTGATGTATTATATGTAGTCATAATGACTTTTGTTTAAGAAAAAGTACATGGAAATCATGTAACCGAATATGAAATCAATGATATTATCTCATTATCATCAAACTGTGTTATGTTTTTACTTTGATAAAACTTAGAATTGTTAAACATTAACATAGTGTAGACACCCAAATTTTGCACTTTTGTACTAACCCTGACAGGAGGGCAAAATTGTCATTTGACCCGACATGCGAAAAGGTAGGTGGACCCCAACACGAAGCCACCCCAACGATTTACGGTCAAAGCCGCCACAACGGACAACGAGCATCCGGTCACTTGAGGCAAGACAAACAGTCGATCCAGAAGAACCTGATTTGATCACAAAAGACGACTAATGGCCACTACGCTTATGATGTTCGGGGGTCTCGCTCCCCGGGGGTGGTAGGGGGCAGCGCCCCCTGGAAGCCAAGCACAAATAGCAATTTCTACATCAAGTAACACCCTCCCAAATTAATACAGCAGAATTTGGCGAATTAAGACCGCGTGGCACGAAAATCGAGAAAAGCAAGCCGGACATCCGCGGATGCACCTGCGGCCACCGACAAACGGGACAGTGCGCGGCTCGAGGAGACGGCACACGACAACCAAGGATTCGGCGCGGGCGGCCACAGCAGGCAGCCGCAGATGCACCTGCGGCTGCCTACTGAACTCTATACAGCGGCCATTTCCACCCGAGAAGAGAAAGATGAGAGTTTTTGAAGGTTTTAGAGAGAGAAAAATGGCGGAAATAGAGAGAGAAACCTTCGGGTTTTGCCAAAAAATGTGAGGATTTGTCTCATTTTGTTCAACCTTTACTCCCTACATTGTATCCTACATCCGATTTGAGTGCTAGTGTGTGATTCCATTAATATCAAGGCAAAGATTTCAATCTCTCTTATTGTTGGTGCATATGTTGTAGTTTTATTAGATTTAATCTTTTATCTTGCTTTAGTAGTTTAATCGGTAAATATTCATTTATTTGTGCATTTGTTGGGTGGATATACTGTGGATCCGAAAATATTTGGTGCATTGCTATTTAAATAGTTTGATTTAGTGTATTTGGAAGTTAGACCCAATATAGTCGATATTTGTTTTGGGATCTATAGATTAGAGACGGTTAGAGAGGATTTATTGTGGATGGAATCTCCTCCTAACCTCCGGATGATATCCTTTTAGTTTATTTTCTAGCTTTTACGTATGTAGCGATGGCGATGCATTTGTATTGTAAATATGTAACTTTCGGGCCTTAAAGCGATGTCGGATTGAAAATCGGGTTTAAGGCCCCGTAATAATGAAACGTGCGATTGTGGGCGTTTGGGGTTATTTAGATGGCTCACATGCCCGTGAATAGCCTCAACGCTATTTTAAATGCTTGATTTTCCTTTTAACGCGAGAAAATGATTTTGGAATAAATGATAAAGTTTTTCATAAAATCAAGCAAATTAGGATATTAGATACACGAGGTTTAAAAAAGTAAAGAGTTTTGGCAAACTGTGATCCTTGTTTGACGAAAAGGCTATATTTTGTTTTGAAATATCATAAAAGATGTTTTCGGAAAAATAAATAAACGTTTTCATTAAACTTTGTGCATAGGGTTAAAGAGTTCTAGAAGTTGCCTTCATTTTATTTATATTTACTGTTAGAAGGCAATGTATAGTCTCGATTCCTATTTGACGAAAGTTTAAAAATTATTGTTTTCTAAAATGACATCTAATAAAAAAACCTCAACGTTTTCGAAATTAAAATCAATCTTTCTTATAAAAAGCGAAGCCTCGTCATTTGGGTCAAAAGACGTCTAAACGCTTTCCCGATAAAACACATTTTGCCATGTAAAATCAAAGCAACCTTTATGCAAAAATTCACGCACACATACGCGCACACCCACATTTTAGGATTTAAAAGGATAGGAAAACATCGAGATTGCGGTAACCGTGTTTCACGGAAGTCGGGGGGTGCCTAACACCTTCCCCTCGCTTAAGCAAGCCCCCGAACTCTATGAATCTCGGTTCGCGGACCAATTGAATCAGAGTCACATATGAGCCAGCGATTACGAAAACAAAAATTCGGATGAGTTGGTACATCCATTTCAAATATACCAACTGGCGACTCTGGTCAACTGGCTCATTATAAAATCGACCTTTCGAAACCCCGTTGACACTAAGCCGACCCTTTTCAATAAATCACATCTTAAATCCAAAGGCTAAAATTGGAAAGGGCTTTTAATTATTAAAAAACGAAACGATCGAAAATCCCAGCGTCGACAGCTGGCGACTCTGCTGGGGATATTAGAGGGCTTAAGCCGCGTTAAAAAATCTCGATGGTTTCCTATCCTTTTAAAAATCTAAAAATATGTGGTTGCTTACGTCAATTTACCTTTTTGTTCGTGTATGCAAATTGTGTGATTGCGTTTTCTTTTCAAAGCTTTACTTTATTAACATCATTTGCATACGGTGAAGTACGATGAATGTATGATGAATGTATGTTGAGCAGTTCCTCCTCCTGAGGCAAACCCGTCAGATGTGGATTACTGGACTCAAAGGGGTGCTCCCCGGCGAGGCTCAGGAAAAGCATCCACTCAGATCCAATCCAATTGAAAGATCGGATTTATTCCCTTCTAGTATGTTGCGAAGATCTGGGAACCTTCATGCCAAAAAGCCCGTGAGAGTAACTTAGGGTAGGTCAGCCTCAGATAAACCCAACGCATGGAAAGTCTCTTCATACCCTTTTACACTTTACGCACATGACATCATTAAACATTTTGTGCCTCCCGCGTTGTCAAAATAAAAGCATTAACCTCTGTTTTACAGGGACAGCTTGGAGAGCATCATAACTGCACAATGTCATACCTTGGTTAAAATAAAAGGATACTGACCCTGTTTTGCAGAAAAAATTACAAAACCCAAAAAATGCAAAAATATTTGTTTTAGCATGCATCTGCCCATGTTGTTTCCCGGAACTAAACTTTGACGTGTTTTATTTACAGGATTGCGCCCCAAACTCGTCTCCGATCCAAGAAAGCCAAAGGGTCAACAGTCGGAATGGCTGATAACCCTAATCCTAATCCGGCTCCTGTATCTCGGGAAGAATTCGATGCAGTGAGAAATCAAATGACAGAGCTGACCATGTTGCTCAAAGAGCATTTTAAGCTGAAATCAGGGTCGCAACCCGAGGACCTGCCGGGGCCATCATCTCAAGGGAGCGGGCCAACCCTAGAAACTCCAAAGGTTGAACCGCCAAAGCAAGTTATTATCATCCCAGAGGATGAGGTAGCCAGCAGTGTCAGCAAAAAGTTAAAGCAGATGGAAGAGGCCATAAAAACTATGAAGGGGATCGGGTCGTATGGCAGTGTTAACTACTCTGATCTATGCATCTTTCCGGGAACCAGATATCCCGAGAAGTTCAAACTCCCCGAATTTGAAAAGTATAACGGGTCGGGGGATCCGTACACGCATCTGAAAGTATACATCGGAGAGCTAGGGGGATATGCTGAGGACGAATCATTGAGAATGCAATTGTTCCAGAAAAGCCTGACAGGGGAGGCTAGGACATGGTATGCGAGGTTGGACAATGCTAAGATTCACAATTGGGAGGAGCTGGCCCACACCTTTCTTACGCAATACAGCTTTCAATCCCAAATGGCCCCGGACCGATACCAGATGACAAAGATCAGGAAGCAGACCAATGAATCCTTCAGAGATTACGCTCAACGGTGGAGAAGGATGGCGGCCCAAGTAAACCCACCCATGAACGAAACGGAGATGGTAATAACCTTCATCGATATCCAAGAGGCCCCTTATTATGAAAGAGTGATAGCTGGGATAGGGAAGCCTTTTGCGGAGATGATCAAACATGGGGAAATGACAGAGATGGGGTTGAAGTCAGGAAAGATCCGAGATTTCGCAGCTCTTGAAGCTGTTGCTGAGCAAATCCAGAGTGAAAACTATGGCAGTTCTTCCCGGAGGCTAGAGAAGAGAAAGGAGGAGGATGTGTCCCTGGTCTTGCAAGGGCTATCTGGGGAAGCAATGAGTAGCCGTCCTATCCGCATGCCAAGAAGTGAGCCCCCGCGTCAGCCAACTTTTAACAATCAAAGATTTGAGGGGCGGAGGAGATTTAAAAATGCCCGAGATAGGGAATTCACCCTGTTGGGAGATCCATTAGAGCAAATTTTGGCTGTGTTAATCACCCAAAAGAAGATTACGGAGCTGGCACCACCGACTGACCTAAAGGGGAGGAAGTACGACCCAAACAAGAAATGTGCTTATCATTCTGGGTCCCCGGGACATGACACTCAGGAATGCTGGGCGTTGAAGCATAAGATACATAACTTGATCGATAGGGGGGACATTGTAGTTAAACAACCAGATGTCAATGCCAGCCATCGGCCACAATGCGAAACAGATGAGGTAAGCATGATTGGGTCAGGAAATATCGGGGTGGACCCCAATCGCAAATACATACGAAAGGTCGAAGAATACCCCCAAATGAGCGAAACAAATGTCCTTGGATGGGAATGTCTGGAAGAGGTTAAGGTCATTAAGCAAGAATTGAAGTTGGTCAAGCATCAAGTGAAGAAATTGGCAGACCTGGTGGTACACCAACATAATCTTACAAGGCAACTTTTCACCCACTTACTGAGAAACCAAAAGGAAGAAGAGGACAAACAAATTTCAAACCAGTATCCCTCCCAGGAAAACCAGCTGACTCAAGAAGATCAAAGCAGACTGAAAGGGCAGGAAAATCAAAATAATAAAGATGCTAGACGATCCCACCGGTGGAGCCTTGATAACCGCTCGGACGAGTGTGAACCCTCAAAAGGGAAAGACCAAGCAGCATTCCCAAGAGATCGAAAGTTCACCCCTTTGAGCAAATCAAAGGCGGAAATATTGCATCTTCTGATCAGCCGGGGAAAGATTACGGAGTTGCTGCCACCGACAGACCCCAAGTCTAAACGATACGATCCTACACAAATATGCCTCTATCATTCTAACTCACCAGGGCATGATACTGAGGAGTGTTGGGCGTTGCGGCATAAAATTCAAAATCTTGTCGAAAGAGGAGAACTAAAAATGGCAAACGACATTGAGATCACCGCAATGGGGAATCTGAACACCGACGAACCGATTGTCAAGCCTCAGCGAACCATGAAATAGTAAATTCAAAGAATACGATTGCGAGTCCCAAAAAGGGGTGGGGACGATCTTGGCTGCTTGGTGTTATGTTTTGTTTTATTTTTCTATGCATTATTATGTTATGTTTTCTTGTAAAAGCAAAAAAAAAAAAAAAAAAAAAAACAAGCAATCTTGTGTGCTATTGAGAGCCTGAACTACGTAAGACCTGATCTCCTCTTCCTATAGGAGTACGTAGGCAGCCACTTTGGCGCGGTCTAATCCTTGTAAAATCCATAGAGCATTTCGATAGTTTTACAATCGACGATCAATGACTCAGGCGACCTGTTCTTCTATCAACCCATCGGAGTACACTTCCAAAGGCAAAGGATTCTTGGGTGTCAAAGACACCACGAAGTGATGGCCTTGACAACCATCAAGTCTGGGGCAGTTTCGAAATCAATGACGACTCGACACTGGGGCATTCATCAACCATCCATGGAAAGATAGTGCACAATGCGACATCTATGGTGCGATCCCGTCTGCGTATGACAACACCCTCAGAGCTATACGATCAATTGGTCTCTTCCAATCAGAGTCTTTTCAGAATACGATGACCCGCAGGTAAGGTACAACTTCTTCCATCTTTTTATTTCTTTCCAGTCTCCCAGTACATATATTAAGACTGCACATAGTTTAACTCTAACATTACTTTTGGAAAGAGAAAAATTTTATTTGACTTGTTAGGAATCGAATTAATTCTAAGAAGCATCCGTGGAGCAGACTCGTGAGTATGATTAGATGATTAAAATTGTGCAACAAAGACCTGATTTCGAAGTGTCGTTCGAAACAGAATCCACCTCATAGGCAAGTCTGCACTTTGCGTTTGCGCCAACTTTCAGATGTGGGGTATAAAGCTATGACGATAATGATGCCAGTTGATGCAGAGTCGGAGGGTAAATAAAAGTAATCAAATGTCTCGAATCGTGGCACGATTTATTCGAGTAATTAAGCCTGAGGGGTGTCTTTACATCTGGCGCCCTAAAGTCGTCTGATTTGGGAGTCGTCGGCCCAACACTCGTTACACGGGTAACTCAGAGTCTAAGAAAACGAGCATTACAGCTGCAAAGACCTGAGCAGATTCGAATCGTGGCATGGGTTATTCGAGTAATTAAGCCTGAAAGGTGTCTCTACACCTGGTGCCCTAAAGTCATCTGATTTGGGAGTCACCGGCCCAACGCTCGCTACATGGGTAGCTCAAGCCTAAGAAAACGAATCTTGCACAGAGTCAGACGAGGAATAAATGCAATAAACCACCTAACTTGTATCGAAGCGTGGCCTTTGTTACTCGAGCAAGTAAACCCGAAGGGGTGTCTTTACACCTAATGCCCTAAAGCCGCCTGGTTTGGGAATCATTGGTTCAAAACTCGTTAAATGGGTAACTCTGAATAGCCTAAGAAAACGAGACAAGTTAAGTGGACGCGAGAGGGGAAATGCGGAGTCGAAAAAAAGAAAAAGAAAGAAAAAATGTTGACCAGAGGAGATAGAGGCTCATCTGAAGTCATGGAAAAGAAACCCCTAATTGAACGATACATCGCACAGTGCACTTGCCATATGACGTTAATTCTGTGAATAACGATAGCAAGAATGAAGACGGAATACCTTTGATAATGGAAGGTAGTTTTTGAATTTAATCATACTCACGTATATTGACCATGAATGCTTAACTGTTTTATTACGATTTCATAACTCGTCAGATGAAAAGCAAAAAAAAAAAAAAGAAAAAAAAAAGAAAAGAAAAAGTGAAATCGAGGGTGACTTGATACATTCACAATTCATTCAATGTCAAATTAATCCACTCACGATTTACAAAAAAAAAAAAGAGATCCATCTCGATGCCAAGTTTTTTTACGATAAGACGAAAACATCACAGACACGAGCCAAATTGCATAATCATGAGCATTCCATTTTATCTGCTATACTGTTGAGATGTTTAGTAATATCGAAGTTAACCTCGCCGACCCGAACCGTCGAGCATATTAGCGTTTGCTACTTGTGCAAGGTATGAATCGGTGTGGGTAACTCGGCCTAACCAATGAAGCGACTTTCCCATGCGAATCCTCGATAAGAACATAAGTAAAGGCTGGGGCATGTTGGAAATTACGAAAATGAAGGAAGCCAGATCTGTATCAAACTCCTCATCAACGAACTTTCCCCCACGACCATCAATGGATCTTGACGAACTCAGCCTGATGCATGCTGACATTATCTCGATACTCAAGCGAACATATGCAAGAGCGATATAATTCCGGACGTCAGAGCTGATCGATTAAAAGGGCGAGGAGGGGCAACATGGCCGTCGATAATCGCAAAAAGCCAAATGGACTACCTCAATCCGATTGATGTCAAGAGCTATCAAAGTAAACGATCAAATGAAAAGAGGATCACCTAGATATCAACCCAGAGTCTAGGCGTAAGAGGAAGTCCATGCACCCCAAATTCAAAGACATGACGATCTGTGAGCTAGCAGGATGAGGAGCCCTGGATAAGTCGATGGACATTCAAAACGACAGATACAATTCCCCAACAGAGAAACGATCAGGGGCGTGCGATTCAACGAACCAACCTTGAAGTCCAGAAAATGCCCTCCCAAATAAGGCATGACACAACTGAGTGGTCATGAAGAAGGACACGTGAAAAATTGTATCATTTGACTAAACAGGGGTCATTTCCTTCCAAGCATATCCATTGATCCATGCATAACATCTGTGCTCCATGTAAATAAAATGTACATGAAAGGAAAATCACAGGTACTAGACTGTCGGCGTCACGAGTACCGGTGCCATTTATCGAAAGGACATGGCAGCAGGAAACTTCCACGATCCGATGCGCCCAGAATCTATGGAACATCAAGGAGTAACAAAATGACTGTCTGAAGCACCTTTAGCTAATCAACAAGGATGACAGCTCAAAAGCATGGCTATCAAGAGCGATCTACGAGGACGAACCCCAAGAATGACAAGTCCAACCAAAAGAAGTGGCTGCCAAAAGCGATTTACGAGGACGAATCCCAAGGAGGCCCCACAAACTAATCAGGTACGCTTTCCTTTTAAATTTCCTCAAAGAATTATTGCATTTTTTATGATGTATAATACAATGCGAGTCCATTTGGGACAATACACAGCGATTCCGGGGACGAGACCCGACAATTACAAAAATGACCCGTCAGTGAAAACCCCTGACCGTCCAAAGTGACCCGTCAGTGAAAATCCCTGACCGTCCAAAGTGACCCGTCAGTGAAAACCCCTGACCGTCCAAACATGACCCGTCAGTGAAAATACCTGACCGTCCAAAAATGACCCGTCAGTGAAAACCCCTGACCGTCCAAACATGACCCGTCAGTGAAAACTCCTGACCGTCCAAACAGGACCCGTCAGTGAAAATACCTGACCGTCCAAAATGACCCGTCAGTGAAAATACCTGACCGTCCAAAATGACCCGTCAGTGAAAACCCCTGACCGTCCAAACAGGACCCGTCAGTGAAAATACCTGACTGTCCAAAACGACCCGTCAGAAACAATACCTGACCGTCCAAAATGACCCGTCAGTGAAAACCCCTGACCGTCCAAACATGACCCGTCAGTGAAAATACCTGTCTGTCCAAGCATGACCCGTCAGTGAAAATTCCTGACCGTCCAAAAACGACCCGTCAGAAACAATACCTGACCGTCCAAAATGACCCGTCAGAAACAATACCTGACCGTCCAAAATGACCCGTCACTGAAAACCCCTGACCGTCCAAACATGACCCGTCAGTGAAAATTCCTGACCGTCAAAAAGTGACCCGTCAGAAACAATACCTGACCGTCCAAAATGACCCGTAAGTGAAAACCCCTGACCGTCCAAAATGACCCGTCAGTGAAAATCCCTGACCGTCCAAGCATGACCCGTCAGTTAAATTTTCCTGACCGTCAAAAAGCGACCCGTCAGAAACAATACCTGACCGTTCAAAATGACCCGTCAGTGAAAACCCCTGACCGTCCAAGCATGACCCGTCAGTGAAAACCCCTGACTGTCCAAACATGACCCGTCAGTGAAAATACTTGAACGTCCAAGCATGACCCGTCAGTGAAAATTCCTGGCCGTCCAAAAACGACCCGTCAGAAACAATACCTGACCGTCCAAAATGACCCGTCAGTGAAAATTCCTGACCGTCCAAAAACGACCCGTCAGAAACAATACCTGACCATCCAAAATGACCCGTCAGTGAAAACCCCTGACCGTCCAAACATGACCCGTCAGTGAAAATCCCTGACCGACCAAAATGACTCGTCAGTGAAAACCCCTGACCGTCCAAACATGACCCGTCAGTGAAAACCCCTGACCGTCCAAAATGACCTGTCAGTGAAAACCCCTGACCGTCCAAGCATGACCCGTCAGTGAAAACCCCTGACCGTCTAAACATGACCCGTCAGTGAAAATACCTGACCGTCCAAGCATGACCCGTCAGTGAAAATTCCTGACCGTCCAAAAACGACCCGTCAGAAACAATACCTGACCGTCCAAAATGACCCGTCAGTGAAAACCCCTGACCGTCCAAAATGACCCGTCAGTGAAAATACCTGACCGTCCAAGCATGATCCGTCAGTGAAAATTCCTGACCGTCAAAGCATGACCCGTCAGTGAAAATTCCTGACCGTCCAAAAATGACCCGTCAGTGCAAAGTCCTGACCGTCCAAAGCGACCTGTTGGAAAGAGATCCGACGATGACCGTTGGAGAAAGATCCGACGAGGACCGTTGGAGAAAGATCTGACGATGACGAGACGACCCGTTGGAGAAAGATCCGACGATGACAATGCGATGACCGTTGGAAAAAGATCCGACGATGACTAAAACAATGCGATGTGCGAGGCGATGTGCGATGCGATATGCGATTTGTGATACATCATATGAGAAGCAGTGCGATATGCGATTTCATATGCGGTGCGATGCAATTTTGAATTAATATGATATTCGATTTGATATTTAACATGCGACTTGATATGCGATATGCGATAAGCAAGAGAAAAACGGTCTCTTTGATGAATATGCTATGCAAGTCCATTTGAGGCAGTAACCGGTAATATTAGTGTTGCATCATTAATATGTAAATGTTGCATCAATGATATATATGTTGCATCATTAAATGTGTACTGTCATCATCATGCATTGGGTGCCTACTTCTTTATCATGTTCATTTGATCACAAAAGACGACTAATGGCCACTACGCTTACGATGATCGGGGGTCTCGCTCAAGCGTGAGTGAGCGGCTGCCCAGCTCGCCGGTGAGCTGGCGGGGGTGGTAGGGGCAGCGCCCCCTGGAAGCCAAGCACAAATAGCAATTTCTACATCAAGTAACAGCCTCCCAAATTAATACAGCAGAAATTGGCGAATTAAGAACGCGTGGCACGAAAATCGAGAAAAGCAAGCCGGACAGCCGCGTATGCACCTGCGGCCACCGACAAACGGGACAGTGCGCGACTCGAGGAGACGGCACACGGCAGCCGAGGATTCGGCGCGGGCGGCCACAGCAGGCAGCCACAGATGCACCTGCTGCTGCCTACTGAACTCTATACAGCGGCCATTTCCACCCGAGAAGAGAAAGATGAGAGTTTTTGAAGGTTTTAGAGAGAGAAAAATGGCGGAAATAGAGAGAGAAACCTTCGGGTTTTGCCAAAAAATGTGAGGATTTGTCTCATTTTGTTCAACCTTTACTCCCTACATTGTATCCTACATCCGATTTGAGTGCTAGTGTGTGATTCCATCAATATCAAGGCAAAGATTTCAATCTCTCTTATTGTTGGTGCATATGTTGTAGTTTTATTAGATTTAATCTTTTATCTTGCTTTAGTAGTTTAATCGGTAAATATTCATTTATTTGTGCATTTGTTGGGTGGATCTACTGTGGATCCGAAAATATTTGGTGCATTGCTATTTAAATAGTTTGATTTAGTGTATTTGGAAGTTAGACCCAATATAGTCGATATTTGTTTTGGGATCTATGGATTAGGGACGGTTAGAGAGGATTTATTGCGGATGGAATCTCCTCCTAACCTCCGGATGATATCCTTTTAGTTTATTTTCTAGCTTTTACGTATGTAGCGATGGCGATGCATTTGTATTGTAAATATGTAACTTTCGGGCCTTAAAGCGATGTCGGATTGAAAATCGGGTTTAAGGCCCCGTAATAATGAAACGTGCGATTGTGGGCGTTTGGGGTTATTTAGATGGCTCACATGCCCGTGAATAGCCTCAACGCTATTTTAAATGCTTGATTTTCCTTTTAACGCGAGAAAATGATTTTGGAATAAATGATAAAGTTTTTCATAAAATCAAGCAAATTAGGATATTAGATACACGAGGTTTAAAAAAGTAAAGAGTTTTGGCGAACTGTGAT
This sequence comes from Hedera helix, assembly GCA_947179155.2. NCBI lineage: Eukaryota > Viridiplantae > Streptophyta > Magnoliopsida > Apiales > Araliaceae > Hedera > Hedera helix. The sequence goes on from OX359277.1 coordinate 10,591,939, forward strand.
CTTTGTTTGACGAAAAGGCTATATTTTGTTTTGAAATATCATAAAAGATGTTTTCGGAAAAATAAATAAACGTTTTCATTAAACTTTGTGCATAGGGTTAAAGAGTTCTAGAAGTTGCCTTCATTTTATTTATATTTACTGTTAGAAGGCAATGTATAGTCTCGATTCCTATTTGACGAAAGTTTAAAAATTATTGTTTTCTAAAATGACATCTAATAAAAAAACCTCAACGTTTTCGAAATTAAAATCAATCTTTCTTATAAAAAGCGAAGCCTCGTCATTTGGGTCAAAAGACGTCTAAACGCTTTCTCGACAAAACACATTTTGCCATGTAAAATCAAAGCAACCTTTATGCAAAAATTCACGCACACATACGCGCACACCCACATTTTAGGATTTAAAAGGATAGGAAAACATCGAGATTGCGGTAACCGTGTTTCACGGAAGTCGGGGGGTGCCTAACACCTTCCCCTCGCTTAAGCAAGCCCCCGAACTCTATGAATCTCGGTTCGCGGACCAATTGAATCAGAGTCACATATGAGCCAGCGATTACGAAAACAAAAATTCGGATGAGTTGGTACATTCATTTCAAATATACCAACTGACGACTCTGGTCAACTGGCTCATTATAAAATCGACCTTTCGAAACCCCGTCGACACTAAGCCGACCCTTTTCAATAAATCACATCTTAAATCCAAAGGCTAAAATTGGAAAGGGCTTTTAATTATTAAAAAACGAAACGACCGAAAATCCCGGCGTCGACACATAGTATTGATAAAGAACTATATATTTGAATGAGGGTGTTAAATGATGGTGGGAGTTCTGTAAGAACTGGGGTTATTTGATTAGGCGCTAATAAGGTGCCATCTTTACTAGAAGGCCCCATCCATTCCAAGAACAAACTTATTTTTTAATAATGTAAATTTAGGATAGATAGGGATTATCGATATGAAGAGATGTCCATTAATTATAAAATTATGTATCTAAGTGAGGGTACTAAATAATATTAAAAGTTCTAATAAAGATTGGGGTTGTCTAATCTGCGCGTCATTAAGGCGCTATCTTTAACGGAAAGCCCCATCGGTTGGAAAGAACGATCTTGTTGTTTATACTGTGAATCTTGGATATATAGTGATTATAAATGATAGAATATCTACAATCTTAAAGTTAAAATAGTAAAAGTGAGCACTAAGTCCAATGTAGAAAGTATATGGATTTGGGGTGTCATAAGCTCTGTGATATGACTTTACGATCTGTTACTTCACTTTACAATCTTATCTCTTACTCAACGAAATAACAGTCTGCCTTAGCCAACTTCAGCTATCACAAAGATTACAAAACTATACCGTACGATTTTGGATCTACTTAACGTATTAGATCTCTAACTAAGTCATTTTATATAGAATTCTCATAAGGACTTTACAAAACTTACTTGAAATAACAAATATACATTACTATTATTTTTATCATCAAATCAAATAGAAAATGCAAGTACTAACAAAGCCTATGGAGTTCGTTTAGGTTTGAGATATCATTTCACTTTTGTAGAGTATCCCATTGTAGTATATGATTTTACTTTACGATTCATTGGTCACTTTACGATTCACTCTACGATCTTTAAGATTAGTCAGTTCTTCAAGTATAACTTTACGATCATATATTTGCACTGTTAGTCTCACATGGCAAATTTTAAATATTTAAATTTAATTTGTCTAATTCACTTATTAACAAATTCATCTAATGGTTTAGTAAACATATAAGCTAATTAATTTTCTATTATAATACAATATAATTCAATGTTTCTATTTTAAATATGATCTATTATGAAGTGATGTATGATATCTAAATATTTAGTTCTAGAATGCAAAATAATATTATGAGTGAAAGCTATAGTTCTAGTATTATCACATAATATAGGTGTATATTTGAATTTAAACCCATATTCAGCTAGTTGATTTTTCATTCAAAGAATTTGAGCACAATAACTACCAACAACAATATATTTAGTTTCTGCAGTTGATGTTGACAGTGAGTTTTGCTTGTTGAATCATGAAATAAGTCTATTTTCTTCCAATTTCAAAGTTCCACTAGCACTTTTTTTCTTATATTTTGCATCTTGCAAAATTAGCATCTGAATTACCAATTAGTTCAAAGGGAGACTCATCAAGATACCATAGTCCTAAATTTTGAGTACCCTTTAAGATATCTAAAAATGCTCTTAACATATATCAAATAAGATTTCTTAGTATTAGCTTAAAATCTAGCACAAATACATGTAAAGAACATTATATATTTGGTCGACTAGCAGTAAGATATAGGAGATAACCAATCATACCTCTATATTGTGTTATATCAATACTTTTACATTGTTCATCCTTATCTAGTTTAGTTGCAGTAGTCATTAGAATGTTCATTGGAGTAGCTGATTACATGTCATACTTTTTGAGTAAGTCCTTGATATACTTAATTGATGAAAATGTCTTCATTAATTTGTTTCACTTGAAGTCCAAGATAACAGTTTAGCTCTTCTATCATACTCATCTCAAATTCGCTTTGCATAAACTTGGCAAATCCCACATAACTTTTCATTAGTAGAACAAAAAATAATGCCATCCACATAAATCTGTACTAGCAATGTCTTGTCTTTGTACTTCCTAAGAAATAGTATTATGTCTACTTTACCTTTAATAAATCTTTTTACTATTAAAAATGCAGTTAATGTGTCATACCATACTCTAGGTGTTTATTTAAGTCCATACAATAGCTTATCTAATCTAAACACATAATTGGGATGAGTTGGATTAATAAAACCTGGAATTTGTTTAAAATAAACCTCTTCTTGAAATTCTCCATTTAGAAATGCACTCTTGATATCCATTTGAAAGACTTTGAACTCCATGTAGGTTGCATAGGGAAGAAACATCCTTATACCTTCAAGTCTGGAAACTGATGCAAATGTTTCATCATAATCAATTCATTCTTCTTGTGAATACCGCTTGGCAACCAATCTAGTCTTGTTCCTTTTTATCACACCATCTTCATCTATATTGTTTCATAGGACCCATTTTGTATTAATGACGGGTTGATCCTTGGGTCTAACAACTAATCTTTAAACCTTACTCCTTTCATATTGGTTCAGCTCCTCTTACATAGATTCAATCCAGCTGGAGTCTTGAAAAGTTACATCAATCTGTTTGAATTCTATTTGAGGTAAGAAACCCAAGTTGAAACATTCATTCTGTGTGTCATATCTTGTTCTAACTCTTGCATGAGGATCTCTAATGATTAGTTCTTAAGTGTGATCTGTTGCCAATCTTCTTCCAATTGAAATATCAGTCATTGTGCCTTCTTATTTAAGTTCTTCTAGATAAGGTTCTACATGCTCTAGTGTAGAGGGATCATCAATTCATGGAGTTCCCAAGTCTGGTACTTGTTCCTAGACTATTGGCTTTATGATCACTTCATCTGCCTCTATGATCTCTAGGTTGTTGATCTTAGGGTCATCCTGCTCTATGTTTTCCTGTTCCTGTTCTATCAATTCATCAAAGACATTAGTCTTACTTGGCTCTATGATGTTAGTTTTATTGAATGTAATATGAATTGAAACTTTTACATTTAAAAGACTTTTATTAAAAATTCTATAAGTTTTACTCAGTAGAGCAGCCAAGCAGTATATTTTCATCTGACTTAAGCTAAAATTTAGTTATATAATTCTTACTATTGTTAAGTATGTAACACGTACAACAAAAAATATGAAAGTATCCAATATTTGACTTTCTTTCCTTCCAAAAACTACAAGAAAAAATAATTTGTGGAATTTTTTTTTCACTTTTACCGTAAAATTCACCACTAAACTTTTTTCATTGTCATCGGTTTGTCAAAAAAGGCTCGTCCCAAATTACTTTAGTGGTGAAACGTTTTTTTTGCCAACCATTAGTGACGAAGAGAATTTGCAGCATGTTAGCCATGTAGTAACATAATTTTGCCACCAATTCCTTTCTTTTTCACAAATTTTCAATCCATTATTAGTGACAGATTTTATTTTGCCATAAATTTAAATTTTTTTTGCCATAAAATTAGTCTTATCAGTAACAAATTTAGAACTTATCGCCACAAAATATAAATTATTAGTGCTAAAATTTAAAAATTTGTCATTAATTTTGAGGCTTTACTTGCAAATTTAACATACAACGGTGACGAAGCTTCATTTGTATTGTACCCTAGTTGTCGCAGTATATTTATATAATGCAAAATTACGATAACAAAAATACAATATCATGCCTTTTGCTCATTTCTCATCTTATTATCTATAATTTCATTATATATTATAAACATCAACGTCCTCTTATTCAAATATCTAATAGGATCTTTTATTACTGTAGAGAATAATACACACAATATCTCCTCCATAGATTAAATGGCATGGTAGGACAATTACCCAAAAAACAAAAACTTATACCCAAAGTTGTAACTTCCCAAGATCACGAACCAAACTCTGGCAAATATATCAATAATCTAAAACCAATTGTACCAATAGTTTGATCTATATTCAAGATAACTAATAACCAGCTGTACCAAAATGTTGGAGATAACTAATATCTCCTACATTACTGACAGAAGAAAACTTGTCGGAGCTGTAAATCAAAACAACTTATCAATGCTCTCTAATGAATTCACTTTTTTGTGCAACACAAAACTTTCACGACCCTTAAAAATTCGATCTCCTCAGGAAACTGATTATATCTCCAAAAGAAGAGTTTTTAAGAAGCACCACAACACTTGAAGCCTAACTATCTAAAAATGAAAGCAGCCATCGACACAAGCTAAGTCGACACAAATTAAGTACTTCCTCCAATGAATAAGATTTAACTACCGTAGAGAAAACCATGGTTTTGAAACCTGAACCGTCCAGTTCGACTGGAAAAAATTGAAACCGGCCGGTCCTCCGGGCCGGTTCAAGAAAAAAAAAAACAGTTTTGGTCAAAACCGATGACCCGACGATTGGACCGATCGACCCAGTGACCGGTTTTACCAGTTCCCTACTTCTTCTTCTTTTTTTTTAAAAAAAATTTTAAGCATTTAAAATTGATTAAATGTATCATTGATTGAGTTTTGAATTATGAGATTTAATATCTTTCTTTTGATATAGATATAGTATTTATTTGAATTGTATAAAATAAACATTGTACAAATAGATTTTTTTTTTTACCGAATTTGATTGAATGTATCCTAGAGATATTTATGTTCAATTGCATTTGATTTTATCACTCTTGAGTCTTGAATTTTGAGTAATGATCATGATTTAATATATATCTTTTTATATAAATTTAACATTTATTTGAATTGTATAAAGTAAATATTGTACAAATAGGTTTAATTTTTTTGTGTGTAGATAAATTGATTAATTTTATATATTTACTAAATATTATATATAATATATAATAATAATTAATATATTTAATTATTTATTATTTATTACATATTAATGACGTAATTGGTTCAATAATGGTTCAACCACTAGTTGGACCAGTGACCCATCCATCTAGTACCTTTTTCGGTTCGATGATCGGTCCAAGCTTGAGAACATTGGAGAAACCACAATCAACACCTTGTCAACATAGACAAATAGAAGAGATTATTCAGTGGTCCCGAGACAAATTCACGTGGTGCCCTAAACCAATGAAATATCTCTATTTCAGTATGCCCATAGTTACAAGTAGTGGGACACCACTAAAATGAAGGAATTTCATTGACCTGAGATATCACGTGACGTTGCCCCATGACAATTGAATAATTTTTTGACAAATAGATGTGAAAACAAATAAAAAACAATTAACTTTTTTAATAATAAGAAATAAGAACACTAAAAACTAGTTGGCAGCTTTCACAAGTAAAAATGAATTCTAAAAATTAAATGAGAGCTATTAACTAGCTGCCTGTTCTCGAGGACACTGAGAGCCATTAAATAGCTGCCCTAAAAATGCTGTATTTTGGAATATATCAATTCTAGGATTTTTGTCCCATAAATTAGAAGGGACAACAATAAATGAACCATACTACAAGGAACACCAAAACAATCTTGCCAATTAGGCATGGTAGCACAATTCAGATGGTAGAATTCTGCAATTTTTACAAGCCCTTCTTTTACTGAAAGCAAATGTCGTTATTTAAAATAGGGGTAAGGGGAGGCAGAAAGTAAAACACTATGACAAAGTACTTCAAGAAATCACATTGTTATAAGTTTCCCCATAATTATCTGCAAATGCATGATCTCAAGCATATTCCTCTTTCGTAGTGAATTGATAGAACGAGTTGGAATTAACATATTCCTCGCACAGAAAAACAAGAAAACCAAAACAAGAAAATCACAAATTAAAGTTTTTCACAAGAATATGCAGGAATAATCGTAAGCAAGGAAGCTATAATCAAAATTCAAAGGGTAAGAACATGTCTCGTACATATTTCAGTTATGGAGGGAACTAAATACCCCTTCTGGGAGGCTGCCATGCGTCTGAGTTTTTTTTTTTTTTTTTGTTGCTAAAAGTCTGAGTTATAAATTCCATTAATATCTTGAATTTAGACGACAGTCGATTATTCAATTGGTCATGTTTTGACATCATCTCAGTCAATTTTTGGTTCGCCTCCACTGTTTTTTTCCTTCCTTGGTTTCTTTCCTTACTTGTTCCGCTTCCTTGTAACAAGAGGTTCTTTCTCTGCCTCAAAAGTTGACGAAGAAGGCTTAGGACCAGGTCCGCGACCATGTATGTAGCATTTCTTTGGTCCTCTACTTCATCTTTTTTGGTCATTATCTCCATCATAAGACATGTTTCAGAACTATAGTTGAGTTGATTTACACGTCTCAATGCGATATCCATGGAGTCTAGGATGGTCCGGTTCTTTATCTAATAGCTTAGGGGGAATTTCTTTATGAGATAAAACCCAATAAGAGAGAAAATACTCCATTCATGCTGAATTAAAAGATCACTTGCCTGGGAAGAATACAAAGACAAGTGATCTTATATTTTGAAACAAAGCTCCCAAAGTTAGTACTTAGTTTCTGTACTCACAGGCCAAAAATAAGTGGGCAGCAAGAGTCACCACCACTACCCCTTGCCAAAAGATAGAAGTTTTTACGAATCAAACTGCAAATTAGTTAAACCCAAAAGTTATAAATTAATGCCAAAATTAATAATACAAGAAGCCTCAGTACTATTGATTAAACATTGTAGTATAGTGCTAAATGAAAATTTTGAAAAGATTAAACTAAAGTTTAAATTATTTTAAGTTTTAAGTGCAGAACATACCCAAAAATAAAATATATCCAAGTGCAATCTCAAAATATTTAAGAAATAATGAAGGAACCTCTTTTTGCCCATAATAAAAGAATAATCACTTTAGAATATTTGAACGATAAACTACATGTGGTCCATAATGAAAACGAAGCTAATAATGACTTATTTAACTATTAAGATTAACAACTTCCCCCTTTTTAAACCTACTCTATCCCCCAAAAATTCCTATCATTAAATCTTTTAAGAAATGGTTTTCATCTACTTCAGTAAGCTTCATTATTAAAGTTGAATATTAAAGTTTAGCCTTTGAGGGATTTGCTTCCAAAAAGCCTCAACTAAAAAAATCTATAAGAATCTAGTATTATTTCTACAATCACAAATGCATATAAACAGCAATCAATAAACACCAATAATTCTCCCTAAATCAGAAGTTTAACATAATACTGTAAAACAAAAGGAAAAGACAGTAACCAACATTGAGCGCCAAAAGCAAACATAAGTTAAAAGAATTGAAAAACATAACATAGATCTGCATGTTTACTCTTTCAAGGCATAAATATAGACAAATAAATATATAAACACTATACATACATAGAATGGGGATTACCTGTATTATTCCATAACTTGAGCAATCTCTAGACCAAAAGAGTTGTAGAACATAGTATAAAACATTAAGTAAAGTATTACAACATTAATTAAGATGGGAAATTAGTAGATGAATTAAAAATATAATAAAAAAAGTTGAATGAATGAGTGGGTCATAGTAAATCCTCAATTTTCCAACTAATGCACTCAAATCCCACCAAACTCCTAAATATAACATAAATAAACCAAAGTACATAAACAATTAAACAACAGACCCCCCAAAAAAATTCATAACAAGCATACATATATACAGGGAGGTGATGAGGCAAACTGAAAAAGCCATCCTAAACATAAGAGCAGTAGAAAAGTATATGAACTAGTACAACAAGAAGATTACATAAATAATAGGTAAACGGAAATCACCGGAGATAGATTTGTGCAAAAACAGAGATGAGAAGATAGATGGATTAGAGTAAGAATTAAGAAATTTCATTCCGTCACACTTAATTGAAGAGATTTAGTGCGCACAAAAAAAAAAAAAATCCCCAAAAACCGATGAACTGATATTCAAATATTCAATCCCCAAATTGATATCACAGATATTAATGTAAGGAAGTTAAGTTAGTTAGTGAGAGGTTATTTTAGTCTTTTCATTCCATTAGTTATGGGCAATACTGTCTTTTCATAATTCTTTTCACATGTTCAGTAAGGTAGCTAGCTAGTGTGTTGGTTGTTCCAGTAAGCACATATAGGCACACGAATTATTCCTTCAGTGAGCTCATGAATCGGAAAGGAGTATACATGTTGTTCAGTCACTTTTTGTAAGAGGCATGAATGAAATGAAATAGTATCTTCTTCCCCAGTTCTCCTCTTTTTCCCTAAGTTCTCTCTGTTTTCTCCCCCAATTTCAATTCTATTCTTCTAAATTTCTGCAAAGTATATCTGATAGCTCCTATTGCTGCATTAGTGATTTCCAAAATCACTATAATTGGTATCAGAGCTACTACGATACAATTTTGGCAACCAATAACCAGTGACTCAGCAATCTCAAGGTTAATGTCAATGAACGTACAAACTTCATTCAACAAGTGCAGACTCAGTTGAAGGATTTTGTGGTTAGCCTGAAGCAGGACTTTGAGGAAAGGTTGGAACAGAAGATGGGCCAAATGGCGAAGGGATTCGAGGTACTTCTCTCAGTCAAGCTACCAACTCCTCAATCTGTTACAGGAAATTCAGGTAATCCTATAGGCTCAGTTTTGGGATCCTTTGAAGGAGGTGTTAATGATGATAAGAGCAACAATGTCATTTTCAAAACAATTTTAAGAGATTTGGAGCACAAAAATCTTCGTAACACCCCCAAAATCACCATTAAACTAGGATATGATGCTCAAGGTACTATACTACCACAATTATATATTCATACATTCTATTAAAACTTAACTTAGTATAATATTCTTACAACATATCTTAGACTAGTCTCAGGTTACTATAACATTTACGAATTACAAAAGATATAATAATGTCAAGTCATATTACACATTACTATTTAATAAAAACTAAGACATAAACTAAACAATTCCTATTCGACTGCTTTGCTCTTTCCTTTATCTTTACCGGACCCACCGGCCTAGCTGAAATATTATGATTAAGCAAAGGTGAGTAATTAAGTTGTTCCACAAGTATAAAATATTTTATGACATAATATTTCATGAATGAAATAAATATATTCGAATAACCTTCAACAATTATTCAATAATTGTGAAGAAGTTTGAATAATATAAATAACATTTTCTTTTTATTTCAATCATTATCTTTCATGCTGGAAGATCATAAGACCAAGAACTCGTTAAGAATATTACCAATCTCAAGCACCGATAACGTCTGGTACGTTATAAGATCACATTACTTTAAGATATGTACTTTATGGATCAACCTATCGTACCATACATTATGCACAACATAAATATCTAACTTAAACGTCAACCGAAATCATGTGCCCGGTTATCTTGCTTTTAATTTTCCTACTATGAGGGTTGTTCATTCTCAGTTTTTAACATAGAATTCTGTACCAAACAATTTGGATTGGATTAGCTTTTAAAGAATTATCATCAATTCAATAACTTATCTCAAAGGTCTAACCCAAATAAATGACATAGACTTACACTATAAAACAGTTCATGCATAACGAACTTTAAACTTTAAATCATTTCAATGATTGACCAATCTTTGTAAAGCACTTACGTGAAAACATGACATATTATTATAAATTATGAACTTAAGAACAAGCTTGGTTAGAATACTTGTCTCGTTCGTCGATTAATGCTAACTTAATCTTTATCGCTCTTCGTTCGACCTATATTTAATAAGTCAGTCTACCAATTAGTTACTTACAGAACCACATATAGGTTTAACTTAATCACATTATCATCTTTGTACACCCTTTAATATTTCGGACATTTAATAACATCAACACATCTTATTTAGAATTTTAAAATATTTAATTTTATTTTTAAAAACCCAATCCGATCCGATTGACCTGATCCGATCGACCCAACATGGATTTGACCCAAATTGGACAAACATTGGACCAGGCCCAACCCGATTTGGCCTGACCTGACCCGGTGCGCCCCGCGTTAGGGTTCCAAAGTTTTTAAAAACATACATACGACATGGCTCGCGCCAGGTTTTATACTGAAACGACGTGGCCAGCACCACCTATCCATAGTTTTTCAGTTCGTTTTGTCCTTCAAATTTTTTCATGCTTAGTCTCATTTGATCATATGTTACCATTTTGAAAACTTTACACTTTTCAAACATTACCAAAATACTTAGGGTTTCAATTACGTTCGATTTTTCAAAAACACAATTTACGTTATACTGATCGTTTACGATATTTTGAAAATACCTTTCTTTGATCGTTTTCACATACATTAACCACTTGATTCATAAACCACATATACATCTAGATCACCAAGATTAAACATTAGTTTAATACCTTGTACATCCAAACTTTTGAAAACTATTTCGTTAGGGTTTTTATCAAAAATAAATAGTTAACTTTCAAAAATCATAACAAGCTCATATAGGCTCCTCTTTCATTCATACAAAAGTAGGCCATTTACATAACTTGTAGATCTATGATATACCTCAATGGATCTATAAAACATTTAACCAAAATTAGGTTTACTTTTGAAAAATATTATCAACAAAACTAGGGTTTTTACTAAAAAAGAAAATGGTTCACCCTAAAAAACACTAGGAGCTCATCTACACTCCTTTTTTATCTGTACCAAAATAATTTATTCTTACAACTTATAGATCTATCAAATATCATATGGATCTTTAAAAATACTCACTATAGTGAGGTTTTCTTTTGAAGCATTTCACCAACAAAGTTAGGGTTTTGAAGATCTAAACCCCAACTCATGGTTTCTTAGTTTTATCAACAAAGACATGAAAGCTAAGCATATTAACACATATTTCCAACACATAACCAACCTTATATCTTGAATTAACCATAACAAACACGTAACTCCCATAACCAACAAGTTAACAAATCATAGAACACAAAGTTTAGCTAAAGTTTCAGGTTAAAAAGCTTTTAAACCTTTTCCTACGTTTTCTTCTTCTTGCTAGAAAAGCTCTTAATAATGGATGATCCACCTTATTCTCTTGCTATGCAATAACTTAAGCTTTCAAGATGATGATGTCAACCTCTTGATCACACATACCTTTATCTTTTTCTCTCTTAAGTTTTCTCTCTATTCTTTCCGCTAATAGAAATTTACTAACTTAACAAATGAGCTAACTCCTCCCTTTATCTCTCTTATTAGTAAATATACATATAAATTTTATATCTATAGCACTCCACCAACTATCCCATTCTCACACACAAACTAGGCTTACATAATACCTACTTAGTCACTTATCTTCTTTTGCTTCTACTCATGCAACCTTGAGCTTCCAAGAAAAGCCAAAAGGCTCCCACTTGCAGCCCACATGGCTGCCAAATTTTGGGCCCACAAGCCCTAAAAAATCCTCTTTTTCCTTTTTTTAAGGCCTAAAATTGTATAATTAAGTCTTTAGGCTTCTCTACCATTTAATTTGACTTAGGTTTTGGGCTTCTAAATCATCTCATTATTGGGCTTCACCATTCATTAGGTTGACTTCTAATTAATTTTTCCTTTGGGCCAATCAATTCTTTACAACCCTAATCACCAACCTAGATAGGATTGGATCATATAGTTAGGGTTTAGTTCCTTTGTTAGGCTTTGTAACCAAGTTAGGTTAATCTAGTAAGTTTTCTAGCCGAACCGGTTAGTAACTAGGATTTTCTTTCCTAGTTACATACCAACTGATTTAGTTAAGAAATTAGTTAATTTGTTATTCTCATATTTTTGAATAGTAAATACGCTCTTACACCCCGTATAAACGCTATCCGTGAATGTGAAATTTCAAAAAAACAAAAACCTCTTTATGTGTGAATAGTGTTTTTTCCATTATTGTTTCGAAAAAATATTTTTTTTCACAATTCATTAACACATATATTACATTACATAACACATAGATTAGATCACAAAAATTATTTTCATGAATCATTTACTATTACATTACAAGCGTTACCAGAATTTCGTATCATTACATTTTCCCCCCTTCCCCCCTTATAAGGATTCCGTCATCGGAATCATTACTACAAGGTTAATTAAAACAATTAGGATAATTTTTCTTCATATTTTCTTTGAGTTTTCATGTTGCTTCTTATGCATTATGGTTCATCCATACTACCTTCACAAAATGTATTACTTTGATTCTCAACACTTGTTCTTTCATGTCAATTATTTGAACATGAATTTCTTCATACGTTAAGTCTTTTTTAACCTAAATAGGTTCATATTCTATCATATGTTTGTAATCCTGTTTATCGGGTCGCAAAACTGACACATGAAACACGTTATGAATGTGCTCCAGCTCCGAAGGTAAGACTACCTCATAAGCTACTTCTCCCATCATTTTCAATACCTCGAAAGGTCCTATGAATTTTGGACTTAGTGATGAGTGTGTGTTATACCTACGATTTTTGTACCTTTAGGCTTAATTACTTGCTATCTTTAAGTACTTTTAGTTCTATTTTACTGGTTTTTATGTTTAATTTGCAGAAAACGGCTTCGAGAGGTCAAAACGGGAAAACAAGCTGTCAGTGGCAATTTTGTAATTTTAAACAGTGCATGGCGCCGGGGCGCAGTGACAAGGCATGAAGACTGCGCCGGGGCGCAGGTCGGTGAATCCAGTTGTCCAATACCGCGTCGAGTAAACCGAGTCTGTATTGGAAGTTGGTTGTTTCAGTTGAGTTAAAGTAGGATTCTAGGACCTCAAGGCAGCCACGAAGGAATGTAATAAGAGAGGAAAAAGAAGCAAGGATTAGAGACACGGATTGAAAGCTATTGGAAGGATTTTTGAAGCAAGAACGCAGCAGTGAAGATTAAGGAAGCGAGAGAGAGTTCGACAGAGTTTTCTCTATTTCTTTTTCCTTTATCTTCTGAATTTTGATGAGTTTTAATATTAATTTGATTATGGTTTTCATGACGTTGTGTAACTAAATTCTTCTTTAGGATTGCAATGGAACTGTTGGTTGAACTTTAATTAATTTATCTTAGTTTCAATTATTTGATCAATTGTTGGATTGGTTGTTATATCTCATATTAATTTATAATTGTCTGATCAACAGTTATTTGATTTCTTAGATGGAATTGGCGAAGAAAATCTAGGAATAGATCTGGGTATAATAACGTGTGACTTTGTTTGTTCTTCTTCGGAAGAGTATCATGACAGTATATAGGATGCGAATACCTATAGACCACACGTAACATATTGAGAGTTTAATCTTAATGAGTCCGTTTCAATGAATTTTGCATAGAATTATAGCATTATAAGTTGGAGTGGATCTTTTTATTAATTATCGAACGAGATTAGTAAATAGATAAGTGATCTCAGTTAACAATCCATATGATTAAGTAATTGGAATTAAGATAATGACATTATTGTGATCCAACGGGGAAATTGTAATCTTAAAGCCTCTTATTATCTGATAAATCATTCTCGTTAGTTAATTAGTTAGTTTAAATTCAATTTCAATTTTAAGCAGTTTATAATCTAAAGTTGCTAAAGTATAATTAGAATTGAATTAATATAAATTTAATAGTTAGCATAATTGTTATTACTTGTTCCTTGTGAGTTCGACATCCTTATTTCTACTATATTACTTGATTGACCGCATATACTTGCGTGTGAATTACATATATCTAAATTGGACAACACTTAGCTGTCCTTTCTTTTTATAACGTGTTTCAAAAATACATAACTTCTTACATCGAAGTCCCACTTCTATCAATGTTGATCTTCATGCTTCTATTTTCTATCTTGAGTTGTTATTAGTCTTGCTCTTATTATAAGTACAATATCTGCAGTCTGTTTAACCAGTTTGGGTCCCAACAGTTGACGCTTTCCTACCTCGTCCCAGCACAGTGGTGTCATGCACTTCCTCCCAACAATGCCTCATAAGGAGACATTCCTATTCTCATATAAAACTATTATTATATGTGAACTTGACAAGGGTAGGTGATCATCCCAACTTCCTTTGAAATCTATGACACAAGCATGTAACATGTCTTCCAATGTCTAGATCGTTCTTTCGCTTTGTCCGTCTGTTTAAGGATTGTACGTAGTACTCAACCTTAACTGAGTTCCCATATGCTCCTGAAAACTCCTCTAAAAAATTGATGTGAAATACAAATCCTGACCTGACACAATCGATACCGATACACCATGCTTTAACACAATTTCCTTAACATACAGCTTAGCTAACTGATCCAAGTTAAACCTGATCTTGATCGGCAAGAAATGCATTGATTTCATAAGTCGATCCACTATAACCTATATTGTGTCGTATCCTTTTTGAGTAGTTAGAAGTCCTATTACAATATCTATCGTAATATGCTTTCATTTCTATTTCGAAATCTTCAATGGTTGTAATAGACCCCTTGATCTCTGCTGTTTGGTCTTAACTCTCTGACAAGTTAGGCACTTGTTATCGCACTCTACCACTTCTCTCTTCATATTCGGCCACCAAAAATGTTGATGTAAGTCTTGATACATCTTCGTACTACCGGGATATATCGAGTATCTCGAACTGTGAACCTATTATAGAATTTTTTCTTTCAATTATGGTACTGTAAGCATCTATACTCTCTCTTCTAATCTAAGGATTCCACCCTTGTCCATCTTGAATTTAATCACTTTCCCTTCTGTTATTCGTTTCCTTATTCCTTTGTATTCTTCATCTTTATTTTGCGCTTCTTTCACTTGGTCTAATACCGTCGAACGAACCTCCGTCATGAACAACTTTTCTTTCGACTCTATCGGATACTTGAACTCGATTTCCATTCTCGCTAATTTTTTTATTAGGTTTTCTTGATCTGTTAACATTGCCAACTTTTCCTGATCCTTCATACTTAAGACGTTGGCAACTACATTGGCCTTTCCCAGGTGATATATAATCTCACAACCATAATTCTTAATCAATTACAACCACCTCATTTGCTTCATATTCAACTTCTTTTATGTGAAGATATACTTCAGACTTTTATGGTCAATGCATATCTCACATTTCTTGCCATACAAATAATTTCTCCATATTTTTAGGGCAAAAATTACTTTTGTCAACTTTAGGTAATGGGTAGGATACCTTTCTCATAATCCTTCAACTGTCGTGAAGCTAACGCTATAACTTTACCATGCTGCATTAACACACATTCAAGTCCCTTGTGTGAAGCATCAATGTACACCACGAAACCTCTTGTATCATCTAGTAAAGACAACACGTGCGCTTTACTTAACCTTTTTTTTAGCTCGTGAAAGCTCTTTTACACTTCTCTGACCATACAAACTTCACCACCATCCTTGTTAAATAAGCCAACGCTCTTGTCAACTTTGAAAAATCATTGATAAATCTCTTGTAATATCTTACCAATCCCAAGAAACTTCTCACTTCCGTTGGTGTCTTCGGTTGCTCCCAATTGATCACTGCTTCCACCTTTATCGTCGATCACATGTCCCAAAAAGTGAACTATTTTCAACGAAAATTCGTACTTCAAAAATTTGGCATACAACTTCTCCTTTCTTAGTTCCTCCAATATTATTCTCAAATGTTTAACATGATCTTCATGCGTCTTAGAGTAGACTAGAATATCATCTATGAACACTAGTATGAGCTTATCTAAATATTACTTAAACACCTTGTTCATCATATCCATGAATGCTGCTGGCGCATTCGTTAAACCAAACAACATTACTAGGAACTCATAGTGATCGTAATTATTCCTAAATGCTGTCTTAGGCACATCTTTGAGTCTCACCTTCAGTTGATGATAACCAGTCCTGAAGTATATCTTTGAAAAGTACTTCACTCTCTTTAGTTGATTAAAAATATCGTTGATCCTAGGCAATGGGTACTTATTATTAATCGTCACTTTGTTTAACTCTCAATAGTCGATACAAAGTGTAACAACCCCAAAATTTGACAAACCTTATTACCATAAATTTCAAGTTTATTATACATTATTTTTCTTTCGTCCAAATTGTGGTTCATTAATAAATCTTTAATCACCTTAATTAATCCATTAATTGACTTTATAATCATCAATTACCAAATTTTTCGGTATAATTTTTTTTCTTCTTCAATCATTGTATTAAAACGTTTCAACATTTAAAAACTTATCATCTCGATCTTAGTCTCTAGATCACAACCTTTACTTTTTCTTTTCTTTCATGATAAGTATTATTGAATACTCAAAATACATGACTAAACCTTATTTATCCGATCAAAATCCAACATATATATATGTCATGAATTTTAAATACTCCTTCCACTAATTTAATCATATCCAGTTTCTATATACAAACAAAATATATACATTAATTACAATTGCAACTTTCCTTGATGTCGCACATAATCTTTAGTCATGATTTAATACTTCTGAAGTTTCATTTTTACCTACAAAATTTATATTATGCAAGGAATGAGCACTAGGGCTCAACAAGTTCAACAGTGTACACATAGCACATAACATATCATGTTCTATGTGTGTCATACATCATGTATTGTGCTTCTACTAAAGCAATATATTTCATGTGCATCATATCTAACTCAGATTAACAATTTTCTAAAGAAGATATTGAACTACTTCACATATAGTCACATAATTGCACCGAAGGCACATCTTAGTCACATAAATCACAGAGCACATAACACATAATTTTTATACACATTTGAACAAAGTAAACATATAATATCATTTAACAATTAATATCAAGTACTGAAAAACTTACCTCAGTGTCCGATTATTAATTTAATGGCTAATAATCCTTTCTTGGACTACCTATAGTAAATTAATTAAATAATAATTGATTAGCACTCTAATATATTAATTTAATTAATATAAAACACATTTAATGCGGATAATCCGGCTCGTTGGATAAAACTTAACGTATTCGGTTGTCCGAATTTTATTTAACAATTTTCTAAATTTTAAACTTACTAGATTAATATTTAAAATATTTAAATATTAATCCTCAATATTTAATATTTTTTGCAAAATATTAAATTTAATGCCCAAATATCATTTCTATAATTTTAGTATTTTTTTTATAATTTTTAAACAATTTTAAACCTTTATTTAATTAAAAATTATCTTCTAGTGGCATTTTCGTAATTTCATCAACTTTAGGGACAAAATCGAAATTTCTAAAAAAGGCAAGGGATATGCTTGTCATTTGCCAAGGCCAGGACATGCTCGACATTTTCTTAAAAGATCAGGGGTACGCAGGTAATTAACCAAAAGTGCCAACCGCGCATTGCGCGTCCCCTTTACTGCCTACGCTAGCCAAACAACGTCGTTTGGCCCCTACATCTGGCAAATTGGCCGACGCACATGGCGCAGCCCTAACCCTTATCCCCAAAACGACGCCGTTTAATCCTAGTTTCCGGGGAAAAAAAAATGGCTGCCGCGCAATGTGCGGGTAACCCTTTTTCTTTCTTCTTTCTTTTCTGCTAACAGTAGCCAACCAAGCAAAATTATCCATTTTTACACCAATTTTCACAACATAATTACTCTAAAAAAATCATATAATCCATAAATATACATCCAAAAATTATTTAGAATAATTTTCCTAATTATTTACTAATTTTTCACAAACTTTATAGAACCATGGTTTTAGTCCCTACTTATCTCTTTGCTTTCCTCGCTTCAGTGTCCACATGATGTGGAGCAAATCTTGTCAATTCATAGAATTTTTTCACATACTCCGGTACAGTCATAGTTTCTTATTTCAGCTCTAAAAATTGCACTTACATCCTGTCTTACGTAGTCCAAAAAAAGTAGGCCTCCCCTCTTATTCTGTTTCAGTTGGCCTCCCCTTCATCATAAATGTAGCAAAAGTTGTCTTTTGCTCTTCCGTAACTCTGACTATCACAAATACTTTCTCCATCTTGTTGACCCACGTTTGGGCCTCTATTGGGTTGGTAGTTCCCTTAAACTCTAGGGGTTCTATTGCTTTAAAGTCTTTAAAATTTGCCAAGTTGGTCGCTAGGGTTTGCACAACCATCGTATTCGAGGCTCTATTATAGAGCACTCCTATAAATAAATCTACAAACTGTAGTATAGGGTTTATCGGCTTCGCTTCTGCATTAATGGATACTTTCAATATCTGTTAGGCTTGTTGCCTTCATCTAAGCGACATTTTCTATTTAATAAAACTTATATTATCATCTCATCATTTTTTTCTTATTGTATTTTCTTCAAAGCACTTAAATTTAATGCGATAGTTTAATAATTGCAAGGCATATAAACATAAACATATTTATATTCATATTCGACTGATTAATGCCTAACACTTTACATCGAATATCATATTGCTATAAATACTTTATATCATACTGATACCTCAAAAGTTAGTATTTAAATATCATATCATAAACAAAAGATGGGTTTAAACAAAGATCTCCCATTGTATACAAAAGTTGGGCTCACATCCTACACATAGACATATATAAACATATCTATTATCAGACCACTAATGAAGCATGACACACTTTTTTGAGTCATAATACTCCTTATCTCCTATCTTGATCATCCTCTTTTGACTCAAGGTCCTACGAGTCTGTCATTCCTCAACGGGGTAGTGATACACTCGATCCTGCCACCTCCCAAAGGAAGTCCTAAACGAGTAACTCATCTTATCCATCTTTTCCTGCCTACCCTTTAGTTCATTCTCCAAGTCATGGATTCTATCCACTATCTTATTCCACTGAATCTCTAGTTGTACTCTGTTCTTGACCTCATCCTGCTAGTATTCCTGGATGGTTTCTTTCTCTACCCTCATCCCTTCGAACTTATGCTTAACTTCGTGTAACTTGTCCCCAAGCTCCACATTTCTAGTCATCACATACGTTACCAGCGACTTATATAGAACCACTAATGACTCTAGCTCTTGATTATGCGCCTCTAATTCTTGTATCCGATTTATGAACTTAGAATTTTGGTCCAACATACTAGCTACCCAATCTTCTTTATTATACTATTTCGTCTCTTCTAGTGATCCATCTGAGAACCCTTCTAGCTCATCCTCTACCTCAGGATCCTCATCGAGATCCATCTTGGGCTCATACTCTGCTTCTCTCGTGAGTTCCTCATATCCTATGTGCATGTCGCGACGCTCTTCCTCCCTAGCCTGATTGGATTCCCCAATTTCTAGCACCCAACAAAACTATATTAACGACTCAATTAGTATTTTGCATTTAAATGTCTTTCAGGTTTTAACTTAAACAAATAATCATTTATTTAATATTTTTTCTGATGAGTTTTCATAATTCACCACTTAGGACTCTAAATGAGTTTTACTATCTTTCTTACGATCATATTCCTAAGGGTTTTTTCTCACCTAAGGTTTATAACCTATAAGCTTTTATACCAACCTGTGACACCCCCAAAATCTGGGTTACCATTAACCTCGGATATGGTGCTCATGGTACTACACTACTACAATTATATATTCATACATTCCATTAAAACTTAATTTAATATAATATTCTTACAATATATCTTAAACTAGTCACAGGTTACTATAACCTGTACGAATTATAATAGATATTAGAATGTCAACTCATATTATAATTACTACTTAACAAAAACTAAGACATAAACTAAACAATCCCTATTCAGCTGCTTTGCCATTTCCTTTATCTTTATCGGACCCACCGGCCTTGTCTGGCTTAGCTAAAATATTATGATTAAGCAAGGGTGAACAATTAAGTTGCTCCGCAAGTATAAAATATTTTAGGACATAAAATTTATGAATGGAATAAATATTTTTGAATAACCTTCAACAATTATTCAATAATTGTGAAGAAGTTTGAATAATAGAAATAACATTTTCTTTTGATTTCAATCATTATCTTTCACGTTAGAATGTCATAAGACTAAGAACTTGTAAAGAACATGACCAATCTTAAGGACTGATAATACTCAATAGGTCATAAGACCGCATTACTTTAACATGTGTACTTTAGGGGATCAACCTATCGTATCATACATTGTGCACAACATAAACATTTAACTTAAGCTTCAACCAAAAACTTGTGCTCGATTATCTTGCTTTTAATTCCCCTACTATAAGAGTTGTTCATTCTCAGATTTTAACATAAGATTCTGCACCAAACAATTTGGATTGAATTTGCTTTTAAAGAATTATCATCAATTCAATAACTTATCTCAAAGGTCTAGTAGAAATGAATGGCATAAACTTACATTGTAAAACAGTTCATGTAAAATGAACTTTAAACTTTAAATTGTTTTGATGATTAGACAATCTTTATAAAGCACTTACATACAAACATGGAATATAATTATAAATTATAAACTTAAGAACAAGCTCGGTTATAATACTTACCTCGTTCGTCAATTAATGCTAACTTAATCTTTATCGCTCTTCGTTCTACCTATATTTAATAAGTCGATCTACCAATTAGTTACTTGTGGACCCATATATAGGTTTAAGTTAATCACATAATCATCTTTGTACATCCTTTAATATTTCGGATATTTAATATAACTTCAACAAATCTTATTCAAAATTTTAAAATATTTAATTTTATATTTGAAAACTTGACCCAGTCCGAACCGATCCGGTTAAGTAGGCCTGACTGACTCAGTTGACCCAATCCGATATTGATCCGACTCGACCCAACCAAACATTTGACCCGGCACAACCCGGATTCGACTTGACTTGACCAGACCCGACTCGAATCAAATCGGTCACTGACCCGACTCAACGCCCCCCACATCAAGTTTTACCCTGGAGTGGGGAACCCCGCAATAGGGTTCTAGAGTATTTTAAAACATACACATAGCGTGGCCCGAGCCAGATTTTATACTAAACAGGTGCGACCAACGCCACCTATCCAGAATTTTCCAATTCGTTTTTTCCTTCAATTTTTTTCATAATTAGTCTCAGTTGATCATATGTTACCAATTTCAATACTTTACAATTTTTAAACATTACTAAAAC
Organism: Hedera helix; assembly: GCA_947179155.2. Taxonomy (NCBI): domain Eukaryota; kingdom Viridiplantae; phylum Streptophyta; class Magnoliopsida; order Apiales; family Araliaceae; genus Hedera; species Hedera helix. Next base: position 10,613,437 of record OX359277.1, read on the forward strand.
ACTTAGGGTTTCAATTACGATTGATTTTTTACAAACACGATTTACGTTACACCTCGATTTACGATCTTTTAAAAATACATTTCTTTGATCGTTTTCACTTACATTAACTATTTGACTCATAAACCACATATACACCTTGATCACTAATATCAAACATTAGTTTAATACCTTGGACCCAATCTTTTAAAAACCATTTCGTTAGGGTTTTTATCAAAAACAAATAGTTAACTTTCAAAAATCATTACAAGCTCATATAGGCTTTTCTTTCATTCATACAAAAATAGTTCATTTACATAACTTATAGATCTATGATATACCTTAACGGATCTATAAATTTTTTTAACCAAAAATAGGATTTCTTTTGAAAAATATTATCAACAAAACAAGGGCTTTTACCAAAAAAAGGAAATGGATCGCCTTAAAAATCAATAGGAACTCATCTAGGCTCATTTTTCATTTGTACCAAACTAGTTTATTCTTACAACTTTTAGATATATCAAATACCAATACGAATCTCTAAAAATACTAACTATAGTGAGGTTTTCTACAAATCAATTCAGAATCTTTCTTTTTGGATACTTATTAACCGAGAAATGATAAAATATTATACCTATAGATGAATCAAATTTTGAACAGTTATAAGTTTACATCCCTTGATCATTCGCGTTATCATTCAATTCCACCAATTAAACGTTAGCTACAAAGTATATGTAACGATCTAAAGGTAATTCACCAAGGGATTATGAATACAAGAAGTGTATTTAGGTTCTTCAAGATCTTAGGTGGCAAACCCTAATTCTCTCTCTCTCTCTCTCTCTCTTTTTCTCTAACTCCTTAGATGTAGAGAATTATGGAGTATACTCTAATAATACTTTCAACAATCAATTCTATAATAAGACCCCTCTTATTTATAGAATTGCTCAACTCTCCTAAACTCTTTAGGAATATGGTTTCAATTTAACTCTCAATCTCATTGGAAACTAAATTAATAATTATAATTCCTAAACCATTTAGGTACTATATAATAATAATAATAATAATAATAATAATAATAATAATAATAATAATAATAATAATAATAATAATAATAATAATAATCCTCTTATTAATTTATAATTAGTATTTTCAAAATACATAATTATAATTATTAAGCCATTAATTTATTCTATCACCATAGCATAAATTAAATATACTTAATTTATTATTACTATTATACCATCTACTTCTAAAATAAATATTTATCTTTCATGATGTGACCCTTTAGGTTCAATATTATACTGGTTATGAATAAATAAATTAGAACCATTCTAATACTATTTATTTATGAATTAAACTTCTTTAACTCAAAATAAATAAAAATATTTATTCTACAATAAGAGTGAATCATCTTAGCATATCAAACATGACTTTCCAGATAATATGAAATCAACGTTTAATTACAAAGAACCTATTCAGTAAATAGTTATCGTACAATTCAATCCTTCTACCACACTTTCCCAATCAAATATAAGCTATAAAATTACCATCACGTCTTATTTTATTTGATTATATGTATTCTGATTATCAAATATACAACTCTAGTTAATGTAAATTAGAAATTCTTTTCTAATTCCATTAAACCGTGACTAGGAATTTTTGAGTTGTTATTTATCGAATTACATAGGACATTCTCTCCTTTTACTAGAAGTGATATATCATTTGTTGATCATTTACCCGAACATATCTTTTGATATACTAACAAGTCTTAAGAAATATGACAAAGTATAACTCAGAATACACAAAGTACTATGATGATCTCAAGTCCAACGATCACATGTACTATTATCATTTAAGGAACTCATATTGACATGCAAGTAAAATTCCATTAAGCGTTCCTTGAGCGAGTCATGTTTAGTGAATTTATTCTCCAATAAGCACCTACATATTTGATTTAGTGTCTCCACACAAATGATTATGAGATTAATCATTATCTTCTAAAGTGCAAGCATGGTATGTACTAATCTATCCGGATCATTTAACACCACATTTGTGATTCTATGATTAATAATATTTTAGTTTTGAGTTATCTTGAATTTAGATCTCAGTAGCATGATCAATATCATGATTCTAAAAACATTGCTCAAAACTATGAGTTTATCACATGAATTAATTTAACTAATTAAACATAGATAAATAAATGTCTTTAAATAAATATAACTTTTATTAATTAAAGGAATAAGATTATAAAGTATATGTTATTATATCAAATATGATTAGTTTGTGGACATACTACTTTCACATACCTACTAAGTCACTTCTTTTCTTTTGCTTCTACTCATGCAACCTTGAGCTTCCAAAAGAAGCCACAAGACTCCCACTTGCACCCCACATTGGTGTGCTGTCGTAAGCACCTAAAAAATAAAATCGTACTTTAGAAAAATATTAACGTAATAGTGCAAGTATGAGTCGATCCTACAGAGAATGATTAATTTAATTTTATATTTTCGTAAACCAAAATTGGGAGATTTTTAAAATTATCTAAAATAAATATACAAATAATTTAATGAAATAAATAAGAAGAAAAAGCCTTAGTTTAAGTTAACATCCACCATCAAGAATTTACAACTAATCAATAACATAAGAATAAATCAATTCATATTTTAAATATTCAGCGTGGAATAATTATTCTCATTCAAATAGTTTTCATATCTCTCCTTATTTTTAGTTAAACAGAAACAAGCGATCTAAATAACTCTTACTATTAAATAACCTCCAACAAGCGCTAAAGATTTAACCTAGTAGCAGATATAAGAATTAGAGAGATCGTTGAACTAAACAACACAAGTCAAGCGTTTGCATTTAATTTAGATGAATACTCTTCCTAAGATATAGCAATCTTTTGATTTGCAAAATAATTATTAATCTTAGTTGCTTCATAAATTAAAGTGACCAAACAATTACGATTTTGATATTTAATTTAGTAGTAAATTAATGTGAATAATAAACTAGTAGGCCTTCTAATAATAAAACGAATCAATCATATAATTAAACACAAAAATAAATAAATCCAATACTCAAAATATAAATTGAATAATTAAAATAAATTAAATATCATAGTGTATTATTCTTGATGACTTCAATCACTTAAACCAAGAAAAATAATTTAGCTACACAAAACTATAAAAAAACACCATAGAATAAAAGAGAAAATCACATGTAGTGACGGATTAGATCCATAGCTATATCAATAAATCACAAATTTAATAAACTTTAAAAATAAAATTAATTAAAATACTTTTAGTGACAAATATAGTATTAATTAACTAAAAATCAATCTAGGGTTCTTCTAAATTGACTTTTAGCGACGGACAAGCTTTGTAAAATTAAAATATAAATCTTTAATAAATTAATTAGCGATGGATAAAATATATAAACACTATATAACATCCAATACAACAATTAAAGTGACGAATCGACACCGAATCATAAACGTATTTAATTAATTAAATTGAATATATAATTTTATATATTCTAAGAATTATTATTGTTATATAATAAAAATATTTAGGCTATAAATACAATTCTAAATACCACGTACGATTACCAGACAAGTTTTCTAACTCAAACTCGAGTTATATTTCAAGTATATGCTAAGTGGTTTAATTATTGTAAATTATTTCACATCAATAATTATTCTTGACATTCGCACATAGTACATTTGCATTATTGAGTAAGTTTTCTAAACTCAAACTCGAATTATATTTCAAATATATGTTAAGTGATTTAATTATTGTAAATTATTACACATCAATTCTTGACATTCACTCAGAATGCAAGTTTCCTATCTTGAATTTATTTTCATTGAGCAAGTTTTTCAACTCAAACTCATTTCATTGAGTAATTTTATTATCTGTTGTACACCGTGCAATAGCATACTTTTAACTGTTGAATTTCATTTGACTAATGAAATTCTTAATTGTGTGAAATATTTGTTGTGATAATTCTTTTTGATCTTGTTTATTTTTAAGCAAGTATTCTATTCCTTGTACATTTATGTACAAATTTATTATTCAAAATTTTGAATTAATTAAATTATATTGTTCGTGTTATCTATTATTGGGAAGTTATTACTTATTGTTCAAGCATAACTTAAAGTGTTAAGCTATTCTTTGCGTGAAATTAACTTGATAACATATCAATGGAAATCAATATTGTTTGGTACAAAATATATATACTAAAACTTTTTCTCTTTATATAAGAGTGGTTACCGGGCAGTTGTACACTGACCCGTGGTTTAGGCAGTCAAAGTACTGGCCTTAGTGTGTCTAGAACACTGGTAGGATGATATGAATACTCCTAGGATATAAATAGGTTGATCTTCTATTAAATATCCGAATCAATGATTCCTAAATCTACATGACCTCTTGGAATGATTATTAAGTCTGGTTGAACAGATCAACCTATGGTTTCTAAGTCTTTATGACTGACAGAAACCATAATATGTGTGGTTTGACAGACAAACCTCAGTATATATAAATGAATTTTTTTGAACAAAAGGTTCTTTCGAATTCAAATACAGTGTGAATAGTTTATTTAAACTTGCTGAGCATTTATAACTCATCCTTGTAAATATTATTTCATTTGCAGTATTGAAAGATAATCTAGATCATTCGATTATGAAGTTCGATGGAAATATTCGTTGTTATATTAGATTTATTGCTTTTTACTTGTACTATTTAAGTCTTTTAAGACTTTGATGTAATAAAAATATGTTGTTTGAAAATCTATGTAACCGAAATCAAAGTTATGAAATATATTATCATCTTTTGATACATCTATTGCGTTGTACTTACATTTTAGATTATTTAAAATGTTGTCCTAATTTAGTATAGTATCTATATGAACTATACATCTGAATAAGGGTGTTGAATGATTTAAGGAGTTCTATAAGAACAGAGAGTTGCTCCCTCTATTCCAAGAACAAACTTATCATCTAATACTGTGAATTTCAGATAGAAAAGAATTATTGATATCAAAGAGATATCAATGAGACATGAATCTATACATCCAAGTGAGCGTATCCAAACACAATAATTGTTCTGACGAGAACTACTATCTGTTATGGGATACTGTGAACCTGGGATTGATAGAAGTTATGTATTATGAAATATTTATAGTTAATTAGTCAGCGTGAGCACCTAATCTACTACAGGAGGTGTAGAGATTTTGAGGGCGTCACAAAATTAAGCTAAATAACAAAGTTTTGTATAAATATACATGTTCGTGTGAATTTGGTAGTCGTTTGGTACTTATGGCGATAAAAGTGAATTTTAGACGTTGAAAAATGTTTGTCGGCACCTAAAATATAATTTATGAAAAAATCGGGTCCTTTGAAAACTTCTAATGTTTTTGAAAGCCTAGGCAAGTTATATACATGTTAGGCATGCTAAATCATGTGTTGGAATAGAGGAATATAGTTTATGGCAAAAAATAGCATCAAAATTGGAATGAAAATTTTTCTGAAAAAAATTGATTCCGCAGCACTGCGCCGGGGCAGGATGTTTTGTTCTGAACATTGCGTCGGGGGGCAGTTGCACTACGAGGATTTCGCTGGCGATGCCCTCAGTCGTCGACGAGGTGTAGTTGGACTGAGAGTTTTTCGTTGGGGGCGAGGTTCTCCCCGCTGGGGCGCAGTCCTAGTGTTTTTGATTTTTTTTTATTTTAATCCAAAATGAGATGTTTTAATATTATATGATAGAGATATGTGTTGTAAGTCATAAATTGATAAAAATGATCAATGTGGTAGGTATTAAGATATAAATCAACAATGTGTTATTTGTTAAGGCTATATAAAGATAAATGATAACTTGTATGCCGAGGTAAAGCATGCAAATGTATATAACTAATGTATAGACCAATATTATGGTTGTGTAGGACATAAACGGGATAAGATTTTATCAGTAGAGAAAAACGAGGACAAAGGCAAGTGTTCTACTCGAACTCAGTTTTGTAGTTCCTTGAACAATGATATATGTTATGCATTCATATAAATCATTTTGAAGTTCATTCATTATTGAACTGTTTTTGAGAAAAGTCGATGCCAATCTTGATTCGGCTAGACATATGTGATAATTCATGTTGAACTCAAATATTCATTATTATGTTCTTCAATCCATATTGTTGTAGTGCAGAATCTATGAAATGATGTAACATAACAACGCTAATATAAAGAGGGATAAAGGAAAAAGGGGAAAATAAATCCCATGACGTGGTTGCGTCGTTAGATGTTTATGTTGTGCATAATATAAAAGTACGATAGGCTGATCACTTAAAGTACACATCTGAAATGAAATACAGTCTTATGATTGAACTGGGCAGTATCAATATTTATGATTGGTATTGTTCTTAACGAGTTCTTAGTCGTGTGACTGTACAATTAGCAAGATTCATGTTTCAAGTTAATCGTTCAAAGATTTATGTTATATTCTTAAGTTTTTCACCGAATCCTTTAATGGTTTAATCTTATTGTAACAGATTCTATTTCATTACTCTGAAATATCATGTCATGAATTGTTTATGTACTTGCTGAGCTATTTTATGCTCATTCTTGCTTTACCATGATATTTCAGTTTAACCCAAACAAGCCAAGGGGTCAGGTACGGATAAAGGGAAAGGGGAGGCCAATAAGCAATTGTTGTATAGCTATAGAGTCATTATAAATGTAATGTTTTGTATAATGTCAGTTGTAAATGTTTGTAATGTATAAAGGTCTGTAAACCTGGGATAGTTATGTAATATTGTAAATAAAATTATGTTATTCTGTAATTGAATGGTAGAATAATATCGTGAGCACCGAACTCGTGGTTCAAGGGACCCGAATTTAGGGGCGTTACAGGTTGGTATCATAGTTGATAGGTTATAAACCCTAGGTGGGGAAACCTTAGAAATATGACCGTAAGGAACATAGTATAGCTCATTTAGAGCAATATAGAAGGTGAAATGTAGGAAATGTTAAAGTTAAAAACTTTCACAATATATGTTATGTGCTATGTGTTACGTGTAATAGAGGTAAGAAAAATTGCATGGAATTAAAATAATTGTTCTTGTGATTTTATAGTATGTCAGATATTGGAGAATCCAGTGGGGTAGTAAAGGAAGAATGTCGGGATATTCAGGTGGATGTAGTGACTACTGTACCAATTGAGCCAATAGTACCAGCTAAAGACAGTGGATATGAAGAAGATCCAGAAAAACTGGAAGAAGTCTCTGATGGGGCATTACCGGAGAACGCGTCATCCGAGCAAATAAAAACTGACCAAGAATGGGTAACTGGTCTGATATAGCAGAACAGTGAATTTGTAGACTGAATTATGGAATTAGAAACCCAGGCAGTAAAATGGTAAACAACTTTTTAGCAAAATGAGATGGCAGTGCAAATGTTGGTTAATAGAAATATGGAGCTGGGGGATAAGTTGAGGTAGGAAGAACAGAAAGTTCAAGAATTTAGAAACGAGAAGGAAGCTTTGGAGGCTAAACTAAGGGAGGGAACTGCTGAGATTGATAGGGTTAAATTATACGATATTTTTATTCCCTAATATTTAGTTTTTATATTTATTGTGTGCTTAAATGTTTAATTATTTAGTTTGTTTTGGTTTTAATAGGTTTTATATGATTTTAGTTAATTTGCGTTAATTTAGGTAATTTTATAGTATTTTTATATTTATGTGTTTTTATTTATTTTTAGTATTTTAGTTGTTTTATTTATTATTATTATGTGTTTTTAGGATTTTTATTTTTATATTATTTTATTTATTTTATATTTGATTTTGTAGGGAAATAAAAGTCTAATGGCATTTTTGTAATTTCAGCAAAGCTTGAGGGACTAAACTGTAAAATCAGCAAAGGTCGGGGGTAAATATGTAATTTCCGAAAAAGTCGCGACCGCGCTATGCGCGCCAGGAACTGCCGCACGAAGAAAACGACGTCGTTTTGATTAGCGGAAAAGACAAGCGGCCGCGCAATGCGCGACTATGCAAATTTGGATTGGGCGCGTGGCATCGACGCGCTAACGGTAAAGAAAGGAAAAGGTGGCGTGGCGGCTGTCTCTACTCTTTCTCTCTCTACGCGTGGCGGCTGGGTCTTTATTCCTTTTCCTTCCTTATTTTGGATTTTCTACACTGCAATGCAACAAATCAGTAGAATAAAAATCCGATTTTAATTTGGAAAAGGAAGCAATAATTCTTTATTTTATTTTTAGTATTTTATTTAGAGTTCCAATTAGGGTTTGGATAATAATTATTTTATTTTTCTTTTATTTTTAATTGTAAATCCTACTATGTTTAGGAGGATTTTGGAGCCTATAAATAGAGGGCTTGATACACAATGTAATACACAACTTTTCTTAGAATAAAAATTCTCTCTTCTATTCTTTAGTGTTCTCTATTATTATGAGTATTTAATTTATTTTTCTTGGTTTAAGTGATTGAAGCCATCAAGATTTATACACTGTGAGATCTAATTTATTTTAATTGTTCAATTTCTATTTTGAGTATTGAATATTTTCCTGTGTTTAACTTTATGATTAATTCGTTTAATTGCTATGATGCATACTAGTTTATTATTCGTTGAAATCTACTGCTAAATTAAATATCAAATCCGTAATTGTTTGGTCACTTTAATTTGCGAAGCAACTAAGATGAATAATTATTTTGCTTATCAAAATATTATTTTATCTTAGGAAAAATATTCATCTAAATTAAATGCAGACGCTTGGATTGTGTTGTTTAGTTCAACGATCTCTCTATTTCTTTATGCTACTACTAGGTTAAATATTTAGCGCTTGTCTGAGATTATTTAGTAGTAAGAGTTATTTAGATCGCTTGTTTCTGCTTAACTAAAATTAAGGAGAGATAGGAAAATTATTCGAATGGGAGTAATTATTCCACGTTGAATATTTAAAATATGAATTGATTTATTCTTGCATCAGTGATCAGTTGCAAATTCTTGATGGTGGATGTTAACTTAAATCAAGGCTTTTTATTCTTGTTTACTTCTTGCATATTTATTTTAGTTAATTTTATTTAAATTATTTCTTTAATTAAAAACCCCCCAATTTTAGTTTACAAAAACATAAAATTAAATTAATCATTCTCTGTGGGATCGACTCTTACTTACACTACTACATATTTATTTTTCCAAAGTAAGATTTTATTTTTGGGTGTTTACGACATCATACCAGAGATCGCCAGGTACGAACATGCCGGGTGTGACGCCCCGAGATCCCACCTTCCTTAATTAAGTCCAATTATATCTGGATTACATAGTGATTAACTTAAACCTTATTAACCGGGATCCCGTGCGTCAAAACTTAACCTTTGACCTTTAAAACCATTGAGTTGACCATAAATTCAGTCCATATTTTTTTTTAAAAACTTAATTTAACTTACATTCCTTACCTGTCTCAGGATCGCAACGTTCACTTTACCTTTCATTAAACTTAGGTCAAACAGTTAACAATTTTGACCGAGTCTATTTCAATTCATAATCAAGTATATTAATATTTACATAACCTGTAATAAAAATTTCGCCATGATCTGTCTATACATGGCCCGCTTGCATATACCTATCGTGCACCTACTACTATTCATATATATCTGTATACATTCAACAATATCATGCATATCCCGATTCATACATCTATACCATACATGCGAGTTTCATTATATTCATACTCGACTTACATCATTATTACAATCATCTTGCCTCAATTCATAACTTAACCAACTAGTACATAACTTGCTCATAAATAACTTTATATTCATTTACTTTACATAATATTACACGGGTACATATAACCAATTTCCTTTATGCTTGTCCACTTATTCACATTCTTTACCTTTAGCATCACCGGAACCTCCGGCCTTCTTGTGCTTTACCTGAAAAGTTAGTACATAGCAAGAATGAGCACATAGGCTCAGCAAGTAATTCAGTTAACACCTTTCATGCTCACAATTTATATATGCTTCATGCTTCCTTATCTCAATGTACTATGCTTAGTGTCACGTAACTCATTTAGCACTTAACCACATAATTGCACGTAAGGCACATTCAATTCTTATGCTATCACGTAACTCACATAGAATATCTAATACACATAAGTCTGAAAAACTTGCATGTACGCCTTTATTTTACTTAACCTTTACTTTTCGTCGTCCTTTCATATCCGTCTTGTCGGCTTGCTCATTTCGAGTGCTATCTGTAAAGAAGCAACCTATATTCATTATTATAGGATCATAGCTTATATAACTTTTCAAACTTATCTCATAAATACACGATCATTCGTCTCAAATCCTTTCACATTTGATGTATTATACCTTACATAAGTTAATAATACATCCTAGTTCGTTCCCGACCTTTTTCATAACCTTTAGCATGCTTTAACTTAGCTTTAGGCATGTTACATTATGCCATTCATTATCTCATTACACCTTAACACCCTTTACATAGTCCATTTTTATCAATCTAGGGTTTACATAACTTATCTCCATCATTTAGAATCAAAACATTTCATTTCGGGTCAAAAATATCATTTTTTTTAAACTCTGTCCTCCATGGCCCCGACCGGCTTTTGGCCTAAGAAACCATGGCCCCGGCCGTGAACTCTCAGCCAAACTTGGCCCCGGCCGTGGTTTTGCCTACAAAAATCTGGCCTAGGCCGTGGCCCAGAAATCTGAAATTTTGATTTTTGCTGCTGCTTTGGTGAATTTTAATTCTTTAACCGTACATCCAATTGACACCAAATTTGGTACACATGTAGACCTCATACCATAGTATTTTAAAATATTTTCCTTTACCTCATTTGGATCTTTAAAATTAGAGATACACTTGCCCATAGGAGGCCTGTTCAACTCAGTTTCAGACTTAGAAAATTTTCTTAACTTCAAAACTCACTTTTTACCAACTTGGTGATTTTTGGCCATAAGCTTTAAAACTTCATTCTAACACTTGACATAGTTCATATAACCTATATATGACATGTCCAAACTTTCAAAACTCTAAAACTTCGCACGAGGCGATAATTGTCCGTTAAAATCCATTTTGATTCGAAACGATTGATTTCGATCGTTCGAATCGTCTTTTCGTTCAAATTCCTATCCGTTGATTACCAAATCAACCAAAACACATGTAATAACATAAACATGAGTCGTTGGACTCCATTTCACCTTTAAATGCTCAAAATTGCCAAAAATCACACCTTAGGTTGTATTTTCATCCAATTTCAAAACTTTTCATTTTCAATGCTTAAACTCAATTTCAATCCTTAACTCCATTTTTGGTACCACTTACTTCCAACACCTCTTTTAACACACATAGCACATAAATAACTTGTACGAGCCTTCAAAACATTTATAACTTTTCATTTGAATTTCTTTTTCCAAAATAACTCGTTTTAGGCGTCGGCGAACGTTTTAAAATGTTTAAAATCCTCAACTGTCGCCATAGACGCCAAATAACTTCCAAATCATTTCAAACATGTATATTAACATCAAACTTAGCTTTTTGGCCTCATTTGATCACCAATTACACAAAATGGCCAAATTCACACATGGGTGACATTTTTACCCAACTTTTCAAAACTTAACTCTTGAACCTCTTTTGAATTCTCAACTATACACATTAAATTCATTAACACATATACATTTAACCACTTTATACATTACATAACTTCTATATGAATCTTTCAAATCACTTTACAGATTATTACGTAGTCTATACACAAAGTATAGCCTAATATTCAAACTTTTCCACATATGTCATGCTTTTAAACCATTTATGAACTTTGGAGGATATCTAGCATAAAAGTATACATAATTTTTACAGGATCAACACCTTTATTTAGGGTTTCATCAATTCCAACAACAATTAACACATGATCCTCCGTAAATCATGTTTTCTAGCTTTGAATTTAGACATAAATAGTACACCACCTTTGTTACACAACTTTCAAGCCTAGGGTTTTATCATCTACCCATCAAATAGCATGTAACTTCACATAAATCACATAATAAAGCCATGTATTTCAAAGATTCATGCATGGCTATACTTGTTCTTGAATTTAAACATATGAACATCAAATTTTTCATGACTTGAACCACATAATACCTTCTTTAAGCTTCTTCCTTCTAGCTATAAAGCTTGTTCATGATGTGAGCTCTACTTAGATGACTTCATAAGCTTCTCTTAATCACTTTCCTTGGATTCTTGTAAGCTCTTGACAAACCCTAGACTTGCTTCTTCCTTCTCTCTTTCGAACTCTCTCTCTTGCTAGCAACATAAAATGAGAATGCTCCTAACTTTGCTTACATGCTATATACATATATTATCTCAATCTCCAACACTTAACCATCTTGGTTAAGTTAACTCATGTGTGGTTAAGGTTACTTAAGTCATTTCTCATTGCTAATTATGGACATAATGGTCAATAATCCATCCTAGGATACCATAATTATTCCATCATTTTTCAAGGGCAACAAGGTCATTGTTACCAAAAATATAGAGAATTAAATCACAAATAAATCATAACTTGGTTAATTTTGCACCAATTCAATTCCATTTTGATCCAAATTTGATTTCTTAACCTTGAATTTATTCCACAATTAATAAATTCATAATTGACTTATCCCAAAATACTTGTCACACTTCAAAATTGAATTCTATAACTTAATTATCACAACATTTTTCAAAACTACTCATCATTTCTCATTCGAACCTTCTTGGTTCCATATTAAATAAATCTCAATTTTTAACCTCTCAAATAACCATAATGTTCACCTTTCCATACACCGCTTCCCCGAGAAGCTAATCTCAACCGGATTATCAACATCTATCGTCATTTATCCTTTTAATCTCATAATATCATTTTACGATCGTTACGTTCTTTCGCTTATTTACTTATATACATAAACCAACTTTGCATCTTAATTGCATCCAACATGCTTTCTATTCATGTATGTGGTATTACATTCTGTACTTACAAATCGCAATAACGCTAATCTTATAACAATCAATTAACCTCAATTTCATGATAGCTTTCAAATATGCCTATATCATTCCTTTAATATTCTGTTCATTCCTAATATGTCAATTTGGTCAAACTGTTTCTTCCTTTCTGCACATACCTACATACCTTAACTTGCCATTTTTATATCCTCGCCTCTCCAGGCCTATTCATTTAGCTTGCTATCAATATCTATAACTAATGCATCAATTCCACTCTACATTCTTATTTCATTTATTTTCTAACATTAACTTTTCTTCCTCTACCTGCTCAAATACATACATATACACATACCTTCCCAGCTGACACATCACATCGTCTCTTATCATAATTCCTTTCACATTGCCTTAATGTGGCATTACAATCAATTCTTTATCTTAATTCTACTATATTAACATTTAATAATTGGAATCCATTTCCTTACTAATTAATCATCACAGGTCATCTATAATACATTCTTTAACTACAAAATAACTTTAATCACATAATAATACATTAATCACATATCGAATCATATTTAATTAATCTTACACTTTCTGTCATTCATAACTAGGTTTTAACTATTAACATCTTTTTAATTCACCATAATACTTGTTTAGAAATCTTGTGAAATCCTGGGGTGTCACACCGGGGCTAAAGCAATAAGGAGGGTAAATTTAGTGGAAGAGGAAGTGAGGGCTAAGAAAGCCAAGATAGACAACATGGGTGTAAAAATTGATGATATGAGTTATGCTTTTCGCACAGCTTTTGGAAGGGCACAAGATAAGGTGTACTACCACCTTATAGAATATAATCAGACCAGTAATACCTTGGGCAAGTTGAAGATGATTGCTATTATGGACGAAGAATATGAAGACGCAGTTCGGCGTGGAATGCTTTCATAGGATATATGTAATAGGTGTATATGGTTATGTATATATCTACGTGTGTATGTAATGTAAATCCCTAGCTTTTGTTATAAATTGGGATATGTTGTATTATGTAACCTCTTTTGTTCTAAGGAGAGAAGTTCTAAGTTTGTTGTATAGAGTTATGAAATGTGAATCCTGACTTTTGTAGTCTAAAGGGATAGAAAGGTTTATTATAGCAATATGCTAAATGTGATGTATGGTGCTAGGCACTAGTCAATTTGCATATGAATATAAAGTTGGTTATTAAATGTGTTTTGAGGGCTATGTGTTTAATGTACATGAAAATGTAATATGCGAATGATAAAATAATAATCATTATATAATTGTTAAATAGAAATGCGGCCTAGACAAAGAAATGTGTTTTAAATGCTCCAGAAGAGCCAGTTAATCTCATACAGTAATTTGTTGATTTGTTGATAGGAGTTTTCCAAAGTAGAAACCGTAATCCCGCGGATGCTCAACCTGTAACAGCTCGAATTGCTACATTTAAAGATTTTAAAGCTATAGGAGCCCCGGAGTTCAAGAGGACAATGAATCCGATAGAGGACCAGAATTGGGTAATTGAAATGGAGAAAGTGTTTGAAGTAGCTAATGTTGCAGAAGAACAGAAAACTAACTTTGCTACTTTTATGTTAAAAGGAGAAGCCAACTATTGGTGGGGAGTTAATAAAGAAAGATTGGGAACGGGAGTAACATGGGAAGGATTCAACTAGATGTTCTTAGAGACTTAATTTCCTCCGATAACCCAAGACATGATGGAAGTACAATTTCTGGAATTAAAACAAGGAAACATGACTGTGACCGAGTATGCAGCTAAATTCAACGAGTTAGCAAGATTTGTTCCACATCAGGTAGGCACAGAACAACAAAAAGTAAAACAATACGAACACGGATTGAAGTCGTGGATTTACAGCAAGGTTTTAATGTTTCAGATTATGACCTTTACTAGGGTGTTGAAGAAAGCTATTTTAACTGAAGGAGGCAGTGGCGCCTTGACAAAGTACAAGCAAGAATACCGTGGCAAGAGAGGTGATGGGGCCAATAGAGAAGGAAGTAGTGGAGGAAGCAGTTCTTATAAACGGAAGTAGAACAACAATAGCAACACCTCTAGAATCAAGTAAGGAGAACAGAAGAAGAAACTAGAACTGTGTGCCACTTGTGGAAAGGGACACTCGAGAGTATGTTTGAAGGGAAAGAATGTTTGTTTTAGGTGCGGTCAAGAAGGGCATATTGCACCGAATTTCCCAATTCCAAAAGCAAACAAAGGATGTTTCCATTGTGGAGAATTAGGGCATCAAATTAAAGATTGTCCAAAGAAGAAAGCTGATGGGGGAAGTGGAAGTAAATGAAATACCAGTGGAAAGCTGGCAATTGGCAGACTTGCATAGTTGGGTAGACTGACAACACGTACATTCAATGATAGTACAGGATGCAGTAGCATCAAAAGACGTGGTGTCAGATATCATTCATATCAATAATATAAACGCTTATGTATTATTTAATTCGGGTGTTACCTACTCTTTTTTATCTGATGAGTTTGCAAGAAGATTGAATTTACCTTAGGTAAAGTTAGAAAACGTGTTAAATATAGAAGTAGAAAACAAAGAAGTGATTCAGGTGGAGAATATTCATCGAAATTATTGTTTGACTATAAAAGGGCATAAGCTAACAGTCGATTTAATTCCTACTCGGTTAGGAGAGTTTGATGTAATACTTAGCATGAATTAGTTGTATAACCACGGGATGGTGATTGACTGCCAAAAGAAATGTGTGAACCTTCAGAATCCTATCGAGTCTAAGGTAGTATTATATGGTAGCAAATCGCCTAAGTAAGAGTCGATCCCACAGAGAATGATTAATTTAATTTTATATTTTTGCAAACAAAAGTTGGGGGGTTTTTAATTAAAGAAATAATTTAAATAAAATTAACTAAAATAAATATGCAAGAAATAAATAAAAAGAAAAAGTCTTGGTTTAAGTTAATATCCACCATTAAGAATTTACAACTGACCATTGATGCAAAAATAAATCAATTAATATTTTGAAGATTCACCGTAGAAAGAACTACTCGCAGGTGGAATAATTTTTCTCCTCTCTCCTTAATTTTAGATAAGTAGAGCCACGTGGTCTAAATACCTTTATTATTAAACAACCTCCAGCACGTGCTAAAGATTTAATTTAATAGCAGCATAAAGAATTAGAGAGATCGTTGAACTAAACAACACAAGCCACGTGTTTGCATTTAATTTAAATGAATATTCTTCCTAAGATAAAATAATCTTTTGATCTGCAAAACAATTATTAAACTTAGTTGCTTCACAAATAGCAGTAGATTAATATGAATAATAAACTAGTAGCGCTCCTAGCAATTAAACAAATTAATCATAAAATTAAGCATAGAAGAATATTCAATAATCAAAATATAAATTGAACAATTAAAGTAAATTAGATCTCACAGCGTATAAATCTTGATGGCTTCAATCACTTAAACCAAGAAAAATAAATTAACTACTCATAATAATAGAGAACACTAAATAATAGAAGAGAGATTTTTTATTGTAATAAGAGTTGTATGTTACATTGTGTGTTAAGCCCTCTATTTATAGGCTCCAAAATCCTCATAACCCTAGTAGGAAATACACTTTCCAAACCCTAATATGATTTAAAATAAAAATAAAAATAAAAATAAAAGAAAAAGAAAAAATAATTATTATCTTAACCCTAGTTGAAATTAAAATCCAATTTGGAATCAAAAGTAGCAAAATTTTGAAATAATCTGATTTTGGGAATTAACGTGCCAAACAAACGCATCCTTCGCTACAGTAACCGTCACCATCAGCCGCCCGCGCGCATTGCGCACCCCTTAGCCCAAAACGACGACGTTCTGATCCTTTTCTTGCCACTGTTCCGCTCACTGCGCGCATTGCGCGGGCTGCTTTCCTTTAAACTGCAAAACGACATCGTTTTAATCCTCGCCTGCTGATGATTTATGCGCATTGCGCGGATGTTTGTAGCCGTTATTACGAAAATGCCACCGAGCGGTTTATTTACAATTTTGCCATTCCGCTGCTAATTTACCATTTTGCCACTAGATCTTTGCAGAATTTATGAAATTGCCCCCAAAGCTTATTTTTCCTACAAAAATAAATATAAAATAATTAAAAATAAATAAAAATAATAAAAATAATAAAAACACATAATAACAAGTAAAACACCTAAAATACTAAAAATAAATAAAAACACATAAATAAAAAGAAATATAAAATTACTATAAAATTACCTAAATTAACTAAAATCCTATAAAACCTATTAAAATCAAAATAAGCTAAATAATTAAACATTTAAGCATACAATAAATGTAAAAACTAAGTATTAGGGAATAAAAATATCGTATAATTTCACTCTATCAAATACCACCACACTTAGCTTCTTGCTCGTCCTCGGGCAAAATAAAAATTAAAACTATAAAATTAAAACTAATAACCAAACAACTTACTTGAGCAACAGATCAATATAAATTTCAACCTCAGCCTCAAAGATTTTTTTCAATGATAACTCAAAGAAAATTTTAAAATATGCAAAGATCAAAATTTTAACATATTTATTAATCTTACTCTACTCAAGATCTTTTATGTGTGTGTGTGAATCCAAATGTATCAAACTAATCAAAATTCAGATAAGTTTCGGTCATTAATTACCTTATAAAAGATATATAATAAAACTCAATATATTTATTCTTCTCATCACTCTTCGCTAATACAGACAAATATAGATCAGAAGATCAAAAGGTTTCAAACAAGTATATACACTAGGATTATTAATATGCATTTTTTTAAATATTTTTTCATTTTTTTTTCTTTTAATGTGTGCATTTTATGCTCCATCCCATTTTTTTTCTTTCTTCATTTTTTTTCATGGTGAGTGCATTTTATGCTCCATCTCACCAGCGAGTGCATTTTACGCTCCATCTCGTTTTTTCATGTGTTTATGAGTGAGTGCGTTTTACGCTCCATCTCAACCCACCACATAATAATTTTTTTTCCAATAATAATCCTAGAAAAATTACCTAAATCATCTCCTCCAAATTATATTTTGTCTTATATTTCACTTCAAATAATGATCAAATAAGATATAGAGTTCAAAAATATCTTTCATAAACATTTAACCATTTAAACTTTCTCTTAATTAAAATTAGCTCAAACAAATGGATATAAGTGCATAAAATTTAAAAGATCTTAAGCAAAGTAATAATCAATAAAAAGTCAAAAATTCAAACTAAGTAAAAATTTATTATTTTTTCAAGAGTTATTAAAATAAAACTAAAAATTTTATCATTGGCTAAAAATTAAAATTCAATTAACTCATTGCTCAAGTGACACATCCTAAAAATAAAATAAAAAACTACCCCGTTTTCGTAAGAAACATGGTTACACTTAACACGTGCAACAATCCTTTAAACCCAAGGTTACCCCAAGTGGACGAGTTTTGTCTCGTGGAGGTTTGCAGTGAATTTACCCACAAAATTCAAAATGTCAAAAATTTTAAAATTTCCTAAAATTAAAACAATTTTTTTTTAAAGAATATAAAACAAAATTTTAAAATTCCCTAAAAATAAAATAAATATCCTAAATCCTTTCCCCCACACTTAAAATTTACATTGTCCCCAATGTAAACTATAATGCAAAGAAACAGGCATAAATAACTAAAATCAAAAATCAAAAAGAAAGAAAATTATACTCTCCTTAGGTTGTCTCCCAAGTAGTGCCTTTGTTTATTGTCATTGGCTTGACAACATGATAAATCATCACGTCACTCCAATTCCATAAATTTTGAGTACCCCATCCATCACGTTATTCTTCATTGGTAGATTCAGTCTCCCTTGCACGTGACATAAATGTTTTACTCCCTCTTCAACGAATAAATATTTAACATGAGTGGAGAGAGTGTTTATATTTAGAATGTAATCCTGCAAAACAAAAGATGAAAATATGTCGTGAGTAACAGGAAATGGAATGGAATTAATTACATTATTATCAAAAATCATTGGCAAAGAATTTAATTGAGCTGCAACCTCCTTCAAATCTTGTTTCAGCTCAATTGTTTTTTCTTCCTTTAACTCCAAATTGTTGATAATTGTCATCTCTAACTTTTCCTTATTTATCTCCTCAACAACTTTCACCACCTTAGGCATGTCATCATAAAAAATAACATCATTGTCTACATTAATATTGTCCACTTCATTGATGTTGTTTGCTTTCTCTTACTTCGGTGATGGAGAAACTGTCTTTTCTGGATCTTCTATATCGTTACCACTTTTTAACACTTGTACACTTGTATTCTACGTTAGATTATCCACCGTTTGAGAAGTTACTTGCATAGAACTTTGCTCCTCCAATTGATCGATTGCGATTTGTCCCATTTGAGTACCCAAACGCTGAATAATTGCATTAGTTTCTTGAATACGTGCCTGTATTTCTTGTTGAAATTGCAAAGTATCCTGTTGAAATTGTAAAGTGTTAATTTCAGTTAATTTAATCATATCCTCTAAAGACATATCAGAATTAAATGATTGACTCTGTTGTTGTTGGGGATATGGCTGCATGTATTGTTGATAACTTGAGAAATTCAGATTTGTAGGCGGATTTATTTGTGGATTCTCATGGCCAAAATTAGAATGATCCCCCATCTTGAATTATACACGTTTGAATATGGATCATATCTCCATTGGGGATGACCATGGAAACCACTTGCTACATTGACTCGATCATAGGACTTCTCTTGAAGAATGGGGCACATATTACTTGAATGTCCTACTACCGCACAAATCTTGCAAGCTTCCACCGGTTGCGCATTACCTGCAGCCCATTGATAAACAAGAGAAGTTAAAGTATCAATTTGTTGCTCAAGAGAAGAGATAGTTACCTTATTGACATAATCGTGCCTGAATTCCATCTTGAACCTACACAACTAAATTAAATTATGAAAATCTAAAATAAAATAAAATCTAAGAAAAATTACTAAATTAAATACATATTTACAAAAGTACAAAATTAAATTAAAATCATTCCCCGGCAACGGCGCCAAAATTTGGTGTGATGTCGCAAGCACCCAAAAATAATATCTTACTTTTGAAAAATAAATATGTAGTAGTGCAAGTAAAAGTCGATCCCACAGAGAATGATTAATTTAATTTTATGTTTTTGCAAACAAAAGTTGGGGGGTTTTTAATTAAAGAAATAATTTAAATAAAATTAACTAAAATAAATATGCAAGAAATAAATAAAAAGAAAAAGTCTTAGTTTAAGTTAATATCCACCATCAAGAATTTACAACTGATCATTGATGCAAAAATAAATCAATTAATATTTTGAAGATTCACCGTAGAAAGAACTACTCGCAGGTGGAATAATTTTTCTCCTCTCTCCTTAATTTTAGATAAGTAGAGCCACGTGGTCTAAATACCCTTACTATTAAACAACCTCCGGCACGTGCTAAAGATTTAATTTAATAGCAGCATAAAGAATTAGAGAGATCGTTGAACTAAACAACACAAGCCACGTGTTTGCATTTAATTTAGATGAATATTCTCTCTAAGATAAAATAATCTTTTGATCGGCAAAATAATTATTAAACTTAGTTACTTCACAAATAGCAGTAGATTAATATGAATAATAAACTAGTAACGCTCCTAACAATTAAACAAATTAATCATAAAATTAAGCATAGAAGAATATTCAATAATCAAAATATAAATTGAACAATTAAAGTAAATTAGATCTCACAGCGTATAAATCTTGATGACTTCAATCACTTAAACCAAGAAAAATAAATTAACTACTCATAATAATAGAGAACACTAAATAATAGAAGAGATAATTTTTATTCTAATAAGAGTTGTATGTTACATTGTGTGTTAAGCCATCTATTTATAGGCTCCAAAATCCTCATAACCCTAGTAGGAAATACACTTTCCAAACCCTAATATGATTTAAAATAAAAATAAAAATAAAAATAAAAGAAAAAGAAAAAATAATTATTATCTTAACCCTAGTTGAAATTAAAATCCAATTTGGAATCAAAAAGTAGCAAAATTTCGAAATAATCTGATTTTCGGAATTAACGCGCCAAACAAACGCGTCCTTCGCTACAGTAACCGTCACCATTAGCCGCCCGCGCGCATTACGCGCCCCTTAGGCCAAAACGACGTCGTTCTGTTCCTTTTCTTGCCACTGTTCCGCTCACCGCGCACATTGTGCCGGCTGCTTTCCTTTAAACCGCAAAACGGTGTCGTTTTAATCCTCGCCTGCTGATGATTTCCGCGCATTGCGCGGATCTTTGTAGCCGTTATTACGAAAATGCCACTGAGCGGTTTATTTACAATTTTGCCATTCTGCTGCTAATTTACCATTTTGCCACTAGATCTTTGCAGAATTTACGAAATTGCCCCCAAAGCTTATTTTTCTTACAAAAATAAATATAAAATAATTAAAAATAATTAAAAATAATATAAAAATACTAAAAATAATAAAAACACATAATAACAAGTAAAACACCTAAAATACTAAAAATAAATAAAAATATATAAATATAAAAATACTATAAAATTACCTAAATTAACTAAAAAATCCTATAAAACCTATTAAAACCAAAATAAGCTAAATAATTAAACATTTAAGCATACAATAAATGTAAAAACTAAGTATTAGGGAATAAAAATATCGTATAATTTCACTCTATCAATACTTATAGTGAAAGATTATGCAGACGTATTTCCAAATGAATTGCCGAGCCTTCCACCGGACAGGGAGATTGAATTTGTAATAGACCTTGTACTGGAAACTGCACCAGTTTCGAAGGCACCATATAGAATGACTTCAGTCGAATTGAAGGAGTTGATGGTTCAACTGTAGAAGTTGTTGGACAAAAAGTATATCCAACCAAGTTTGTCTCCTTGGGGAGCATCAGTTGTATTTGTAAAAAAGAAAGATGGATCGATAAGGCTTTGTGTCAACTACAAAGAGTTAAACAAAGTAACAATTAAGAATAAGTACTCATTACCAAGGATCGATGATTTGTTTGATCAGCTACGGGGAGCAAAGTATTTTTTGAAGATAGACTTGAGAAGAAGTTATCAACAGTTAAAGGTGAGACCTTAAGATATACCTAAGACAACATTTAAGACTCGTTATGGTCATTACGAGTTTCTGGTGATGTGTTTTGGTTTGACGAATGCACCAACTGCATTCATGGATTTGATGAATAGAGTATTCAAGTAATATTTAGATAAGTTCGTGGAGGTGTTCATTGATGATATTTTAATTTATTCGAAGACTCAAGAGGATCATGCTGAACATTTGAGAATAGTGCTAGGAAAATTGAGAAAAGCATAGTTGTATGAAATTTTTTCTAAATGTGAATTTTAGTTGGAAAGGGTGCAATTTTTGGGGCACTTGATTGATCAAGAACGGATATCAGTGGATCTTGCAAAAGTAGAGATAGTAATAAATTGTGAACAAATGAAGATACCTATAGAGGTGCGGAGTTTTCTTAGACTAGT
This sequence comes from Hedera helix, assembly GCA_947179155.2. Lineage (NCBI taxonomy): Eukaryota > Viridiplantae > Streptophyta > Magnoliopsida > Apiales > Araliaceae > Hedera > Hedera helix. The sequence goes on from OX359277.1 coordinate 10,635,941, forward strand.
AGGATATTACAAAAGATTTATCAAAGATTTTTTGAAGTTATCAGGACCTCTAACTAATTTGATCAGGAAGGCTGTAAAGTTTGTTTGGGCAAAAAAGTGTGAAGATAGTTTTATGGAACTCAAGAAAAGATTAAGTGAAGCGCCCGTGTTATCATAGCCAGATGATACTGGAGGATTTGTAGTATACAGTGACGCATCGCATAAAGGACTTGGTTGTGTGTTGATGCAACACGGTAAGGTCATAGCGTATGCGTCAAGACAGCTAAACGATTATGAAAAAGGATATCTTACCCATGATTTAGAATTAACAGCAGTGATTTTTGTTCTTAATATATTGAGACATTATCTGTATGGAGAGAAGTATGAAATATACATAGATCACAAGAGCCTGAAGTATATTTTCACCTAGAATGATTTGAATATGAGGCAGAGGAGGTGGTTAGAATTAATTAAAGATTATGATTTTGAGATTCTATATGTTGGGGAAAGCTAATGTTGTGGCCGACGCCTTAAGTAGGAAGGATCGGGAAAGGTTGGAAATGATAACTGCTCAAGAAGAGTTAATCAAAGAGATGGAAAGAATGGAAATAAAAGTAACATATCCGATGAGGTCGGAAGAGAAATTATATGTTGTAGAAGCTTATCCAACGTTGTTGGATAATGTGAAGGAAGCTCAGATTTAGGATCAAGAATGTTGTCAAATCAAAAAACATATATCCAATAGGCAAGAGACAAAATTCAAAATAGATGATAGTGGATTACTCATATTTGAAGGAGGAGTATGGGTACCGATAGTCTCTGAATTGAAAGAAGAAATTTTACAGGAAGCACATAATTCGAGTATGCAATTCATCTGCGTAGTACGAAAATGTATCAAGATCTTCGTTAACACTTTTGGTGGTCCAACATGAAGAAAGACGTGACAGAATGAGTTAGTAAATGCCTAAATTGTTAAAGAGTTAAGGCAGAACATCAGAAACCTAGTGGGCTACTACAACCATTAGAAATTTCATAATGGAAGTGGGAGCATATTATAATGGACTTTGTGGTGGGACTTCCAACTACGCAAAAAGGTTATGATGCGATATGGGTAATAGTGGATCGACTGACAATGTCTGCACACTTCTTGCCGATCAAGGTCAAATTCAACCTAGATCAACTAGCAAAACTTTACGTGAAAGAGATTGTGTCTAGACATGGAGTTCCGGTATCGATTGTTTCAGATCGAGATCCGTGATTCACGTCTAATTTTTAGAAGAGTTTCCAAGAGCGTGTGGGCATGCAGTTGAGGTTAAGTACGTCATATCATCATCAAACAGATGGGCAGAGTGAACGGACTATTCAAATGCTAGAAGATATGTTGAAAGCATGCGTAATGGATTTCATGGGTAATTGGGACGACCATTTACTGTTAGTTAAATTCTCGTATAACAATAGTTATCATGCGAGTATTGGTATGCCACCTTATGAGACATTGTATGGAAGGAAGTGCAAAACACATCTCTATTGGGACGTGGTAGGAGAACGTAAGCTTTTGGGACTAGAAATAGTGCAACAAACTGCAAAAATTGTCAAAATGATAAGATCAAGGCTCGTGGTAACATAAGACAGACAAAAGAAATATGCAGACTTACATCGATAGAAGATAGACTTTGAAGTAGGGTCCTATGTATTCTTGAAGGTATTTCTCTAGAAAGGGAAGATAAGATTTGGAAAGAAGGAAAAGTTGAGTCCGAAATTCATTGAACCTTTTGAAGTGCTGAAGAGAATAGGAGAGGTAGCCTACGTTGTGGCATTACTTCCAGAGTTAGAGCACGTACAAAATGTATTTCATGTTTCGGTATTAAGGCCGTATAGGCCGGACTATAAGCATGTAATAGAATATGAACCTATCCAGGTTTAGAAAAACTTAACGTATAAGGAAACTCCTATTCAAATTATTGACAAGAATGAGCAAATTTTAAGGAACAAAGTAATACATTTTGTAAAGGTAGTGTGGAGGAACCACAATGCTGAGGAAGCAACGTGAGATCTAGAGGAAAGAATGAAAAAGAATTATCCAAACTTGTTTGTATAACCTTATAATAGTAATTCTGGACACAGAATCCTTATAAGGAGGGAAGAATGTAATAATATGTAATTTTAAAAATATTGTAAATATTATAAATAAATAATGAAATTAAAATTTTGATGTGTGACAAGTGTAATTGAACAAGCAAGTTATGAATTGTTTGAGTATAGAATAATTTTTAAGCTTAGTGTATTTAATTTGGATTAAAAATGACTTGAAATTGATCAAAATGAGCAAGAAATGATTTCATTTGAATTAATTATCTAGGATTTTTGGCTATTGTCCAAAGTACCATTGACAACTTAAATAATGACCATGGAATCCTTTTAGTGTGTAACGTCCTTAATGCCATTAAATGTCTATGTGAATTGCCTTGATTACCCTTAACTAGGCATGGTTAAGCTAACTAGGTATAGTTAGTTGTTGGAAGATATACATACAACTTATGTATTTATATATATTTCAAGTATAAGCTAGTATTGGATTGTTTCATTTTATTTCATCTTTTATATCTCCAAAGTTAGCTAAGTTGTGGGAGTTGTAGAGAAAAAGAAGTGAAAAGCTAGGGTTTTGCTAGAAAGCTTGAGAGATTCCAGGAAAAGTGAGCAAGAGAAGTAAATAAAGTCATCAAAATGGAGTATCCAACACTAAGAAGCTTCATAGTTAGGAGAAGAAGAGCTCAAAGAAGTTAGTAAAAGTGTTCTTGCTCTAAAATTCATCATTTATGTGTTTAAATTCAAGATTTAGTGTACTCATGCATGTATTTATGATCAAACGAATGATTTATGTGAGTTATGTGCTTCATGCATGATTCATAATGAAATGCTAAGCTTAAGGGTGGTATTAAAAAGGTGGTGAGTTATATATGCATGTATTCAAGGCTAGGAAGCATGCTTTAAAAAGGATCATGGGTCAAATGTTGTTAGATATGGTGGAAACCTAGTTTGAGGTGATGATCATATTAGAATCATGTGAAAATTCTTGCTTGATAACATGATAGAATTATTGATAGATGAAAAACATGGCTTGTATAGGAAAAATATAATATTAGGCTATGTTTTGCATGTAAACCAAATCATAATCTGTAACATATATTAGAAGGTGCATAAAGATGTTATGTGAATACACAAAGTGTGTAAATAGGCTTTTGTCAATGTATATGGTGTATAGAGTTCAAGAACTCAAGTATAAGTTTAAAGGTGATTTGATTAAGTTAACAAAATTTCTACCAAAGGATGATTTTTGCCCATTTTATGTAATTAAGGGCGAAATTAAGCTAAATAACTAAGTTTTAAGTAAATACACGTGTTCGTATGGATTTGATAGTCATTTGGTGCTTATAGTAATAAAAGTGAATTTTAGACGTTTAAAAACGTTCGTCGGCACCTAAAATAAAATTTTTGAAGGCCTAGGCAAGTCATATACATGTGAGGCATGCTATATCATGTGTTAGAATAGAGGAATATGGTTTATAGCCAAAAATAGCATCAAAATTGGAATGAAATTTTTTCTGAAAAACTAATTATGTAGTACTGCGCTGGGATATGGCGTCGGGGCGCAGTTGGATTGCAAGGATTTCACTGACGACGCCTTCTGTCGACGCCGAGGCGTAGTTAGACCAAGAGCTTTTTGCTAGGGGCGAGGTTCTCGCTGCTGGGGTGCAGTCCTGATGTTTTTGAAATTTTCTTATTCTAATCCAAAATGAGATTTTTTAATATTATATGATAGAGATATGTGTTGTAAGTCATAAATTGATAAAAATGATCAATATGGTAGGTATTAAGATATAAATGTACAATGTGTTATGTGTTAAGACTATGTAAAGATAAATGGTAACTTGTATGGCAAGGTAAAGCATGCAAATGTATATAACTAATGCATGGATCAATATTATAGTTGTGTAGGACATAAACGGGATAAGATTTTGTCAATAAAGGTAAATGAGGAGAAAGACAAGTGTTCTACTTGAAGTCACTTTTGTAGCTCCTTGAACAATGATATATGTTATGCATTCATATAAATCATTTTAAAGGTCATTCATTATTAAATTATTTTTGAAAAAGGTCAATGTCAATCTTGATCCGGCTAGACATATGTGATAATGTTGAACTCAGATATTCATTGTTATGTTCTCCAATCCATATTGTTGTAGTACGGAATCTGTGAAATACTGTAACAAAACAACCCTAATATAAAGGGGGATAAAGGAAAAAGGGGGAAATAAATCCCATGGCATGGTTGTGTCGTTAGCTGTTTATGTTATGCATAATATAAAAATACGATAGGCTGATCACCTAGAGTACACATCTGAAATGAAATGCAGTCTTATGACTGAACTGGACAGTATTAGTCTGTATAATTGGTATTGTTCTTAATGAGTTCTTGGTCTTTTGATCGTACAGGTAGCAAGATTCATGTTTCAAGTTAATCGTTCAATGATTTATGTTATGTTCTTAAGTTTTTCACCGAATCCTTTAATTTTTCAATCCTATTGTAACAAATTCTATTTCATTACTTTAAAATGTCATGACATGAATTTGTTTATATACTTGTTGAGCTATTTTATGTTCATTCTTGCTTTAACATGATATTTCAGCTAAGCCCGAACAGGCTGAGGGATCAGGTACGGATAAAGGGAAAAGGGAAGGCTAGCAAGCACTAGATGTATAGCTATAGAGTCATTGTAAATGTAATATTTTGTATTATGTCAGTTGTAAATGTTTGTAATGTATAAAGGTCTGTAAACCTAAGATATTTATGTAATATTTTAAATTAAGTTATGTTATTCCATAAAGGAATGGTTAGGACTGAATGATAGAATAGTATCATGAGCACCGAACCCGTGGTTCAAGGGACTCGGATTTAGGGGCCTCACGACCATTCATTAGGTTGGACATCTAATTAATTTTTCCTTTGGGCCAACTAATTCTCTACAACTGAAATCATCAACCAAGCTAGGATTGGATCATATAGTTAGGGTTTAATTCCTTAAAATTAGTCAATTTTTTGAGTCTCGTAATTTTTGAATAGTAAATACGCTATTATACACAATATAAATGTTATCCGTGAATGTGAAATTTTAATAAAACAAAAATCGCTTTATGCGTGAATAGTATTTTTTGTGTTATTTTTTCAAAAAAAAAATATTTTTCTTTCACAATTCATTAACACATATATTGCATCACATAACACATCGATTATATCACAGAAATCATTTTCATTAATCATTTATGATTACATTACAAGCGTTACTAGAATTTTGGATCATTACTGTCTCCTTATCCTCTTTTCTACTTTGAGAGTAGTGATGATCCACTAAGAATAGATAGGTTAAAAAAATTGAGCTCACTAAAAGCTACTACAACTGAGATTCACAAAGAATATATAAGTCACTAAGACTTAGTACAGATATGTCACTAAGATCTAATCATGATCACTAATAGAGTGTTGAGATTTTATGTGCTGCTAATTTGCTTTAAGGTCTTCTTCAAATTTATTAGAAACATGTTGAGAATGTTAGAATCGTAAGGTGGAGTTCTTTGAAAACTTGAATTTTAGGCACTTGTTTCTTGAATAAACAATTGTTGTTTAGTGTTGTTGTAACAATCCTCTTATAGTCTCTCATTAGGATTCACCCGTTGGATTATTATTGTTGCTCCAAAAGATCTGTGACACTTGTCAATTTGTAATTCTTTTAACTTTTAATAGTTGTTTGTTGGGCCACAAGGCGTCGCTTTCGACAATACTATGTTTAGTGCAGCAGTAGATACTTGTACTTTGTTCTTGCTTATGTAGTTGTTGTAAAACCTTCACTCTTTCTTGATCCTTATCTCCAACACATTTGTAAATCAACTTTGAAATATATATGTTAAGGTTTATAACATTTGTCATAAAACTGCCGCTAACATGTCAGGATTTTGTACTCTACGATTTTGGTTTAACTGGCCTTTAGTGTAAAAACGTAGAGTTGACCCTTAGATCATTAAGTAACTCCACTCAATGATATATGTTTTACAATTTTCTTTGGCTCTACGATATGGCTCGATGATCTAGTACTTCACTTTATGATCTTATCTTCTACTCACGGAATACCAGTCTGCCTTAGGCAACTTTAGCTATCACAAAGATTACAAAACTATACCATACGATTTTGGATCTACCTAACGTATTAGATCTCTAACTAGGTTTTTTTTACATATAATTCTTATAAGAACTTTACAAAACTTACTTGAAATTACAAATATACATTAATATTATTTTTATTATCAAATCAAATAGAAAATGCAAGTGCTAATAAAGCCTTTGGAAATCATTTAGGTTTGAGGTGTCATTTCACTTTCGTAAAGTATCCCATCGTAGTATATGATTTTACTTTACAATCCATTGGTCACTCTACGATCTTCAAGATTAGTCATTTCCTCAAGTATAACTTTACGATCGTATACTTGCACTATTAGTCTCACAAGGCAAACTTTAAACACTTATATTTAACGTGGCTAATTCACTTATTAACTTGGTAAACCTAAATTCATCTAATAGTTTAGTAACCACATCAGCTAATTAATTTTTTTATTGGAATAAAATATAATTCAATGTTTTTATTTTGAAAATGATCTCTTACGAAATGATGTCTGATATCTACGTATTTAGTTCTAAAATGCAAAATAGTATTATAAGTGATAGTTATAGTACTAGTATTATCATAGAATATATGTGTAGATTTGAATTTAAACTTATACTTAGCTAGTTAGTTTTTCATCCAAAGAATTTGAATTATCAATTAGTTCTAAGGGAGACTTCTCGGGATACCATTGTCCTAAATTTTGAGTACCCTTAAGATATCTAATATTTTTCTTAACATGTATTAAATAAGATTCCCTGGGATTATATTGAAATGTAGCACACATACATGAGAGAACATTATATATTAGGTAGACTAGCAATAAGCTATAGAAGAGAGTCAACACTTTTACCTTATTCATCCTTATCTAGTTTAGTTGCAATTGTCACTGGAGTTTTCATAAGAGTAGCTGATTACATGTCATACTTCTTGAGTTAGTCCTTGATATGATTGGCTTGTTTGATGAAAATGCATTCATCAGTTTACTTCACTTGAAATCCAAGAAAGCAATTCAACTCTCCCATCATACTCATATCAAATTTGCTTTGTATAAACTTGGCAAATCCCACATAACTTTTCATCAGTAGAACTAAAAATAATGTCATCCACATAAATTTGTATTAACAATGTCTTGTCTTTGTACTTCCTAAGAAATAGTGTTGTCTACTCCACCTTTAATAAATTCTTTCATTATTAAAAATATAGTTAAAGTGTCATACCATACTCTAGATGTTTGTTTAAGTCCATACAATACCTTATCTAATCTAAACACGTAGTTGGGATAAGTTTGATCAATAAAACCTGAAAGTTGTTTTACATAAACCTCTTCCTGAAGTTCTTCGTTCAGAAATGCATTATTGACATCTATTTGAAAGACTTTTGAACTCCATGTGGGTTGCATAGGTAAGGAACATCCTTATACCTTCAAGTCTAAAAACTTGTACCAATGTTTCATCATAATCAATTCATTATTCATGTGAATATCCATTGATAACCAATCTAATCTTGCTATTTTTTATTACGTCATCTTCATCCATCTGTTTTTGAAGGCCCATTTTATATCAATGATGGGGTGATCCTTAGGTCTAAGAACCAATCTCTAAATCTGACTCCTTTTAAACTTGTTCAGCTCCTCTTGTATAGGTTCAATCCAACTGAAGTCTTGAAGAGTTACATTAATTTGCTTGGGTTCTATTTGAGCTAAGAAACCCAAGTAGAAACATTCATTCTATGTGCCATATCTTGTTCTAACTCTTGCATTAAGATCTCTAATGATTAGTTCTTGATAGTGATCTGTTGTCAATATTCTTCCAATTGGAACATCAGTCCTTCTGCATTCTTATTTGAGTTCTTCTGGATCACATTCTACAGGCTCTAGTATAGAGGGATCATCAATTCATAAAGTTTCTAAGTCTGATACTTGTTCTTGGACTGTTGGCTCTACAATTGATTCGTCTGGGTCTACGATCTCTAGGTTGTTGATCGTAGGGTCCTCCTGCTCTATGTTTTCTTATTCTTATTCTATCAATTCGTCAAAGACACTAGTCTTACTCAGCTCTATGATGTTAGTTTCATCAAATGTAATATGAATTGAAACTTTAACATTTAAAAGATTTTTATTAAAAATTCTATAAGTTGTACTCAGTAGAGTTGCCAAATAATATTTTTTCATCTGACTTAAGCTAAAATTTAGTTAGATAATTCTTACAATTGTTAAATATGTAACACATACAGTAAAAAATGTGAAAGTATCTAATGTTTGACTTTATTCCCTTTCGGACACTACAAGAAAAAAGAATTTTAATGACAAAAAAATTGTCACTATTACCATAAAATTTGCCACTAAAAGTTTTTAGTGACAATTTTTGTTGTCATCGGTGTGTCGCAAAAGGCTCGTCACAAATCACTTCAGTGGTGAAACTTTTATTTTGCCACTAATCAAAAACCATTAGTGACAAATAGAATTTGCCACAACATATTAGCCAGACAGTGACAAATATTTTTGCCACCAAATAGAAAAATAATTGCCATTATAAGAGTACATTTTGCCACCAATTCCTTTCTTTTTGCGACAATTAATAAATTTATCACAAATTTTCAATCCATTATTAGTGACGGATTTTATTTTGCCATAAATTTAAATTTCTTTTGCCATAAAGTCAGTCTTATCAGTAACAAAATTTAGAACTTATTGCCAAAGAAATATAAATTATTAGTGATAAAATTTAAAAATTTGAGGCTTCAGTGGCAAATTTAACATACAACGGTTACAATTTACAAAGCTTTATTTGTACCCTAGTTGTCGCAGTATATTTATATAATGCAAAATTATGATAACAAAAATACAATATCATGCCTTTTGCTCATTTCTCATCTTATCTATAATTTCAATATATATTAAACATCGCATATAAAAAAATTATAAGCATCAACAATGTCCTATTCTTGAAATAGATAATAAGATCTTTTATTACTGTAGAGAGTAATTTTTGTACATAAAAGTGTAAACATCCATCACACACACAATATCTCCTCCATAGATTAAATGCCATGGCAGGACAAATACCCAAAAAACTAAAACTCCATAGATTAAATGCTAGCAAATATATCAATAATCTAAAGCCAATTGTACCGATAGTTTGATCTATATTCATGATAACTGATAACAAGCTGTACCAAAATGTAAAGTTTCTAAAATCTCCAACTGTACCAAATATCCAAGACTACTAATAATCAGCGTACCAAAATATAAAGTATCCAAAATATCCAACTGTACCAAAATGTAGACTATCCAAAATCACGAACCACTATACCAATCTTTCTAAATATTGTTGTGATGCTACTTGTCCGCCAAAAAAATCTGCAAATTCATACAATGAAACGATAACATTCTTTTCTGGAGATAAATAATATTACTTGTACATAAATTCACACTGGAGATAACTAATACATATAACAATAATAAGAAGAAAAAAATGATATCATGTTTATATACCTGTTAGAATCATGCGAAAACCGAATACAGTTGAAAGTTAATAGTTTGTGAGAAACAACAATCAACATTACTGACAGAAAAAAAAAACTTCTGGAAGTTGTAACCAATGCTCTCTGTTGAATTCACTTTTTTGTGCAACACAAAACTTTCACGGCCCATAGATTCGATCTCCTCAGGAAACTGGTTATATCTCCATAACAAGAGGTTTTAAGAACCACCACAACATTAGAAGCCTAACTATCTAACAATGAAAGCAGCCATCGACACAAGCTAAGTCGACCCAAATTAAGGACTTCCAATGAACAAGATTTAACTACTGTAGAGAAAACACAATCAAAACCTTGTCAACATAGACAAATAGAGAAAACACAACCAACCCCTTGTCAACATAGACAAATAGATATGAAAACAAATAAAAAAACAATTAAGTTTTTTAATAAGAAGAAATAAGAACACTAAAAACTAGTAGTAAGCTTTCACAAGTAAAAATTAAATGAGAGCTATTAACTAGCTGCCTGTTCTCGAGGACACCGAGAGCTATTAACTAGCTGCCCTAGAAATGCTGTATTTTGGAATATATCAATTCTAGGAATTTTGTCCCATAAATTAGAAGGGACAACAATAAATGAACCATACTACAAGGAACACCAAAACAATCTTGCCAATTTGGTACAGTTGCACAATTCAGATAGTAGAATTCTGCAATTTTTACAAACTCTTCTTTTGTTGAAAGCAAATGTCTTTATTTAAAATAGGGGTAAGGGGAGGCTCAAAGTAAATCACTTTGACAAAGTACTTCAAGAAATCATATTGTTGTAAGTTTCCCCATAATTATCTGCAAATGCATATTCCTCTTTCGCAGTGAATTTTGATAGAACGAGTTGGAATTAACATATTCCTCGTACAGAAAAACAAGAAAACCAAAACAAGAAAATCACAAATTAAAGTTTTTCACAAGAATATGCAGGAATAATCGTAAGCAAGGAAGCTATAATCAAAATTCAAAGGGTAAGAACATGTCTCGTACATATTTCAGTTATGGAGGGAACTAAATAGCATTTACGTTTTTCAAAATGTTAAAGAGTTGGGAAGAGCTTAATATCCCTTCTGGGAGGCTGCCATGCATCAATTCAATTAATATCTTGAATTTAGATGACACTCGATTCTCCAATTGGTCATGTTTTGACATCATCACGGTCAATTTTTGGTTCACCTCCACTGCTTTTTTTTGCTTCCTCGGCTTCTTTCCTTACTTCTTCTGCTTCCTTCCTTGTAAAAACAAGTTCTTTCTTTCCTGACTCCCTTGCACTAGCCTTAAAAGTTGACGAAGAAGACTTAGGACCGTGTGTAGCATTTCTTTGGTCCTCTACTTCATCTTTTTCGTCATTATCTCCATCATAAGACATGTTCCAGAACTATAGTTGAGTTGATACAACATTACATGTCACAACGCGATAACCATGTCTGGGATGGTCTGGGTTCTTTATCTAATAGAGGCTGGCTTGCTTCTGGAATGTGGAGCCTGCACAAGCTTAGGGGAAAATAGTCAGCTGTTTCTTTATGAGATAAAACCCAATAAGAAAAAGAAAGAAAATACTTCATTCATTAGTCACCACCACTATCCCTTGCCAAAAGATAGAAGTTTTCACGAATCAAGCCGCAAATTAATTAAACCCAAAAGTTATAAATTAATGCCAAAATTAGTAATATAAGAAGCCTCAGTACTAGTGCTTAAACCTTGTAGTATAGTGCTAAATGAAAATTTTGAAAAGATTAAGCTAAAGTTTAAATTATTGTAAGTTGCAAGTGCAGAACATACCCAAAAATAAAATATATCCATGTGCAATCTCAAAATATTTAAGAAATAATAAAGGAACCTCTTTTTTCCCATAATAAAAGAATAATCACTTTAGAATATTTGAATGATATACTACATGTGGTCCATACTGCAAATGAAGCTAATAAACACTAAATTTAACTATAAACAACTTCCCCCTTTTTATACCTAGTCTATCCCCCAGAAATTCCTATCATTAAATCGTTTAACAAATGGTTTTTATCTACTTCAGTAAGCTTCATTATTAAAGATGAATATTAAAGTTTAGCCTTTGAGGGATTTGCTTCCATAAAGCCTCAACTAATTTTTTTTTATAAGACTCTAGTATTATTTCTATAATCACAAATGCATATGCACAGCAATCAATAAACACCAATAATTCTCCCTAAATCAGAACTTTAACATAATACTATAAAACAAAAGGAAAAGACAGTAACCAAAATTGAGAGCCAAAAGCAAACATAAGTTAAAAGAATTGAAAAACATAACATAGATCTGCATGTTTACCTTTTCAAGACATAAATATAGACAAAAACATATATAAATACTATAGAATAGGGATTACCTGTATTATTATGCCCTAACTGGAGCAATCTCTAGACCAAAAGAGTTGTAACATATAAACATTAAGTAAAGTATTACAACATTAATTAAGATGTGAAATTAGTAGATGAATTAAAAATAAAATAAAATAAGTTGAATGAATGAATGAGTGGGTCATAGTAAATCCTCAATTTTCCAACTAATACGCTCAAATCCCACCAAACTCCTAAATTTAACATAAATAAACTAAAGTACATAAACAATTAAATAACAGACCCCCCAAAAAATTTCATAACAAGCAAATACATATATACAGGGAGGTAATGAGGCGAACTGAAAAAGCCATCCTAAACATAAGAGCAGTATAAATGTATATGAACTGGTAAAACAAGAAGATTACATAAATCAGCGGAGATAGATTTATGCAAAAACAGACATGAGACGATAGATGGATTAGAGTAAGAATTAAGAAATTTCATTCGGTCACACTTAATAGGAGACAATACTTTAAAAGTGTCCACAGACATAGCCCCATACTGAGTTCGAAAGAATTTTAATGGAGAAAGAGAAATTTAGTAGGGACTAGGGAGAGAGGAGAAGAAAATTGAACACGGAGAACGCGATGGACCCAATAATATCCTAAGGTGGACTCTAAATGTTTCTTAATAAATATACATTTGATTTGATTAGAGATTATAGTTACTTGGCAAAAAATATTTATTTTTTATCGTCTCTTACTTAGTAAGAGAAAAATATAATTTTAAATTATTTAAAATATATTTAAATAAAATTAATTTTTTTTAAAACAAAAATAACCTTTTCAATATTATAAAATCCTTCTTTTATAACTCGCTGCTGATGATCTTGCTGCCTTTATTCATCAAATTGAAGATAAGGGGTTGGATATTGATGATGTTAGTTTTTGTTATGGGAGGAGATTTGGGATCAGCATGCATTTCGGCTAGCGTAGAGTATAGTATGGTTTGGTGTGGTTGAAAGTTCACATCGTAAATAAAATTGCTCAAGTGTAATTTGACAAATTCAAAATCCGCACATGAAACCGCTTGTGATTGGTACAGTGCGCTTTTAAAATGTGCAGTAGACTTTCATTTGATGCAGTTTCGGGTTCAAAATCAATTGATCACATACGTACTGAAAATATTTTTTCAATGAGAAAAAGTGAGTTGTGTTAGGTTATAATTTTCAAAATAAATCAAGTTAAAGCAAAGGTATAAAAATGCAAAATCTCACGAATCAAGTTTGCAATAAATACTAATTTGTAATAAACAAGTCTACAATAAGAATTCATTTGCTAAAACACTAATTTGCCAGAAACCCAATAAAAAAAAATTCAAATAGTCAAATATCACATTATTACTTACACATAAAAAAAAATAACAAACAATAAATAATCAAATAGAATCATTTTCATACGTGAATTAGTTTCAATTTTCTTAAATGGACAAAACGACGTCATTTTGACCTATGTAATTTTTTTTAAAATATATAATAAACATTATTGGTACGGTGCGGTAGACTGCAAAACTCAAAATCAAACCGTAGATGCGGTTTCTCAACCTTTCTAAAATCGTCATATATGTCGGAACCGTTGGTGTGATTCTATTGGTGTGTTTGATATGTTTTTGGTGCAATTTTGAGACCAAATTTAATTTCTTGCTCAGTCTTAGTTTTGACCATCAAGCTGCAACGAGGAGCAAAACACTGAGGACCCATATGAATTAGTCATAAAAATTGCAGATTCATTCTTATAATCATTTCAACAGTTGTAACTTCTTGGTAAAGAGAAGAGTAGATCAAATTGAAGATTTCGTGCTGCTGGATTCCCCCAGGTCGAATTGGGCACCTGTTATGGCTGATGCCTCTAAAGGCAGGGTTAAATAGAAGGCTCTGCATTTCTTTAAAACAAGTCCAATGGCTCTACTCCGTCTATCTCGAGCTTGTCGTTCGTTCTAAGATTATATTAACTAACTAATAATTTTTTAAATATAAAAAATTATTTATTTATAAAAAATTAATGACTGAAATATATAGTTATTACTTATTTCTTTTTCGTTTAAACAAATAAGAATATTATCAAGCTGGTTTTGCTTAAACTGTTTAGAAGGTTAAAATGGTAAATATTGTTATTCAAACATTTAAAAAAATTTAATTATCAAACAGTATTTTTGCATTCATATACAATTCGAGATAGATAATCTACATTATTTAGATGTCTAAACTTTTTAGATCTTAATATTCAGTTTTATCAAATACAAAAGCCCCTAACAATAGGTCTGAGCAATGAACTAATTTCGGCTCGAACCAAAAATCGATCAAACTGTTAATTTTGTTCATAAATTTTTAATCCCAAATGGTAGATATTATAATACATAATTGGACATGGTATTAAATATTTCCTTATTGAAGTAATTTTATTATCCTATGACTAAAAGTCCCAATTTTAATTTTTAAAACAAATAATAGACTTGAGATTAATACTTCAATCTCGGATATTATATTATACTTACAAACAAAAATGGTAGGGTTATATATAGTTCTGGGATAATAATGCTTGATGGACTCTTATGACAATTATATGACAATATATTTTTTAAGTAAAAATAATAAAAAGAAACACGTACTTTTATAATGTCAATGATTAATCCATTTTGAGTTTTACTATTCACACTCCATTATAAGTTTAAAATAAGTTTTTTTTTAAAAAATTGGTTAACGGAATTTTTTTATATTTGAAGTATAGTACAAAATTAAGATTTAGCTTGTGCTCTCTAAGTTAGTTAATTAAATTTTAGGAAAATGTGGGAAGCTTTAGGTATAAGCAAAAATTAACTTTTACTAAAACTAACCA